>CM046449.1:33757658-34134704 GCA_025506515.1 Flaveria trinervia | reverse complement strand
GATGCAATCAGCTTCTATCCCCTCTCCCCATGCAAATGCCCCTCAAAGCCCAACCTTATAATTGCCAATATGCTGACTCAAAGCAGCCTCTCCTCTCTCTACAACCACCAACACAGGGGAGAATAACAGCATTGAGGAAGAGGATACACATGCTTCTGACAAACCCTAGCACGGGGTTTAAATGTTCTATCTCCTGGTGTGGATATGGGATCAGAACATCTGGTGAGGCTGCCACCTATTCTGAATCAGCATATGATCAGACTGAGGTTGGTAACATAACTAAGACCTCACCAGAGGCAATAGCTGATGAAGGACAAAGTCCTGAGGCTGGAAGTCCCAGTTCAAGACAAAGGGGCACATGCTACATCTGGTCTACACCCAGTGCATGTACATCCTGCTACAAGCAGGAGGTCAGGTGATTCAGCATCTGCTGATGATGACCTAGGCTTCTTTTATGATGTTCTTGCCCAGAACACAATCCTAGAGGAGGAAGTCAGTAGGCTGCAAAAACTACTTGACTAAACTCTCTCAAGGAGAAAGACCATCTGCCCCACATCAACCAAACAGATGGCACCTTCCTCTGAAGGTCCCTTAAACACCAGCCACTACAAAATTCTCAGCCACCTGTCTCTGTTTCTGGCACCATTTCTCAGGATCAAAAACCCCCTGAGCAAATGGATGCTATCCTCAAAATCCCCTATCTCTCATCACACGCAGCTAACCGAATTTGTTATTAAAACTGTTGATGAGAGACTTTCTTCTGTCTTACACCCCTGGTGGAGGAGTACTGAGCCAACAACTTTTGCTACTCAATCCCTTGCAACCAATGCACCCAAAAAGGGGAGAGTTCAGCAGTGAAAGCTAAAAGAAAGAGGATGGAGAAGGAGAGAGAGAAAGAGAAGGATAAAGAGGTGGAAAAAGAGAAGGATGTGTGTATGAGGCCGAAAAAGAGAAGGAGAATGTGATTGGAAGGGAGCTGAAATTGAAAAGTACATGAAAGTCAAAAAGATTTTCATGTCACATACAAGAAAATGAAGAGTGCTGAGAAAGAGAAGAACTTGAACGAAATGGTTAAAGAGGCTGATGCTAAACACAGCAGATCAATGGACAATATCATTGATCAGCTGTGGCAAGGTTTCGACACTGAAAAGCTGGATTCTGAATTAGAAGATTAGAGATCGAAGAGATCCATCAAAGATGGGCCAGCTACAGCACTATGGATAGAGAGAGACTTGAGATCATGATCAGATTTATCAGCAAATACCTTGGGAGATCATTGATCGAAGTAAAATCATGGACCAGGGACAACATCTTGGCCATAACCTCCAAGATCTGTTCGTCTGAAGCATACACTAAGGGTTTAGTAGTCGAAGCTTTGAATGAAGCAGGAGCAGGGAGCAGGACTGAGCTAGCCAAACACTCAAAAGCCACACTCACCTCCAAAATGCTAACTCAGCCTGTCAACATCCCTCTCCAAAACAACCACAACCACAACCCACAAAACCCACTCCCTTACCCTCAAAACCAACAGCCGATGATGGACCTGAGCAGAGAAGAGAAGGGTGTTGAGGCTTGTGGAAGAAGAAGAAAATGATGATGAAGAAGATAGGTTACCGATCTCAGCTGTTCTGCAGTTGCCTAAGGCCAAAGATCTCTCTCTTGCAATAACTCCTGAGCAACAAAGAGATGCAATCAAAGTGAAATTGGAAGAAGAAGAACAACACAGATTGCACGATGAAGAGTTATTGATGAGATCAGAAAGGATGAGTTACCACTGCTGTTAGAAGGTCATCTCCTGATGAATTTGCTTACAGACAGATTACAACAGTGGTACTCAAAAATGGAAAACAGGTCAATTCCTGTCTGAGTACTATGGGCCTGAAGGATTCTTCGATGGTGAGGCAGAGGAGCTCACCATGGAGGAACAAATTGTATTTTTGGAGGCCTACACTAGGGAATCCTACAAGCTCATAGTTGGGAAGTGAGTCTCATGGATGGGAGAACAGCTCAGTGTCCAATTCCCCAATACAGAGCTCCCATCCATACATTGCCAACCAAATCATCAGAGACTCATTCCCAGGCCAGTGCTTATATGGGTCTTCTTCTCAACTGATCAAGAAGGAAAAAGACCAACCATTCTGCCAACAATAAGTGGGAAAATAAATCAATTAGAGGTTTTGGCTGCATTGGTTCAGGGGGAGTTTGTTGGACCAAAAGAACCAATGAGCCAAGATCAGAAAACCTCTAAGTCTCACATGATATCACAACAACTGCTGAAGGCTTCATCAGCAGTTCGACAAGTACTGAAGACTTCAACAGCTGAAGATCAAGTACTGAAGACTTCAACAGCTGAAGACTAAAGTGCTGAAGCTCAACAGCTGAAGAACACAGTGCTGAAGCAACAGCTGAAGAACACAAGTGCTGAAGCTGAAGACCAAAGTACTAAAGTACAACAGCTGAAGAGTCCACAAGTGCTGAAGATCAACAACTGATGTACAAAGTCTGAAGACAAAGACTGAAGATATCAGCTGATGACATCTACTGAAGTCATCAGCTGATGAACGTCTGAAGTTCAAGTCTGAAGACAAATGCTGAAGTTTCAGTAGTTTGTCATAACAGCTGAAGAGTACTTCTTCAGTAGTTGTGATATCAGTAGTTTTATGTTTTTACTTTCAGTAGTTTTGTAAAACGACTGAAGAGCTTGTTCTTCAGTTGTTGTAGTTTCAGTAGTTTCTTTTCAGTAGTTGTAGTAACTGATAACACTTAGTATTTTTGTAAGAAGATGTCAGCTGTTTTGACATCTTCAGTAGTTGTGTTTCAGTTGTTTAAATAATTCTGTTAGATGTCACTATCAAGTGACATCAGCAGACGTCACATCTCCTATATAAGGAATGTTCCAGCACGACATTCCTATATAAGGGATGATTGACCTGATTGTATGTGTGACAATTTGCCACACGAAAGCGTGTGATTGAATGAAATATTCTTTTTGCAGAAACTTTCTCTCTCTATAACTAATTCTGTTCATTGCAATATCTTTGGTATTCTTGCTCGAATTGTGCTAGTTGGTACTCTATTCCGTTGCTGAAATCATTCGAATCGATCAACTAGATGCTGAGATCCTATCAAATGGTATCAGAGCAGGTTAATCATTGATCGATCTAACAATTGATCATTGAAACTGCTCATTTGCTCTAAGTTTGATCGAACTAGCAAATTCGCACGAATGGTATAGAGATTGAAGTTCTGTCGCTTTTGGCTATTTTAATTGAGGTTCTTAGTGGTTTTGAGCTAAATTTGTGTTGCTTATCTTGAATTTGTCTGAATTTTCTAAAATGACTACTCCTTCCAATGATCCTCACAATACTGGTTCCTCAACCAAGCCTCCGATGCTGGTTAGGAATGAGTATAACATATGGCAACGACGAATGCTCCATCACCTGTCTGTTAACAGCTCAGGTTGTTGGACATCAATGGTACATGGTCCACACAAGCCTATGGTGAATAACCGGAAAACCAATCAAATGGTTCGAAGAGGAGGAGCAATACTCAGAGAGATAGAACAGAAACGAAAACTGTCATCATCTGGAAAGCTCACTGATGACTTTGTACCTGGAAACACTGCCTTGGTTGGTCATGAGTCAGAATATGCTTCATCTGAATGCCGTATGATGAGCATATTGATTTCTCTTCAAACATTCTGATTCTGCATTTGTGAGTGTTGATAGTCAGTTTACTGGGTGTAATAATGACAATCTATGCTTCATCATGGATGATCTCAAGGGGATTGCTGATGATGGCTTAGAAGAGATGGATATTTTGAGCCAAATGGCCTTGATAAATATCAGATCTTAGAAGTTCTACAAAAGAACTGGAAGAAAGTTCCCAGGACTCTCTGGCAAAACAAAGTTGGTTTTGACAAGGGTTGTACCCGGACCCGGGTTGGGTTGGGTTATGCCGGGCGGGTATGGACCCGGTTTTTTTGTGCAAGTCTACTCTCGTGTAAGGAGGCTTAAGTCCACACATACACAATTTAATGGCCTTCGGCCCATCAAACCCTAATTGTTCATTGGGTCATAACGCTTATTGGGCTTTGGCCCATAAAGCTTTCGCAGGCTATTGAGCAACAATATTATTGTGTTATGCGTTAAATGACCGTAATGGCTTAGTTACTATTCGAACTTTAATGGGTCTTGACTCACAAATTTATGTATACTTGGATCCTAATATAATAATTAATTATAGGAAGTCTTGAATTTTAAAATTTTAGTCTTTGCCTTATAAGCAAAATAAATAAATGAACTCGTAACCCTCGATGTAGCAATCAATCACCAAATTAAGATGTATAACCTTATATGTGACTTTTAAAATAAGTAAACAATAATAAATAATAAATAGCAAAAGCCTTAAACATAAAAATATATAAAACTTAAAAGACATAAACCCTTATCTAAATAAATAATACTATCATAAACCAACTAATTTATAAAACAAGATGTTACTTATATTATATTTAACCAAGTAATATCTGATAAACTTAATGAATGGTCATATAAAAATATGTAACTTGTAAGAAATAATTAAAAATCTAAATGAATCTAACAATTACCAAACCATAAAATCCTATAAAACCTATAATAAGACAAAAACCAATATGCATACTTATACTTATATACATACATACAACCATACCACACACATATATATGTACATTTCACATGATACATACATGCATATACCCCCACACAATAACAATTATGTAAATGTAAATATAATACCATGCATGCCTGTACATGCATACTCACATACATAATATGCGCACGCGCACGCGTGTGTATATATATATATATATATATGTATGTATATATATATGTATATATATGTATATATATGTGTATGTGTATGTATATATATCTATGTATGTATATATGTGTGTGTATATATATATTGTATATATATATATATATTATGTATGTATATATATCTATATATATATGTATGTATCTATATATATATATGTATGTATATATATATATGTATGTATGTAATATATATGTATGTATATATATCTATGTATGTATATATATGTGTGTGTGTATATATATATATGTATATATATATGTATGTATATATATGTATATATATATGTATATACATATGTATATATATATATATGTATATATATGTATATATATATGTATATATATATATAGTATATATGTATATATATATGTATATATGTATATATATATATGTCGTCATGAACACAGCTTAGGCGTTTCAAAGTGGTCGTTTTGACACTATTGTGGAAGTTATAGCACTATTTGGATGTTTTTCAAAAACTATGTCCCAAGTACTTTCACACTGTTTAGGTGCTTTACAACTGTTGGGACATTTTGATACTGTTCAGGCGCTTTGCAACTGTTTAGGCGTTTTTACCCTGTTCAAGCGTTTCTGATTTTGGGCGTTTTAGAAATTCAGTAAGGCATTCCTTTAGGCATTTCTAAGTCAAAGTGGGTGTTTCACAACTATTCAGGCACATTAGAATTCAGACTTTTCTCTCACAACTTAGAAATTTTTTCAAAAATCTAAAATACAAAAATATTTTCATTTATTTATTTCATATTAAATCTCAAAACAACAAAATTAGTATATTTTCTTAAACTCAAATCCTAAAAATGTTATGTCTGAAGATTTTGAGAACAAAAAGTTAAAGAACAGAGCTGACTTCAAGAACTTGTCACTCAGACTTAAACACCATCTAAACTCTATTGATACTAATTTATGGAAATCAATAGAGAAAGGACCTCAGATTCCTGTTACATCTAAGGGTCCTGATAGAGGTTTTGTGTACACCAAAGATTCAAAGAAGCCCTATCCAAAAGATGGTTTACATGGAGATGATCCGAAGAAAGTGAAGAATAATATTAAAGCCTATTCTCTCATGTCTAAAGGGTTACCTTTGGAGGTATATCTAGGCTTGAGGGTTACCAAACGGGTATACTATGTACAAAGCCATGAAAATTATCTGTGAAGGAGGCCAAGAGATTCAAGATCTCAAAAGACAGAAACTGAAAAGGTAACTTGATATGTTTGAGCATATCTTTGGAGAAACCATAAACTAGATGATGAACAGATATATGCAAGTTATAACAGAAATGTCAAGTTTAGGGATTAAGAATGATCTTAATGACCTAAATGACAGACTTCTAAATGCATTTTCATCATCTTTGAAACAAACTGTGACATTGTTAAAGCATACTGAAAAGTTCCCATGGACCTTGATCTTCTTATTGCAAAGATAGAGTCAATGGAAATTGATAAAAGCTCAAAGAATAATGACAAAGCTACATCTATGTAAAGCCCGCTTATTTTTTTGACACAAAAGAAAGAATAAAAGAAAAGAAAAAGAAAGAAAAGCTACAAAACCCAAGCTAAGGGGTTAAAAGTATCAAAAGGACAAAATGTTTGAAAAAGTTGGTGAATAAAGCAACATGGCCGCCCATGTTGCCTACTCAATTCACTTATTCGGATTTTGTAAAGAGAGAAAGATAAGAAGCTAAAAACTCTTGGTTTTAGAGAGAAGAACCAGAAAAGATCAAATTCAAGGTAAGATTTCATGGTTTTGTGATGTTCGTAACTGGCCACAGCCTCGGTTGTGTGCTTATATGTTTTTATGTGTTCAGTTATGTGTGTTTGGTGGGTTTCTAGGTGTTGAACTCATAGCATTCAGGTTTGAAGGAAGTCATACTTGAAGTTGCAAGAGGTGAGTTGTAGAAATTCCTTTTTACTTGTTTTAAACTGATTTGGGGCTAGAAATACAAGTATGAACTTTTCAGAAAAATGGGTTTTTACCCGATTGTATGGGTATACATCTTTATGGGTGGGGTGTGATTTTGGGTGTGTTTATGTTTATGTTGATGATATTGTTGATACATATGTACCTAGTTTAGGAGCTTAATGTAATATGTCTTTCATGTCTTACATATATAATTGAATGGGTATGAATGAAATACAAGTGTGGTTGATGCTTATAATGTTTAATATTTCATTGTTTATTGTGTATTGAACTAACTATATAGGTTTGTGGTTGTTTACATAGTTCTTAATCAATAATGGTTGAGAAACATGTTTAAACTTAATTGTGTGAAGTTCTCATGCGAATGGACCATGCTAATGGACCATACGCATGACTACTTCATGCTAATAGACCAGTCGCACGACTGAACCAGGAGACTGGATCAGTCGCACGATTGTGACATAAGAATGACTCAGTCGCACGACTACACCTTCAGTCGTGGGATGGATCAACCGCATGCTTCAGTGGCATGACTGAACCATGCTAATGGTTCAGTCGTACGAATGGAAAACCCTAACCTATAAATACCACTCAATTCGTGGAAAAACATGACAATTCGAATACCTACGCACATAATCGTACCCTAGGTGTCTAGAGACTCAAGAACACCTGTTCCAAGTTCATAGATCGCATTTAATCATCTTACAATAATTCTTAATGTTTTGATTCATTCCTAGATCGATTATATTTGCGTTCTCACTGATTGGATCGCCAATCAATAGGATTCTGCACTATTGATTTGGTACATACGTAAATCAATTAGTACTCCGTACCTTAACGGTCCTAACAGATATGAATGTGATTCTAAGGCTTAGGATGTATGAGTTAAGCTTAGAACATGATAGATGATGATTGGGGACTGAATTATGTTGTTTAGGTATGATATAGACTGGCAATGCTCCTCAATAGTGGCCCATGCGCCTAATGGTATAAACTGCTAAGTGTTCCCATGCGCCCAAAGCCCCATGCACCCAAATAGTAACCATATGCCTAGAAATAGGGCAAATTTACTAAGTGTCCATGCTCCCAAGATTCCCATGCACCTAGGCACTCATGCGCATGCATAGTGCCCATGCGCCTAGAATTTTCCTAGAAAGACTAAGTGTTGCCCATGGGCCTAAATAGGGCCTATGCGTCTAAAGACTTAGATTATTTTTCTGATTTTTGGGGAAAAAATAAAATGTAGGCTTTGACTTGGGATGTTCCTGGGGGTGAAGTAAGTTGAATTTTTGTAGAGATTAATAAAGAGGCTGATGCAACCTAAACATCCAATGTCTATACTGCATGCTGCACAAGTGCTATGAAGAAGAATTCTTAGAAAGTTTCACACATACAACAGAATTATTATAAATGTGAAATCTTCCGAAGCCAAGACTAATATCTTCTGAAGCCAAATATGAAGTCTTCCGAAGCCTCAGAGACAAAGTCTTCTGAAGCTTCAACTCATGAAGACAGATTTCTTTAGAAGACTTTTAACACATGCTTTATCTAATGTACTTTTCCATAAAGCTGGACACCTTTCCGCAACACCTCTATAAGGTCACAAACTTACATGAGTTGGTGAAAATGTCCATGCCTTTGGTAACGGTACATTGAGGTCTTGAGTCTGTAACTTTCTACTTCATGTACTTTATCTTTTTCGTAATAGATAAGGATGTGAGCTATGGCATGTCATAGTCACTAGTCAAAAGGCAATCTATCTTTTGACTCTAAAATTGATTTTGTTTGTGTCTAGTCAATTGTATCCAGCTGGCTTTCAAAGTATAGCCGGCTATAGGATGTAGTATAAGTATATCATGTTCTTGTATCTTTCCATTATGCTTTGCAACACTTGTAATAGAACATAAAGAAAGCAATATACTACATTCTTGAAAACCATATACTTGTGTTCTGTCTCTTACATTACTTGTGTTCTTAGTATCTTATTGTGGTTAATCTAGTCTTACTGTTTGATCAAATTTTAGTTAATCTCGTCTTTGTGTTGTTGTGTTGTAATTGACCCCGTCCCCGGTCCTGTATTTGGTATCAGAGCTTTTCAGGCTCTTGATATAAGATTTCACCATCTTAAGATCCCTCACACACATAATGCAGGATCGGGTTTGTCACAGAAACACTTGGATTTCTCTCAAAGTCACTTATAGACACACTCAATTCAGATGAAGTAAAGTCTTTCACAAGAGTTGATAATAATATAATAAGTAGTGAATGAACACACAGAAATAAATTTTGAAGGCACTTGTATATATTATTTCTCAACTCAAGATATTACAAGACTCTTACAAGCATGATGCATGAGTTATAATGAGAGACTATATATACTAGATCCCACAGCAGGATATACATTGATACCAGCTGGAAACCTAAGACAAAAGCATATACTACAATGCTAAAGTTAAGGTATCTTAGATAAAGTATTATCTAAGAAATGGTAGTCATGACATGTCCATGACTTACCTTTTGTCACTAACTAAAGATGGCAACTGTACTATATAAAAAGGTAAACAGTGGATTAAAGTATGGTCAACTGCATGGCTTTTGAGCAAATGCCATGCAGTATCTCAGAGATTTGCAGCGGAGTGTCAGGAAGGCCATACTTATGTCCACCGGATAATAGCAGTGTTTTCGAAGGTAGTTGGCTTCAGAAGAACAAGTTCTTCCGAACCAACTTATACTTCGGAAGAGGCTTCTATACTTCCGAGGCTTAAGGACTTTTGTACTTCAGATCTTTCTTTCTAAGTATTGAACTTCAGAAGTTGGTTCTTTGTCTTCGGAAGTTGGAACTTTTCCTTCAGAAGTAAGCTTTACACTTTGTCTTCGGAAGAGCTCCTTTTTCCTTCGGAAGTCCTTTATTTGTAGTATCAAAATCTTCTAAGTGACTGATTTGGTTGCACCAACCTTTCTAGATCCAACACACAAATACTAATGGCAACTATTTCAAGACTGATATGGAAATTGGAACCATGAATAAGTCCCCAATGATCACTCTTGATGAGTTTGATACCTGGTGTTTAAGAGTGGAAGGTTTCATCAGGTCTCTTGATTTAAGAATGTGGGAGTCTATTGAGAATGGATCTTTCATACCTAGCACTCCTTTTGTTACTGGTGCTGGTATGATCCCCAAGGATGTGGCTAATACTCTGATAAAGATAGGAAGAGAGTAGAGATTGACAGAAAAGCCATGACAGTCCTTCAAATTGCCCTTCCAAACTCTATGTACAGAGGTTTCAAGAAGTGCAAAACAACTAAACAGCTATGGGATGCACTGAAACTGATGTATGAGGGTTCCTCTAAAGCCAAGGAGAACAAGAAGGATCTCCTAAAGCAGCAGTTTGAAAACTTCACCTTCAAACCAGGTGAAACCATGACTCAACAATACTTTAGGTATGTTGAGATTGTGGATACCCTTGTGGATGGAGGAGTTACTCTTGAGAATAGAGATATTGTAAGGAAGTTCATGTCCTCACTTCCTAGGCAGTGGACACACTACTATGTGGTGATCAAAAGAACTAAAAATCTCAAAACTCTTACTCTAACAGAGTTATATGGGATTCTCAGTGGCTACCAGATGGAGATGAACATGCATGGTTCATCTGGTAACTCCAAAAATCAAATGGTTCAGCCCTACATGTGGTTGAAAGGGATAGCATAGAACCCAAACATCATCTCATATGCTACCCTGATAACTCACCAAAGGGTCCTTTCATCACCTTCCCAGAGACACCAAGGGAGAACTACGCTCAAGGAATCCCATTCCAAGAGACAAGTTCTTCTCAAGCTTTTGTGTCTTCTGATGAAAGCTATGGCAACTCTCTTTTCACTCTTGAAGACCTGGACTGTATTCATCCAGATGATCTGGAATACATGGAAATAGTCCAGTAGATGGCTCTTCTCACTCATAGAGCCAAGAAGTTCTGCAAGAGGACTAGAAGGAAGTTACCAAGCAATGCAACCAGTGGAAAGTTTGGCCTGGACAAAGGCAAAGTCAAGTGTTACAACTGTAACTTGATGGGCCACTTTGCTAGAGAGTGTAAGGCACCTAAAACAAGTGGTGGCCAAACACAGTCCAGACCCAACTACACTGACAAAGCTCTCCAAAATGAGAAGTCAAAGCAGGCTGCTGTTGTTATGAAGAAGGAGGCTTTGACTGGAGCTTTCAAGTGGAAGATGCTTCTCCAAACGAAGCTTTGATGGTAGATCATGATGAAGCCAAGGTTTTGAAACATCTCTGTACTCCTGAATGCATTGCTAAAGTTAATAGATATAGGTCCTATAACTTGGAAATGAGATCTGACCTTGAGTCCTTCAATATTTTAAAATCTGATTTTAGAAAGTCTGAAAATGATTATAAACTGAAGATAGAGGACCTAGAGAAAACTTTTCAGTTCTAAAATATGAACACATGGATTTTAGGACTCAAATCAAAGATCTCATAACCAAGCTAACTGAGTGCCAGGCTGAGCTTATGATCAGCAAAGCTAGGGCAGGAAAGATTGTTCTTGAAGAAGAGACCTTCAAGAACATGATACCCTCATCCCTGCACAACAAGGTGTGCTATTAAAACAGGCAGGGACTGGGATCCAATGAGATAGCTCCTCCACACACAATCTTGTCTGTAAGACCTCCTAGGTGTGGAACTTGTGAATATGAGCTTCCTCTTATAGATCCTATGAGCGAAGAGGATAAAGAAGAGATAGTGAAGAATTCCTCTGAATAGAGTGAAGAGGAGGATTCTAAGAAGGGCCACTATCCTTCTGAGGAGAAGAAGAAGACTATGATGACCAAGTCCATAAGAAAGAACTTGATCAGAAAGAGCAAAAGAAAGGCAAGGAAGGCTCAAGAGATCAAGACTACTTTTGACTCTAAGCAAAAAAAAGTTTTCATATCTGCAGGATTCAAAGTAGTAAGGACTGAAGACATAAACCAAAACTCTTCTGCTAAGAGTTCTGGTTCTTGTTCAACTCATCTTAGTAACAAGAAGAAGACTGATCTGTTGTGTACCACTGCTGCACAACCTGGACCATCAAACTCCAAGAACAGTTCCCAACCCAAAGGAACTGTCTCAGCATCTGCAAAGATGAAGGTGGAGAAGGGATGTGACCAAAGACAGTCTTGTTCCCAGCAGAAGACTCTTGTGAAGAAGAAACTGATGTGTATCATGTGTGAAAGTATCACT
The DNA here is from genome assembly GCA_025506515.1 of Flaveria trinervia. Lineage (NCBI taxonomy): Eukaryota > Viridiplantae > Streptophyta > Magnoliopsida > Asterales > Asteraceae > Flaveria > Flaveria trinervia. Next base: position 34,122,672 of record CM046449.1, on the reverse strand, counting down.
TACATTGCAAAGGATTGTCCTTACAATCCTAAAGGTACTGTCCATATGGCCAAAAAAAAGACTTCAAAGGGTCTCAAGAAGATTCAAGCTTCAGAAGGAAAACCTATTTCTTTCGAAAGCTCCAAGTCTAAGAAGAAGGCAAGTGGAAAATTACCCTCGGAAGAGAAGTTGGTCTCGGAAGAAAGGAGTTCTTTCGAAGCACTGAAGCCTGCTGTAATGTTTGCAGGATCTTCCGAAGGTTCAGTCATCAAAACTTACAAAGTTCCAAAAGCTTCCGAAGTTTTGAATGTCAAGTCCAAGACTCCAAAGGTGGTATGGAAGTCTAAGAAAGATCAAGTGACTGAGAATTCTCCATGAACAACAACTCAAGGTCCTCTTAGCACAACCATAGGATCTATTACTATTGCATTATCTTCTGTTTCTGAGCCCAAGACAAGCAAGGCTTGGGTTTCCAAATGTAACTAATCAACTTTTTTGTGCAGGGACAGCTCAAGACAAACAAAAATGTCTGGATCATTGATAGTGGCTATTCCAGGCACATGACAGGCAATAGGTCACTACTCCAGAACTTCGAAATAATTGATGGAGGACCAGTTGCCTTTGGAGGAGATGAAGGTGGTTACATTTCTGGAAGGGGCATGGTCACAAATGGTAAGCTCAGTATTGAAAAGGTAAACTTTGTCAATGAGCTTGGGTACAATCTTCTGAGTTTATCCCAATTTTGTGATCAGAGTCATAACATGCTCTAACTGAGCATGAGTGCATTATTCTCAAGCCTGGTGTGGTCATTCCTCATGAGCATATCATTCTTAGAGCCCTCAGGAAAGGGAACATGTACAAGATGGATTTGCAAGAAATATCTCCCTCTAGAAAAGTTTTATGCTTTCTGTCTAAAGCAAATAGTGATGAGTCTTTCCTATGGCATAAAAGAATGTGCCATGTAAACTTTAAGAACATGAACAGATTAATTAAAAATGATTTGGTAACTGGAATACCAAAGAAAGAGTTACAAGTGATGATCATTGTGTTGCATGCATGAAAGGAAGCAACATAAGGTATCTCACAAGCCTAAGGAAAGAAACTCCATCACTACACCCTACACTTGTTACATTTGGATCTCTTTGGCCCCACTAGTGTAATGAGTCTAGGAAGGACCTCTTATTGTTTAGTGATCACAGATGACTTTACGAGACAATACAGTGCACCCAGGACTCCTCAACAAATGGTGTTGCTGAGAGGAGAAACAGGACACTGATTGAAGCTGCAAGAACCATGCTGTTTGACTCTAAGCTGCCCATCACCTTCTGGGCAGAGGCAGTCAACACTATCTGCTATGTGCAAATAGATTTTTAGTGGTCAAGACTCATGGCAAGACTCCTTATGAACTTTGGCACAAGAGGAAACCTTTCATTGGTTTTCTCAGGTCATTTGGATGTCCTTGCACTATCTTGAATACCAAAGATCAAATTGCCAAGTTTGCTGAGAAATCAGATGATGGACATTTTATTGGATACTCTTCTCAAGCTAAGGCTTATAGAGTATACAATCTTAGAACCAAAATCATTGAGGAGTCAGCAAATGTGACTTTCAATGAACACACACCCTGTGTAGCTGGTTCTGGTCTTGATTGGCTATTTGATCTTGACTTAGTTACCAACTGTTTTAACAAATCTTATGAGAATGTTTTAGGATCTACCAAAATTTAAATACAGGTGATCCTGATCCAAGATTTGAGCTAAGAAAGCCTTCAACTCATACCTCTTCATCTCCAGTTGGAACTACTTTTGCTAATGAGGTTTTTATCAGTACTACAATGACAAACTTAGCTGTTACATCTGGGGTGCCTTCAAATTCCAACTCAGAGGCTCCATATCCAAATAAGAACATCTCAATTGTGGAAGACAACAATGGTGGTGGTGATAGTGATCAAGAATTTCTTGATGCCACTAATCACACCATAGATGAGAACATCAATGATGTCACACACTGCTTGGATCAAGTTTCTCTTGAAAAGTGTGCTGATGTGGTGGGAGAAACATCCATGCCAGATCTAAATTTCTCTAATTTAGATCTTTCTCAGCAACTTGCTGTGATCCCTCAGCTTAGGATCCACAAGTCTCATCCCACCACAAACATCATTGGAGAAGTTGTCACAGGGGTAAGGACAAGAGGACAATCCCATGAAGCAAATGTTTGTCTTCACTCTTGTTTCTTATCCCAGATAGAGCCAAAGAAATTTGATGAGGCTCTAAAGGATGGAAGTTGGGTTAAAGCTATGCAACAAGAGTTGCTTCAATTCAAAAGGCAGAAAGTTTGGAACCTTTGTCCTCTTCCTTATGGGAAGACTACCATTGGAACCAAATGGGTGTTTAGGAACAAGAAAGATGATAGAGGCATCATCATCAAGAAAAAAGCTAGAATAGTTGTTCAAGGATACACACAAGAAGAAAGGATTGACTACACTGATGTCTCGCTCCAGTAGCAAGATTAGAAGCTGTTAGGATATTCTTGGCATTCTCTGTATCTAAGAACTTTTAGGTCTTTCAGCTTGATGTGAAGTGTGCCTTTTTATATGGATGATTGATGAAGAGATATATGTCAAACAACCACCTGGATTTGTAGATCCTGATCATCCTGATTATGTCTGCAAGCTTGACAAAGCTCTTATGGGCTGCATCAGGCACCCAGGAAATGGTATGAGACACTATCTGAGTATCTTTGTAAACATTGATACAGGAGAGGTACTATAGATGGAACTCTCTTCATCAATGGACAGGGAAATGACATATTGCTAGTTCAAGTATATGTGGATGACATCATCTTTGGTTCAACTAATCCAAAGCTCTGTAAAGACTTTGAGAAGCTAATGAAAGACAGATTTGAAATGAGTGCCATAGGGGAACTCAATTTCTTTCTAGGAATTCAAGTGAAGCAAGTTGAAGATGGCATCTTCATAAGTCGGTCAAAGTATGTTCAGGATATACTCAAGAGATTCAATATGACTGATTGTAAGATTGCTAAGACACCCATAGCTAGAAACCACTCCCTTGGACCTGATCTTGAGGGGGAGTGTGTAGATGAGAACTTACACAGGGCTATGATTGGGTCTCTTATGTATCTTACTGCTAGCAGGCCTGATATGATGTTTGCTACATGTATCTGTGCAAGATATCAAGCCAACCCTAAGATGTCTCACCTCATCACTGTCAAGAGGATTCTAAGATACCTCAAGGGTGCTTCAACACTTGATTTATAGTACCCTAAGAATCCTGACTTTAATCTATGCTTATATAGATAGTGATTATGGTGGTTGCAACATGACTGCAAAGTCTACATCTGGGGATGTTAGTTCCTTGGTGGAAGGGTTGTTCTCATGGCAATGCAAGAAACAATCCCGTGTCCTGCATCAACTGCTGAAGCTGAATACATTGCTGCTGCAAGCTGCTGTACTCAAGTGCTTTGGATTCAAAATCAGATGCTGGACTATGGGTTCAACTTCAAGGAGACTCCCATTCACATAGACAAAAACATGCTATCTCAATCACAAAGAATCCTGTGTAGCACTCAAGAACCAAACACATCAATATCAGATATCATTTAATAAGAGATAACCATGAAAAGGGATTAATTAAACTAGTCAAAGTTCACACAGATGAACAATATGCTGATCAGTTTACAAAGGCTTTTGATGAACAAAGATTTAAATATCTAATATCAACTATTGAGATGATAAACTTTGAGTAGGTTTTTTCTTAAAACTAATTCTTATTATTTCTTAAAATATGTGTGTCCTAAGTTGTCTTGTTCATCACTTTCATAAGCTCATGTTTTCTTTGGATAAAATTATCTTTTTGAAGACTTTCCTTAGATTTTTGACAAATTTTGACCTTCGGAAGTCTGCTTTTAACTTCAGAAGCAAATCATGCCTTCAAAACCAATACCTGTCTAAGAAATTTACCTTGGAAGAGGTTGTTAATCTATCTTCTGAAGCTTAAATATTTGTCTCAGACACTTATTCATTTTAAGGACCATTTTCTCCGAAGCAAAATTAACTCTCGGAAGCTTTGTATTTTATATACAAAGCAATCAAGTTTTATTCTCTTTCGAAGCAAAATTTCAAACTCTCAGGAAAACTTCTCCGAAGTCATTTTAGCTTCAGAAGCTTTTTAATTAAAACTTCCAAAGATAATCAACCTTCGGAAGCTTTTTGACTTCCATAAAACTACTTTTTGAGCAAAAGTAAACTACTTTTTCAGAGGTGGGACCGACATCTAGATTTCAAAGTTTATCCTCTTTCATTACTTATCTGAAATCCCTCTCACATATAAACCCAACGGTTTCCCCTCTTTTCTATCATCTGTTCTTCTCCAACCTAAAAACCCAAATTTCTCTGAAATTTCTCTGAAATTTCTTTCTCCTTCTTTCTTCATCTTAAAGCTACCCTCACAATGGCAATCTCGCTCACAGAAATGATCCCAACTTTACCATGCAGCTACACAGAAACATAATCAGGTTGCTGCTCTGTTAAGCTCTGTGAAAGACCTCATTTCCAGAGGTTGCCATTCTTAGCTTTATCCAACTACTTCACCTCCCTAACCATGATCATCCTCTCTATAGAATCAGCTGCTTGATTTTCGGGAAGACCTGCCAAGTGGTCATTATGGACGGGAGAAGGCACTGTCGCCACAATGTGGGATAACAATCTTCTCACTCTGGCCATCATCAGTAGGCAATCTTCAGCTAGATATTGAAGAAGTTGATGGGGGGTTCTTCCTCCAAAAGGAATCTGTTAATCATGTCCTTTGGCCAATGGGATCTGAGGGAGATATTCTCTGTAAAGAACATTTAGGAAAGGGGAGGTCTCATCCAGTGGGAGATTTCCTACTCATGTGGTCATCCACAGCTTTACAAACAAGCATGGTGGATTGGACCAGATGCTCTGAGATCTCTCTTTCATCATCCATGGAATGATTCAAAGGGGTCAGTTCAGGTAGCTCAGGTTTGTTTATACCATTTACTTTGTGCTAATTTAGACTCCTAGATTTTGGACCAAAAGAACCAATGAGCCAAGATCAGAAAACCTCTAAGTCCCACACGGTATCACAACAACTGCTGAAAGCCTCATCAGTAGTTTGACAAGTGCTGAGACTACAACAGCTGAAGATCAAGTGCTGAAGATCTTAACAGCTGAAGAATCAAAGTACTGAAGACAACGCTGAAGACACAGTGCTGAAGCTGAAAGAACCAAAGTGCTGAAGTACAACAGCTGAAGAACACAAGTGCTGAAGCTGAAAGACCAAAGTACTGAAGTACAACAGCTGAAGAGTTCACAAGTGCTGAAGATCAACAACTGATGTACAAAGTCTGAAGACAAAGACTGAAGACATCAGCTGATGATATCTACTGAAGTCATCAGCTGATGAAACACCTGAAGGTCAAAGTCTGAAGATCAAGTACTGAAGCCTCAGTAGTTTGTCACAACTGCTGAAGAGTACTTCTTCAGTAGTTGTGATATCAGTAGTTTTATGTTTTATGTTTCAGTAGTTTTGTAAAACGACTGAAGAGCTTGTTCTTCAGTCGTTGTAGTTTCAGTAGTTTTATATTTTGTACTTAACTTGCTGATATGTTCTCAGTAGTTGTGAACATTTCAGTAGTTTGTTAAGAATTAGTTATTTCTGTATTGGATCTGCCAGTTGTCACTTTCCGTGATAACAGCAGTGACTGTTGCACTCTATATAAGGAGTGACAACCTATTGTAATCATTAGTGATATGAGCAATTGAATGGAATGATTGATTGATTCGATTAGAAATATTCTACATCTATAAACATTCCTAGAAATCAGAATTCATATTCTCTCCCTATAACCGTATGCGATCTTAACGCTTACAAGTATCGATTGCTTGCTACAATTTGTCTAATTCGTGTTTGTATTCCGCTGCTTTATATTCTGATACATCAAACTTGTGATCACTGATCCTGTCAAATGGTATCAGAGCAGGTTAATCATTGATCGATCTAATAATTGATCATTGAAACTGCTATTCAAGATCCAAGTTTGATTGAATTAGCTTTTGTTTTTGCAAGAAACGGTTATAGAGATTGAATTTTCTGTATTTCTGCTCATTCATCCTGAGATCTTTTCTTGGTTCTCATTGAGTTTGTTGTGGTTTGTCTAAAACTTTTTTTAAACTTGAACTAAACTGTTTTTGAACTGAAAATGACCACTCCCTCCAATGATCCTCACAATACTGGTTCCTCAACCAAGCCTCCTATGCTGGTTAGGAATGAGTATAACATATGGCAAAGACGTATGCTCCATCACCTGTCTGTTAACAGCGCAGGGTGTTGGACATCAGTGGTACATGGTCCACACAAGCCTATGGTGAATAACCCGGAAACCAATCAAATGGTTCCGAAGAGGAGGGAGCAATACTCAGATGAGGATAAAAAGTTGCTTGAGATTGATGCAAAAGCCCATGGAATTCTGGCCATGGCTTTGCCCAATGAAATCTATTCTGGGCTAATGCATCATGAAACTGCCCATGACCTCTGGATTGCTTTGAAAGAACAATTTGGAGGAACAGATGAGGTCTTGGCAAATAATAGAGAAATTCTTGCCCAACAATATGAGACATTCTCTCATAGAAAGGTGAGACACTGACTCAACAATATGAGCGGTTTTCTTGTTTGATCTCTGAACTAAAAATGGTCAAACTTGAATACACCAATATTCAGATGAATAACAGATTTCTCAGATCACTGCCTGAGAGGGACACATATACTATTGTCCTACGCTCCAGTGCAAGTTTGGACAAACTATCTCTCACCCAACTCCATGGGAAATTGCTCACTTTTGAGAGAGAGATAGAACAGAAGAGAAAGCTGTCTTCATCTGGAAAGCTCACTGAAGACTTTATACAAGGCAACACTGCCTTGGTGGGTCATGAGTCAGAATATGCTTCATCTGAATGCCAGTATGATGAGCATATTAATTTCTCTTCGAGCACTTCTAATTCTGCATTTGTAAGTGTTGATGGTCAGTTTACTGGAGGTAATAATGACAATTATGTTTCATTATGGATGATCTCAAGGGGATTGCTGATGATGACTTAGAAGAGATGGATATTTTGAGCCAAATGGCCTTGATAAATATCAGATCTCAGAAGTTCTACAAAAGAACTGGAAGAAAATTCCCAGGACTCTCTGGCAAAACCAAAGTTGGTTTTGACAAGAGCAAGTTGAGGTGTCACAAATGCCAACGGCTTGGACACTTTGCAAGAGAGTGTAGATCAACTGGATCAACTCTACTGCACCCTTTGTGACTTTTCCTGGCAATAGTCAACAAAACAGAGGGCAACATCCTGTCACATCTAGTCATCATCCTCAACAACAATCTCCGGCATATTTTGTTCCTCAGGGTCAAATGCCTTATCAGTACCCTTGTTATTACATGCCACAGTCAAGTCAAGTTCAAGTTCCTATGACACCACAACCTCATGCATTACCAGAACCTCAGCCTTCCCTATCTCATCAACAACCTTCATCTCAACAACACAGCTTCTTCACCCCAGGAGTTGTTGACTGGAGCAGTTTACCAGATGACTTGTCTGGTCATGATCAACTGTTCTCAGGTGCTGGTCAACATGGTGGTGACAGTCCCTTTGGGAATCTAGCTCTTATGGCTTTGAGTCTGCTGATACTTCATCTTCCAATGCCTCTACACCTCAGGTATCACAGGTATCCTCTGAGGCAAAAGCCAATTATGTTCTGAACAATGCATAGCAGCATTTGCTTCCATTAGAGAAGCAAATGTAGCTTTAATTAATAAGAACATTGAGCTAGAACAGTAATTTCCAAAAACAAAGCTGAGTTTGAGTTTGTGCTCAAAGATAAAAATGATGAGGTTTATAAACTGAATTGCAAAATAATTGATGATAAGGCTAGAGAAGATGTACTTCTAGAGAAGTACAAAGATCTCAAAGAAACCCTTGCAGTTACCCAGGTCGAGTGTGATAGATGGGTACAATCATGCAAAGGTTTTGAAATGCTTCTTAGTAAGCAATCTGCTTCAAATGTGAAGTTTGGAATTGGTTACAATCACACTGCTCCACCTACAGATTTTACCCCAAGAGCAGAGGTAGAATCTGATGGTGAGAGTGATAACCAATCCATCAAGTCATGTGATCTACCTTCTGATACAGCACAATCAGAAGTAGCAGTCAGTATCAAGTCCTCTTTGAACCTATCAGCTGATGTTGATGGTCCAAATGCTGACATTCACATGATCAATAAGTTGATCAACTCAGGAGTCAATCCTGAAGGTCCTGAAAGGACTGGAGAGCAGGATTCAACTCCTGAAGTTCAAACTTCAACTGCTGTCAGTACTGAAGAGAAGAAAACTGGCAGTAGAAAGAGTTTGAAGACTACTAAAGATGCTGTCAAGAAAGCAACCAATGCTTCCAAAGCATTGAAGAACAAGTCTTCTGTTGCTTCACCATCTTTAGTTGATGATCAACCTAAGATGAAGAAGAACCATGTGAAGTATGTGGTTTGTTCAATCATCTTACAGATGATTGTTGGTACAAAAGAGGTTCCAAACTCAAACAAAAGAAAAATTAATGAGAAAATGGTAAAAATGAAAACTGAGTTTGAGACCACATTTGTATCAGCAACATCAAATCCTGTAACCCTTAAGTCCTTAAAGCAATCCAAAAAGGAAGGAGTTAAACAGGTGACAGCTGAGGGTGCTCAAAAGAAGAAGGTGCAACATAGGACCTTATCTAACTCCACTAGCAATGTGTCTGATGAGCTGAAAGCTTTATCACAAAATCAGACACAGCTGGTGATGATGGTACAACATCTGTTGGGTAGAGTTAACCAACTAGATTCTCCTATGTTGAAACCACAGAAAAGGAGGTCTAAGCCAAAGGACTCCTCTTCTGCACCATCTTCTTCCTCTCAGGCTGTTGTTACAAATAAACATGCTAGTTTACCATCTATTGATGAGACCAGGCCCAAAACCAAAAAGGTTTGGGTCTCTAAAACTAACTGATTGTTTATTATTGCAGGGTTCTTCAACATGCCAAAATAGCATCTGGTATGTAGACAGTGGGGGATCTATGCACATGACTGGGAACATCTCTCTTCTTCATGACTACTCTCAAGGAAAGAAGGGATTTGTCTCTTTTGGCAATGATGCTAGGGGTTACATCATCGGTAAGGGCTTTGTCTCCAATGGAGAAATCAAATTTGATGATGTTAATCATGTGGAAAATCTCAAGTACAACCTCTTGAGTGTCAGTCAAATGTGTGATAAAGGCCATGTTGCCCTTTTCACAAGTCAAAACTGTAGGATTCTGTCATCCAAAGTTTTGCCCTTGATTGACAAGGTGTTGGATGATCACACTCTCCTGAAAGCCAACAGGACAGGAAGAGTGTATGCCTTAGATCTCTCTAAGAAGATAGATCTCAAAGGCAATCCTTGCCTATTTTCCAAAGCCTCTTTCCAAGAATCTAAACTATGGCACAGGAGGCTTGGTCATGTTAATCTCAAAAACATGAATCAGCTTAGCCACAATAGTTTAGTCAGAGGCTTACCAATAAAGGAGTTCCACTGTGATGAAACATGCACTGCTTGTTTAAAAGGAAAACAGCACAAGGTCTCATTTCCTCCTATTGAAGTGTCCAAGTCCACTGCCTGCTTGCAATTACTGCATATGGATCTATTTGGTCCTGTGAGAGTAATGAGCATGGCAAAGAAGAAATACTGTCTGGTAATTGTGGATGATTACTCCAGATTTGTATGGACTTTCTTTCTACATTCAAAGGATGAGGCTGCTCAGAAGATTATCCACTTTGTGCTGTACATTGAGAAGCAGTATTCCCTTCCAGTCAAGTGTATTAGGAGTGATAATGGAACTGAGTTCAGAAATCATACACTTGATGACTTCTATCTCTCAAAGGGAATCAAAAGGCAGTTCAGCATTCCAAGGACTCCGGAACAAAATGGAGTAGTGGAGAGAAAGAACAGGACCCTCATTGAAGCTGCAAGGTCCATGCTGGCTGACTCAGGTTTGCCATTGACCTTTTGGGCCGAAGCTGTCAACACAGCTTGTTATGTGCAAAATAGAGTTTTAGTAAATCAGAGGTTGATGAAGACTCCATATGAAGTTCTCCATCATTTGGCTCCACTGATTTCATTTTTCAAAGCATTTGGGTGTCCCTGTTTTATTCTCAACACAAAGGATCAACTCCACAAATTTGATCCTAAGGTGGATGCAGGATACTTTGTTGGTTATTCATCTACTTGCAAGGCATACAGAGTCTTCAACTGCAGAACAAAGATGGTTGAAGAAACTCTACATGTTAAGTTTAATGAATCTCCAAAGGACAAGATTCCACAAAGTCCTGTGGAGTTATTTGATCTGGACATACTGCAATATGTTCCTTATCAAACTCCTGCTGTTGCTCCTGTCAACAGTTCACCACCTGGTGGTACTGCTGATGATGATGATGATTGCAGTACTCACCTCTTCAGGTTTAGTGATCAGCTGCCTGATTCAACTAGACCTGATGTTCCTGTAGCGCCAGTAGCACCATCCACAACAAATGCTGATGAGATTTCTTCGAATTCAACTTCCTTTGAATTACCATCCACTGATTGGTTTCAAGGAAATGATTCACCATCACCATCTGTTGCTGCTGAACCGGCTACAAACACTTGCACAGATCTCATTGTGTATCAAGATCTGAAGAATCACCCCATGTCTCAAATCATTGGTGATATCACTGCTGGAGTATCAACAAGAAGTCAATTGTCAATTTCTGCTTCTATGCTCTCTTCATCAGTCAGCAAGAGCCAAAGAATTATCACATTGCTTTAAAGGACAATGGATGGGTTGATGCCATGCAGCTTGAGCTTCTTCAGTTCAAGAAACAGCAAGTGTGGGAACTGGTTCCTCTACCTCCAGGTAAGTGTGCAATAGGCACTAAATGGGTGTTTAGGAACAAAACTGATGAAAATGGGCTTATTGTTAAGAACAAGGCCAGACTGGTTGTTCAGGGGTTTGCACAAGAAGAAGGTATTGATTATGATGAAACCTTTGCCCCTGTAGCCAGACTGGAAGCAATTCGATTGTTTTTAGCTTATGCTGCTTATCAAAAACTTAAAGTCTTTCAAATGGATGTCAAAAGTGCATTTTTGTATGGAAAAGTTAAAGAAGAGGTTTATGTATGTCAACCTCCAGGCTTTGAGGACAACAAACATCCTAATTGGGTGTATAAGCTTGATAAAGCTCTTTATGGGTTAAAACAAGCTCCCAGAGCCTGGTATGAGACATTATCAAACTTTCTTCTGGAAAACAATTTCACTAGAGGCTCCATAGACAAGACTTTATTTATTAAGAAAGCTGGGCAGCATAATCTACTTGTTCAAATTTATGTAGATGATATTATTTTTGCATCCTCTGATCCAAAGTTGTGTGATGCCTTTACAAAGTTGATGCAACAGAAGTTTGAAATGAGTGCCATGGGAGAATTACAGTTCTTTCTGGGGTTGCAAATCAAACAAAAGGCTGATGGAATTTTTATTCATCAATCCAAATATACAAAAGATCTTTTGCAAAAGTTTGATTTACAAAACTGTAAGCCCTGTTCTACTCCCATGAGCAGCACCACACAACTGGACTCAGATCAGAAAGGTAAAGTGGTTGATGAAACACTTTACAGATGTATGATTGGGTCCTTGATGTATTTAACAGCTTCTAGACCAGATATTATGTTTGCTACATGTGTTTGTGCTAGATTTCAGGCTGCACCTAAAGAGTCTCATCTGATTGCAGTCAAGAGGATCTTTAGATATCTGCAAGGCACTCCATCTCTAGGTTTATGGTATTCTACCAAACATTCTGGTAAATTAGTTGCTTTTTCTGACAGTGACTATGCAGGGTGTAAGTTGACCAGGAAATCAACTTCTGGTGGATGTCAATTCCTAGGCAACTGCTTGATTTCTTGGCAGAGCAAGAAACAGACCTCAGTTGCTACATCCACTGCGGAAGCAGAGTACATTGCTGCTGCAAGCTGTACATCTCAGGTACTCTGGCTTCAAAACCAACTTTTGGATTATGGCATTACAGAGACTAAGACTCCATTGTTAATGGATAGTGCTTCAGCTCTTTGCATTGTCAAAAATCCAGTCCAGCACTCTAGGACCAAACATATAGAGATCAGACATCATTTTATAAGAGATTGTTTTGAAAAAGGTCTGATTGATCCTAAGTTTGTGCCCAGTGCTGATGAGCTTGCAGACATTTTTACTAAGCCTTTGGATAGTTCAACTTTCCAAAACCTGGTGTTAAGGCTTGGTATGCTGCAGCTAGAATAGGTGACAACTACTGATGATCTCAGTAATTCATATTGATGATCATGAGTGCCTGTCACATATAAGTACTGATGAGCTCTTTTAACCTCAGTAGTTTTTATAACTACTGAAGGCTAAAAGTTCTCACAAGTACTGAAGTACTTCATCTGCTCTAAACTACTGAAGTAGTTACAACTACTGATGCAGTCATAACTACTGCAATCAGTAAAAACAGATAAGTACTGATGTCCTATGAAACAACTGAAATCAGCCATAAAGACTGATGAATGTGTTGAGGACAGTTTGAAACAGCTGAAAAGCTAAGAATTGACGAAAACAGCTGAAGAGAACTTTCTCCTCAGTCGTTTGTACCACTGCTGTTTCATTTTAAACAACTGAAGCAAAACCACGTCTTCAGCAGTTTTATAACTACTGATGACCAATACCAAGTCTTCAGTTGTTTACAACAGCTGATGACAAAACCACTGTCTTCAGTAGTTTCATAACTACTGATGACAAACACCATGTCCTCAGTTGTTTCAATCACCTGAAGTCAAAACCACGGTCTTCAGTAGTTTTCTAAACTACTGATGCCTAACACCGCGACTTCAGCTGTTTCAACGTCTGAAAGGATAATACCATGTCAACGGTCGTTTAAAACTACTGATGACTAACACCACATCCTTCAGTCGTTTCCTCACCCGTACCCTATAAATACCCTTAACCTGAGCTCTCCATGCTTCATCTTCTTCAAACCTAACGTTCCTCTCCAACAAATTTCCATGGCGTCTATGCAAATTAAACCGCGACACAACTGTGTTGCCTACCTCACAAAATCGCCGATCTGGACTAAGTTCGATACTGCTATCGATCTTATGGTTCAGTCCCATACAACAAGGCATTCCTTCTGAACCCCGTTTTACATGCCGAATCCTTGAACCAATTTTGGATGAACGTTAATGTTACTACTGAGGAGAGCAACACACGATCCCTCCGGTCAGTCGTCAACAACAAGAAGTAGTGATTACTCCTGCAACAATCCGTAAAATTCTTCAACTGAGTGATGCTACCTCTCCTGCTGGATATCCGAAGGGCACCATAGATCTATCATTTGCTCAGCATGGATATCAAGGTGATCTCAGTGCCACCACCATCATGAAGAACACTTTAATGACGCTGAGCGCCTGATCTTTCACATGGTCAATGTATGTTTGGCCCCTAAGACATCGTCTTGGGATCAAATGTCCACCAAATGGCAGCAGGTATTGTATTCTATCCTTGAGCAACAACCACTGAACTTTTCAGAATTAATATTTTCAGAGCTCAAAGATATGGCTCAAAAACTAACTGCCAACCGTTGGATACTCTATCCACGGTTCATAATGGCCATTATAATAGACCAGCTTAATGCTGAGGGACTTGTTGGCTTGGGAGTCCCTGCTACGGCTGTTTTGCCAGAAGTATACTCCCGGCACAACTCCGACCGGACACTCAAACTGGCTGCCAAGCTGCGAAAACCCACGCAGCTGGAACCCACAGCCACCACCTCCAAATCCAATGTCCCCACCAAACCCACCAAAAAGAAACCCAAAATGGCTACTCAGGGAATTGAGTCCCCTGAGGATGCTCCTGCACACAAACGCAGGATATATCCACTAGTCCAAACCCCCTAGTGGATACCATGACTCCTCCAGCCACAGCCGCTCAGGCTTCCTCTCAACAGGAGCCTGCAGCAACCCAAGGGGCACCTACTTATCTGGGATCTTCCTCACTTGAGGAGATTGCCATTGAAGAGCACCATCCACCCCAGGTGCACACTGCTTCTACCCCCGTACCCCAACAACCGCCCCTCACAGCCCAACTTTAATAGTTGCTCAAGTGCTGACTCAATTGCACTCCTCACCCCCCCCCCTCCAACCACTATTACTGGGAATACCTCTACAATTGAGGGGGAGGAACACAGTGCACCTGAGAACCCACAGCACAGGGGTTTCCAATTCTATCTCCTGGTGTAGAGAAGGAGCTTAGAATATCTAGTGAGGCTGCCACCTCCTCTGACTCAGCACATGACCAGAGTGAGGCTGGTAACATTGCTAAGACCTCCCTAGAGGCAACAGCTGATGATGGACATTGTCCTGAGGCTGGAAGTCCCCAGTACCAAGCACAAGGGGCACATGCACCAACTGGTCTACACCCAGTGCATGTAAATCCTGCTCTAAGCAGGAGGTCAGGTGATTCAGTATCAACTGATGATGACCTGAGCTTCTTCTTATGATGTAGTTGCTCAAAACACCATTCTAGAGGATGAGGTTAGCAGACTCAAAGAGCTGCTGGCCAAGATGTCTCAGGATGCAAGTCCATCTGCCACCATCATACACCCACAGATGGCACCTTCCCTTGAAGGTTTCCCAAACACAGAGCCACCCCAAAATCACCACCACCTGCCTCTGCTTCAGGCCCTACTTCTCAGGAACAGAACCCTCCTGAGCAAATAGGTGCTATACTCCAAAATTCCCTCCCTCATCATCACCCCCATAATCACTGATATAGTGATCAAAGCCCTTGATGAGAGGCTTTCCTCAACATTACAGCCCTGGTTGATGCTGCTGTCCAAAGACTCTTTCTGCGGTACCAACCCCTTCCTCCAATGCAACCAAAAGGGGGAGAGTACTGCAGTGAAAGATAGAAAGAGGAAGAGATCTGAGGAAGAGGAGGAACAAGAAAAGCAACCTCTGCTCACGTACAAGCGAAAGAGAAGTGCTGATGATCATACTGCTGAAGAAAAATCCTTGGAGGAGCTGGTCAAAGAAGCTGACACCACACACAGCCGCTCATGGATAAAATATTGAACAACTATTCAGGCAGGGGTTTGACACAGCCACACTGGATAGTGAGATCAGAAGGTTAGAGGTACAAGAGATACAAACCCGATGGGCAGGTACGATGCTCTTGAGAAAGAGAGTTGGAAATAATGATCCGCTTTATTGCAAAATACTTGGGAAGATCATTAATGGAGATCCGCGCATGGTCCAGGGACAGCATTCTGGCTATAGCCACCAGAATCTGTCTGTCTGAGCAATTCAACAAAGGGATCATTGTGGAAGCCCTTGATGAGGCTGGGGCTGGCAAAAGGTTAGAGATGGCTAAACTTACAAAAGCAAAATTAACTACAAGGATGCTAGATCAACCTTCCCTTCCACCCACTCAAACAGATCCTATCCCTCAAATCTCCCAACCAACCTCTAAGCCAAAATCCAAACATCCTCTCTCTTCAAAACCAATCCCTTCACCAACCCAACCATCATCCAGTGATGTACCCCGTAGAAGGAGAAGGGTGCTGAGGATGGAAGAAGAAGCAGAAGAAGAGGATGAAGATGATAGTCTGCCACTCTCTGCTGTTCTGAAGCTACCAAACCCAGAGTCAATCCATGATCACACCTGACTCTCAAAGGGAAATGGTCAGAGTCAAGATAGAAGAAGAAGAACAGCAGAAACAGCACGATGAGCAACTGTTGAAGATGGTTGACAAGGAATTTCCTCAGTCATCATCTATTCAAGCCATGAAAGGGCATGCTCAAAGGCTGTACACTCTCAGACACACCTTTCAGTATCAGAAGGAGAGAGTGAGAGTATGGCCAGACCCCAGGGTGAGTTCTAGAATCCATAAAAGAACTATCCCACACAGATACAACGGCCAGTACGAAAAACAATAGAATCTACCATCATGTTGGCCGTTGTAGTCTCACCTTGGGAAATCATTGATGAATTCAAGAAAGCTCACCAAGCAAAGAAGACACCTCAAGCCTTACTAGAAAACAAGATGATTAAGAAGGGGTTGTTATACAAAAGCTTGAAGACATCCAAAAGAATGAGCTCCAGTTACTCCTTGAAGGCAACCATCCTGATGAATTTGTATACAGGGAGGTAACTACGGTGGAGCTGAAAAATGGCAGGACCATGAAGTACTTATCAGAGTACTATGGTCCAGAGTTCTTCTTCGAAGGAGGAGCTGAAGAACTCTCTCAAGAGGAACAAATTGTTCTCCTTGAGGCCTATGTTCGTGAGTCATACAGACTCATTATGGGGAAGTGAATCTCATGATGGGATAACAACTCTGTGTCCAGTTCCCCAAAACAGAGTTCCCATTCATACTCTGCCAAACAAATATTTGAGGTTCTTCCCAGGCCGGAGCGTACATGGGTCATCTTCTCTACTGATCAAGAAGGAAAAAGACCAACATTTTTGCCATCAATAAGTGGGAGTATAAATAAGTTAGAGGTTTTGGCTGCATTGGTTCAGGGGGAGTTTGTTGGACCAAAAGAACCAATGAGCCAAGATCAGAAAACCTCTAAGTCCCACACGTATCACAACAACTGCTGAAAGCCTCATCAGTAGTTTGACAAGTGCTGAAGACTACAACAGACTGCTGAGATCAACAGCTGAAGATCAAGTGCTGAAGACAACAGCTGAAGAACACAAGTGCTGAAGCTGAAAGACCAAAGTACTGAAGTACACAGCTGAAGAACACAAGTGCTGAAGCTGAAAGACCAAAGTACTGAAGTACAACAGCTGAAGAGTTCACAAGTGCTGAAGATCAACAACTGATGTACAAAGTCTGAAGACAAAGACTGAAGACATCAGCTGATGATATCTACTGAAGTCATCAGCTGATGAAACACCTGAAGGTCAAAGTCTGAAGATCAAGTACTGAAGCCTCAGTAGTTTGTCACAACTGCTGAAGAGTACTTCTTCAGTAGTTGTGATATCAGTAGTTTTATTTTTTATGTTTCAGTAGTTTTGTAAAACGACTGAAGAGCTTGTTCTTCAGTCGTTGTAGTTTCAGTAGTTTTATATTTTGTACTTAACTTGCTGATATGTTCTCAGTAGTTGTGAACATTTCAGTAGTTTGTTAAGAATTAGTTATTTCTGTATTGGATCTGCCAGTTGTCACTTTCCGTGATAACAGCAGTGACTGTTGCACTCTATATAAGGAGTGACAACCTATTGTAATCGTTAGTGATATGAGCATTGAATGGAATGATTAATTGATTCGATTAGAAATATTCTACATCTATAAACATTCCTAGAAATCAGAAATTCATATTCTCTCCCTATAACCGTATGCGATCTTAACGCTTACAAGTATCGATTGCTTGCTACAATTTGTCTAATTCGTGTTTGTATTCCGCTGCTTTATATTCTGATACATCAAACTTGTGATCACTGATCCTGTCACTAGAATATTACATGTTTCCTAGATATGTCGAGTACTTCTTAACTGTAACTGGGCTCACAGTGAGGGAAATAGGTAACATTCTTAAATTGGGACATATGAAGCCTGGCATCTTTAAATACTAAGAAAGCCCACTGCTGGTTTCTCTAGGTTAACAGCCTAGTTCCCAAAACTTTTAGAGCTCATTGCTCAAGGTGACAAACCTAGCAACACAAGCTAGTGTTGAACCCACACCTCTACATCCCAACCACCACACAGCCTCAAATTACCCTCACTTCCAAAAAAAACCAATGACCCCTGCTCAGACTATTCAGTCTGTGGAGCCCCATACACTCACCTTTACAGGTAAAAGTGGACACTAGAGCTCCCCTTTTCCTGAGGAACATACCACTCCCTCTCTCTTAAGATTAGTGCTGAGGTTTCTCATGCTCAGCCTGATGAGCTCATTAGCCCACTACCTTAAGCCATCACTCTGAGTCTCAACACCAAGTGATCAACCTTCAGGGGACAGTTACCATCCCCTCCTAAGATCTCGACCAACCAATTCCCAACCTTGATTTCTATACTGATGAAGATCTAGGTTTCAGTGAGTAATGAAGTCTCTCTTCTTTACTCCTACTCAAAGAGAGATGAATGCTCCTGAGTCTCCTATTCTATCCCCATCAGTCACCTAACTGAGGTGGCACTTCTGAACCTGTTCAGGATGTCCATATGGAAGAGGCCTCTCACTTATGAAAGTGATTACATCATTAAGACCTCAACCATGGCAATCAGCCCACTGACATCTCAACTGAGATTGCAGTGAGTAGAGGAAAACCAGCAGCCAGAACCTGAAGCTGGTGGTGAAGAGAGGACTTTGGTCCAATCATCTTATCCCTAATGATTCTTCTGATGAAGATGAGGGGAATCTAAGACTAAGGTGCACAAATTGACTAAAACATGCACCTATTTAGTCTCAAAGGTCAGTCACCTTGAATCTCAGGTGACTACCTACACATATGATCAATGATCAGCAACTTGAGATTTCATATCTTAAGGAAAAACTAGCTGGGAGACCCTTAAGAACAGCTCAACCCGTACACAAAACTGTGGATGTGATTGACCTATCTTCCAGCTCACCTATGCAAGTGGGTGATGCTACTACCAAAAAGGGGGAGAAAGTCATTACAGCCACAGAACCTGGGAGTTCTTCAGAGAGAGTGACACTGAGGACTCACCATCCTCACTTGCAATTGTGCATTCTCAGCAACCTCCTCAAATTCACATTAATGTGGACTACATAGACTCCTTCATATAGAGTTTGTTTGAGGATGGGATACCAAAAGCTATGTCATCTTCACCATCTTCCAATCACATCATTGGGTGGAGGTATGACAACATCAGGAAACCCCTAATCATCATAAGAGTTCAACGATAGCAAGAAGTCTTCAGTTTTCAGACTTTGAACTACTATGAAGGTCTGGATTTAGTCAACATGCCACTTGTCAACCCAAGCAAATCAAGAAAAGCTGACAGACTAGCTCAAAGAATCGAAGACAGGATCACTGTAGAGTTCAGCTTAAAAGGAGACTTAGGCAATCAGGCAATGACATCGGTCAACTGGATGTTAAGGTAGACCCTAAGATTAGTTTCATAGGGGAAACCTTGACTGAAGGCCCAGTGGCTGAACTTGAGAGCCCTGTCTTATTATCATCAACTGCTGCAGAGATCCACACTCCTATTGAGACACCTGCTGGTGAAGGTGCTTCTCAACCTCTCTCTGGCCAGAGCTCAGAAGCTGCATCAAGCAATGAAGGCCAAAGCTCTCTCCACCCTGAGTCACAAAGGTCTGTGAGTGACAAAGGGAAGAGAAAGATGACATCTGAGGAGATTGAGGAGGAGGAGAGAGAGAGGAAAAGGAGGCTGAGGGGAGAAAGTTCCTCTGCTGAGTCTTCAAGACTCATGGAGTCTGCTATCAGGGGTGCCCCCAGACCAGACACTCAGAATGATAAGTTAAGGACAGTCAGGATAAATTATCTGAAAACAAGGAACTATGACATAGACAGTGTCATCTCTCTCCCCTTAGATGAGTTGAATGAACTGGTTGACCTGGAAAGGTCAAAGGAGAAGAAGGAGGCAGAAGATGCAGAGCTTGTAGTACAAGTCAAAGAAGAGAGAAGAAGAAAAAGACTGTACAAGGATATGCCTACCCTCTCCCCAGTTCAGGAAAGTCCTACACAAGAAGATGTGGTTCAAGAAGAACCTTAGGTAGACAAAGAAGAAGATAGGATCAAGATGATCAACTACCTTAATGCCACAGGCTTCTATCAGGCAGATGCACTTCTTCCCTTGTCCTATGACTATGTTGAGTTTGAGTTCTTAAAATAGCTTGAACTTGAGATAGTCAAGGACAGAAAGACAACTAAGAAGAAGCTAATGGAAGAAGCTGCAAAATCAAGAGCTATCATCCAAAAGAGCATGAAGAAGTCTGCTGATAGGCAGAGGATGATGAGCTTCTTGAAGCTATATGGATTCTCCGGAAGGAGACTTGGCCCCATGTCTCTATCCACTATTGATGAGCATATTAGGGTGATCAGCAAAAGATCAAAAGTGGAGAGCTCATTGACTTACACTCCACTCCAAGTCAAGCCCCACCTGAAGTTGAGGTTAAGGTTGAAAAACTAAGATGACACAACCTAGACGTCCTGCTGAAACTCAGCTAGCTTCATCTTCTGATCCAAAACAGGGTCAACCTCCCTTTCTTTTGAGCCTGAGAGAGAGGAAGTCCCAACTGAGAAAGACAATGAAGATCAATTTGGTACTGCAGGCCAGTCTTCTCAGTTAAAATCTACAAAGAGAAAGAAGAGGATGGCTTCTAAACCAAAGCCAAAAAAGAAGAAGACTGCACCCTCTTCTAAACCCCAGGATGAGTCAGAATATCCTGAGGTTGTGCAGCCAAAGGATGCTACATCAACTCCAATTCAAACAGCTCCTCTAGGATCAAGAAGACCCATCTTGTCTTGGACATACACCACAAATCCAGAAAGATGACATGCCATTAGATATCAAGGCACTGAAGATATTTACACGTGGCAAGATATGTTTCAGCTGCCTCTACATGACCTCTTTGATATGAGAAGACATTTTGACAGTCTGAAGGATCTGATCATCTTATGTAGAAAGGATTGATGATCAACCTAATGAGGACCGTTAATATCTGAAGTCTACTATGTGTTTTGGTAGCATCAGCCTAGGGGGAGTTTGTAGAGATAATGAAGAGGCTGATGCAACCTAAACATCCAATGTCTATCATGTATGCTACACAAGTGCTATGAAGAAGAATGCTTAGGAATTTTCACACATACAACAGAATTATTCTAAGTGTGAAATCTTCCGAAGCCAAGACCAATATCTTCCGAAGCCAAATATGAAGTCTTCCGAAGCCTTAGAGACAAAGTCTTCTAAAGCTTCAACTCATGAAGATAGATTTCTTCCGAAGACTTTTTACACATGCTTTATCTGATGTACTTTTTCATAAAGCTAGACACCTTTCCGCTGCACGTCTGTAAGGTCACCAACTTACATGAGTTGGTGAAAAGGTCCATGCTTTTGGTAACTGTACAATGAGGTCTTGAGTCTGTAACTTTCTACTTCATGTACTTTATCCTTTTTGTAATAGATAAGGATGTGAGCTATGGCATGTCATAGTCACTAGTCAAAAGGCAATCTGCCTTTTGACTCTACAATTGATTTTGTTTGTGTCTAGTCTATTGTATCCAGTTGGCTTTCAAAATATAGCCGGCTATAGGATGAAGTATAAGTATCTCATGTTCTTGTATCTTTCCATTATGCTTTGTAACACTTGTAATAGAACATAAAGAAAGAAATATACAGTATTCTTGAAAACCATATAGTTGTGTTCTGTCTCTTACATTACTTGTGTTCTTAGTATCTTATTGTGGTTAATCCAGTCTTACTGTTTGATTAGTTTTAGTTAATCTCCTCTTTGTGTGTTGGTTGTAATTGACCCCTTCACCGGTCCTGCACTTTTGATGATGTGTGGCTATGTTATGGCATGTATGACGATTGTTATGTCATGTATGATGATGCCTTGTATAGTGAGGTTTGTATGGTTATGTTTATTTTCCATGTTATGCATGTTTATTTTCCATGTTATGCATGTTTATTTTCATGGCTTTACGTATTATAGTGGTGAAAGAAATGAAAATAATTATGTAATGTAAAGTGGAAGATAATGAAAAAAGGAAATAATGATAGAATGCATGCATTAATGAAAGTGAAAGTAAAGAAAGGCTTGTAAGCAAAATGTACAAAGGTGCACGACTCTAAAATGTCCTAAGCTCAACTGTATGTGGTTTAGCTTACCCATAAGAATACAAACAGGGGTCTAGTCTTTGTGTCCGACCAGTTGTATAGTACATGTATTATAGTGGATACTCACACTAGTGCTGGTGCCAGGCTATGTGCGTTATGTAAGTCATTTATGATCTTCGGCCCAGTACCCGCTTTTACGTATGGGGTGTGGTGTACAGTTGGGATCTTTGTCGCTTGCCCCGGTGCTGGAGCCAAGCTATGTGCGTTATGGAAGTCATTTATGATCTTTGGCCCATACTCGCTTTGTGCATACGTTTGGGGTATAGCTGAAGACACTAATCCGGAAAGAGTAAAGAAAGAAAGCGATGAACTGTAAAGGAAAATAATAATAATATTATCTATGTGTACGTACGATGTGTGGTCATGTACGAAAGTATATAATGGTTTTGAAGAAAGTAAGGTATATTTATTTAAAACTAGAACTCACTCAGCAACACTGACTTTTATGTGTTTCCAGTTGGTAGGTAATGGTTGCTGAGGATGGCACGAGGCGACTACTTGGCTCATTTTTGATGACATTTTTTGTATAATGTTTTGCATTGTAATGCGAACAAATGATATTTTGTAATGAATGTTGTATTATTTTGCAAAAGTGATTATTAAAATGAAATGAAATGTTTGTTTTAATGATTCTGCTGCAATGTGTTATTAAAGTAAATATAAATATATGCTTTATGTGCAATGATTGACCAGCTGTGAGTGTCCCGGGAACGTGACCTTACAAGTTGGTATCAGAGCCAAAGTTAAAGTGAAACGGGTAAATTTTAAAAAGAAACCTAAACCTAAACTGAAAAATGGGACGGAAAGGGAATGGATGCCAGCCCGAGTAGTTGCGTGCCATCAGGTATTTTCTTTAATTTAACTGACATTATGTGCGCATGTTATGTGGTTTATGTGTTGTTAGTAGATTTAGATAATGATGTAGTCAAGATAGGTAATGCTTAGGGTGTGAAAAGTAAAGTAAGTGGCTAATCATAATTGGCCACTGCAATTAGGGACTTACTATACTTGACATAAACTGAGCTATTTCCTTGAATGACCGTGTTAGTGTTTGAATCTTGTAGTGTGTTTAGAGGATGGGTGGTGGTAGATTGTTGAAGGCTTCACGTGGTGGAGGTCGTAATGGACGTGGTACTGAACCACGGGTCACAAGAGGAAGGCCTAGAGCCGAAGAGGTGGTTCATGAAGAATCCAAGACCCCTCGTCCAGAGGCTAGGGACAAAAGTGCTAACTAAAGAGCCTTAGTGAATAAGGTTGTTGTTGAGGAGGTGCATCAGGTCATGCAGACAATCTTACTGTTTGTGGTGACTGAAGTGATTAAGGCTATGCGGGAAGAGATAGAAGGAGAGGAACATGTCTTCGGAGGACGGGAGCGACTGGAGACTGAGATGATTTTCTTCGAGGATGAGGAGGAGGAAGAAGAGCCTGTGACGGAGGCGGCACGAGGCTGTAACTACGGGGCATTTCAAAGATGCAAGCCCCTACCTTTGATGGTAATGGCATTGCTATTGCCGCTCACCGACGGGTGAGAGAGATGGAGGTTGTACTTGATAATAGCGAGTGCCAGGAAGATCAAAAAGTGAAGTTTGCCACCCACTCGTTTGTGGACTCAGCTTTGTGCTAGTGGGACAATATTGTCCAAGCCAAGGGTAGTTGGGCGATTGGAAGAATAAGGTGGCCAGAGCTAAAGAAATTGGTGATTGAGGAGTCCTGTCCTTATAAGGAGATGGATAAGGTGGAGAGGGAGTTCCTGCAGCTAGAGGCAGGAACCATGGCATATCAGCAATACACCACTAAGTTCAATGAGATGGCACGGCTGGTGCCGGATCAAGTGACACCTTTGTCATGAAAGATCAAGAGATACATCCAAGGACTACCGGTGGATATTCGCAGACACCTGATTACCGCCTGTCTGAGTACATTTAGGTCAGCAGTTGATTTGGCGGGAAGGTTGTGTAATGAGCGTGAAGTGGTGGTGACTGAGGTGAACAAGAAAGGTGGGGGTGACTAGAACTGGAACGGGAAGCGGTTTGGACGTGACGGGGCCGCTCCAAGCAACAAAGGTGCACGGGTGGATGACCGATATATGGTCACATCCAGTGCGGGGTCGAGGAGGTGTGTTAAGTGTGGACAAGAACACACCGGGGAATGTAGAGTAGGATCCAATGTTTGTTTCTATTATGGGAGGACCGAACATGTGGCGAAGAACTGTGGAGTAAGGAGGTGTTATACTTGTGGCGAGTAGGGCCACATGAGGAGGATTGTAAGAAGCCGAGGACTGAAGGTTCGAGAGCGAAGAAGGCTGGAGGAGAAGGGCAGAGGGCGAGTGCCAGAGCATTCACGATGACGCAGGAGGAGGCTAGGACGGACCCCGATGTTGTGTGAGGTATGTTTCTAGTAAACCAAACTCTAGCTTCTGTGTTATTTGATTCTGGTGCTAGTAAAAGTTTATTTCTGATGCTTTCTGTGCTAAATTTCCTGTTAGTAGTAGGAGTATAGATAAGCCCTTCGATGTAGAAACTTGTTAGGATTGGTACTTGATGAATACTAACAGATTTACGTGTATACCAAATCAAATAGTGCGGAATCCTATTTGATTGGTGATCCAATCAGTGAGAACGCACATAGAATCAATTAAAGATTGAATCTAAATGTTAAGAATTATTAGCAATCGATCTACTGCGATCTACAAAGTTGGAACAGGTTGCTAGAGGTCTCTGGACGGCTAGGGTACAGGAGGTATCAAAATATTCAAAGTGTCACATTTCCCACGATTTAAGTGGTATTTATAGGTTAGGGTTTCTCAATCGTGCGACTGGACCATTTGCATGGTTCAGTCGTGCGATTGAGTCATGTGGTTGATCCATTCACACGATTGAGTGTTCAGTCGTGCAACTGAGTCAATCTCATGTTTAAATCATGCGTCTGATCCAGTCTCCTGGTTCATTCGTACGGCTAGTTCATTAGCATGAAGTTGCTCATGTGTATGGTCCATTAGCATGGGCCAATCACATGAAAACTTCATATGATTAAGTTTGAATATGTTTCATAATCATTAATTGACTTAGATTTATTCAAACAACCACAACGTATATAGTTAGTTCAATAAGCGTTATTACATACCAAGCAATGAAATATTCAACATTATAAGCACAACCACACATTGTATTTCATTAAGTACCCGTACAATTACATATGTGTAAGACAATAAAGACATATTACATTAAGTTCATAAACTAGGGACACATGTATCTACAAACTCCCCCTTGGACCTGGTTTCATCTAATGTCTTACACCCTTTATAAGTTCCTCAAACTTCTTGTACTTCTCTTCTCTAGTTACTCCTGTGTGTATCTCAAAAGCAAAATAGAGTCGTATCATGTTCTTAAATTTTAGAGCTTGTACAATATCTTGAGAGTCATAGAATAGTGGCCATTTGTATAATGTATAGACATCATTAGCAGACAAGTTTGTAAGCCATTTGGGTCAAACACCCTGATGGTTTCCATAATCCCATTCTTGTTCAACACTATGACTGCTTCTCCTGTTCTCCAATCATAGTACCACCATTTGAAGTGTGGATTGAAGTCCTGTGGCATTTCCCGTAGAGGTATCTTAGACATTGTGCGCGGAGGACTCCACTTCAGCACTATTTTCGGTTTTTCAGTTATGGCATCAACCTTAGACCGTCTAATATACCTCGTTGGCTGTTGAGGTTTAAAGTTGACCCATCTGGTGTGGTACTCTCTCTTTAGACCTGGTTCAAACCACCCTGACATTTTGCGGGGTCAGCATATAGCAATTTCAACTTTGCTAACTGGTTAAGCTCAAATCCGGGAAGAGTCTTCAGGTCGTGTGGGAACCTAAAGTACTCAATCCCTTTCTCACATTTAATTGCATAAACATTGAGATCTTCAAAATATGCCCATGCTATGATTTTGCCCGACACCTTGTGATGTTTCTTCACTTTGTACAGCTTGGTGTAGACAATTGACGTTGAAGTACTGCGTTGGGCTCTAATTTCTTCAAAGCATGTAGCCCACTCAACCTTTCTGATATTAACTTCAGCTTTCGAGGCTTGGGCCTTATCTTTGTTCTTGTCAGACTCTTGTTCCATTTTATCCAGAGTCTCAAAAGTTTCACTGACAAGATTGTCGCCCAGATTAGGAACGACATTACCCTCAATGTCAGTGTAGTCTGGATAATTTTGGTCCGTGACATCTTCAATCTCGATCTCATCAACGTCGTTGAGCTTGTCGTCACTTTCCACATGGACTGTTGGAGCATCTTTCATGATCTCATCAAGATTGAGTCGAAACATTTTAGCAAGTTGCTCGTTGGTGAGATCATGAATTATCTCTCCTTCTTCAGGAGTGTAATTCACTGATCTCCTGACTATTCCCTGTAGATCAAGAATCATCATGAGTTGAGTCTTGATCTGTTGGAGGGGAGCAACATCATATTCATCTCTTTGATAATTTAGATCTGCTTGATTTAATACATAGAACACACCAACCATTAGTCAACAATCAAAGCAGTAAACATCAATAATAAATATAAACATTAATTACATTAATTTGATACAAGATTGAAATACACATGATTTAAATAACATAAACAACTAAGCATTACTCTTATCTTGTATCATGTGCTCCTCTACTGACAATACTGATGTGGAGGCACCTTGATCATGAGCTTTCTTGGTCCTCCTTTCACTTGCAGATGTGGCACCCGCAGCAGAAGTATCATCATCTCCTTCATCATCATCAGTATCATCACCAGCATTAGTATCCTCCCCTCGATCATCACCATCATCATCATCATTATCACTGTCATCATCATCACCATCATCTCCATCTCCTTCTCTGATCTTTAGTGGCTCATCCTTTGATCCTTTGAGTCTTAGCATGATGGTCTTGTTGGTAGCCTCCAACTCCTCTATTCTTTTTGCTGAATGGACATATTGCTCTTGGAGTTGAGAAATCATTAAGCTCTGGGCAGCCATCTGCTGTGCCTGCTGCTCAATCAGCTGTGCCTGTTGAGATATCTGCTAAGATTGTGCAGCAGTAAGTTCTACTAGCTAACGAATCTGGGCAGTCTTCTCGTCATCGGTTGCTAACAGACTCAGCACCATACGATTCAGTGCTAAGAGCTATTCCTCTACCCCACTAGGAGTTAGAGGTGATCCAATTGGAAATGAGGGAGAAGATGATGGTCCTGCTGGATGGCTAGTGGTGGTGGTGGTGGCAGTGGTGAAGATTAGGGGTGGTATAGATGAAGGTGGTGGTGGAGTGGTGAGGATTGGAGGTGGTATAGATGAAGGTGATGGTGGAGTGGTGAGGATTTGGGGTGGTATAGATAAAGGTGGTGGTGGAGTGGTGGTGGGTGAGGAGGTAGAGGTGTTGGGTGGAATGGTGGTAGTGCTGGTAGGTGGAGTGGTGAAGTGGTGGTAGTAGTGGGTGTGTGATAAATGTCATCCTCCTCCTCTTCTTCTTCAGTCCGTGGGGCTGAGCCATCCGTTTCTTCCTCGAGCCCCTCGAGGTGGATGCTCCCCCAGGGACGCTGCTGGGTTGATCAGGAGTATAACTAGGATCAGTATCAGCCCCCTAGATTCACCAGGGCGTCCTCCAACCTCCCGAATGCCTTGGTCGGTGGCAACCACCCTGCTCCCCACAGTACGAGTCAAGGGCTCCTCATCTGTCTCTCCTCCTCCTCATCAAGACGAAAGTCCTGATGGAACCCTGCTGTCTCTGTTCCACCTTGGCTGGATGCTAGAGATGCTATATCAGCAGTGGGGGCCCTCAATTGTGTGGGCCCTACATCTCCATCATCACTGCTGTCGTCGTCGTCGGAGTCATCTTCAGGGAGCTCAAGTTGCTCGACATCCGAATCACTATCTACGTGGCGCCATTTACGCCTCCCTGGCGCCATGTAATCAACCTTGGCCAGATGGCCGATGAGTCTTTTCACCTGGGGTTTGATTTGCTTTCCCCGGTATACCTTCATACGACCCAGTGTCGTATCATCCATGATCTCCAACGACACAGCGTCATGGCTCTCCTTGGGCAGTGTGGGCAGCTTCTCATCAAAAATCATCTGAAGAAACCTAGAGTACATGCAGAAACTGTTAGGATCTGGTATTTGAACGAAATACCAACTGATTAACTGTTAAACCAAACCAAATAGTGCGGAATCCTATTTGATTGGTGATCCAATCAGTGAGAACGCACGTAGAAACAATAACGTATTGAATCTAACGTCAAGAATCGATTAGGAATCGATCTATAGCGTTCTATGAACTTGGAGTACGACCTTAGAGGCTTCTGGATGGCTAGGGTACGTCTGGAGTCGAATTGAATTGAATGCTTCCGTTTTTCCATGAATTAGGTGGTATTTATAGGTTAGGATTGCTCAGTTAGGCGACTGAACCATTAGCATGGTTCATTTGTATGATTGAGCCATGCGGTTGATCCATTCGCATGACTGAGTGTTCAGTCGTGCGACTGAGTCAGTCATATGAAGTTGTTCAGGCGTATGGACTATTTAGGCGCATGGACACTTAGTCGCATGGCCATTCGGACGCATGACCACTGTTGGAGCGCATGGTCCAGTCGGGCGCATGAAAACTTCACTTCACCAAGTTTGAATGTATTCAATATTATAACATTATGCATAACAATTCAAACAATCACAAACCTATATGATCAAATCAATATGCGTTAAACAACTCATTAATGAAATATTAAACATTATTAACACAAACAAACATATGTATTTCATTAAGTACCCAACGATTACATAAGTGTAAGACAATAAAGACATATTACATTCAGATCAGAATCTAGGTACATATGTATCAACAAACTCCCCCTTGGACCTAGATTCATCTATTGTCTTACCTTCTGCATAACCTCTTCTTACTTCTTGTACTTCTCCTCTCTTGTGACTCCTGCATGTATCTCTAACGCAAAGCAGAGTCATATCACATTTTGGAATTGGAGGGCTTGTACAATATCTTGCGTGTCATAGAACAGTGGCCACTTGTATAATGTGTATACATCATCAGCAGACAAGTTTGTAAGCCACATTGAGTCAAATACCCTGATAGTATCCATTTTGCCCTCTTTGTTCAGAACTATGACCGCCTCCCCTGTTCTCCAATCATAGTACCACCATTTAAAGTGTGGAGTGAAGTCTTGTGGCATTTCCCTGAGAGGGATTCTTGACATTGTTCATGGGGGACTCCACTTCAGCACTATCTTGGGCTTTCCAGTTATGGGATCAACTTTAGAACATCTGATATACCTCGTAGGTTTTTGAGGTTTGAAGTTGACCCACCTGGTGTGGTACTCTCTCTTCAGGGCAGCCTCAAACCAGCCTGACATCTTCCTCGGGTCAGCATATAGTAGCTTTAGTTTTGCCAGCTGGTTGAGCTCAAAACCAGGTAGAGACTTTATATCATGCGGGAATCTAAAGTAATCGATACCCATCTCTCTCTTTACCGCGTATACATTAAGATCATCAAAATAAGCCCACGCGATAATCTTGCCTGACACCTTGTGATGTTTCTTCACTTTGTAGAGCTTGGTGTAGACATTCGGTTTAGGAGCAGAGCGTTGTGCTCGGATCTCCTCAAAGCATGCAGCCCATTCAGCCTTTCTGATATCAACATCAATGTTTGAGGCTTGGGCTTGTTCTTCAACCTTCTCAGTCTCTTGCTCTATCTGATCCAATATATCAAATGTATCACTAACTAGGGAATCACCCAGATTGGGGACCACATTTCCCTCTTTGTCAGCATACTCTGGATAGTGAGCTGCCGTGACATCCTCGATCTCTATCTCATCGATGTCTTTCAGGTCATCATCACTGTCTCCTTCAACAATTGGAGCGTCTTTTACAATCTCATCAGGATTGAGCTTGAACATTTCTGCCAATTGCTCATCGGTAAGATCATGAATTATTTCCCCTTCTTCAGGGGTGTACTCACTAATCTTCTGACAATCCCTTGCAGATCAAGAATCATGGTTAGTTGAGTCTTGATTTGTTGAAGGGGAGCAATATCATGTTCATCCCTTTGATAATTTGGATCTGCTTGATTTAAACATTCAATATATCAATCATTAGTTAACAATCAAGACATAACCATAATAATCGAAAACATAACTATTTACGTTACATATAAACATGTATTTCGTTAATTTCATACATAATCCAAATACAAAAGATTTTAAATAACAATAAAACATCTAAGCATTACTTTTGTCCTGGATCATCGGCTCTTCTACTGCCGGGTTGGATGTGGAGGCACTCGGATCTTGAGTACGTTTGGTCCTCCTTTCACTTGTTGATGTAGCACCTGCAGCTGAAGAGTCATCATCATCATCATCAGCATCTGTATCACCTAGGTGATCGTCACCATCATCATCATCATCACTCTCATCATCATCAGTATCTTCTTCTCCATCCCCTTCTTTGATCTTTAATGGCTCGTCTCTAGATCCTTTGAGCTTTAAGAGGATGGACCTGTTTGCATCCTCCAGCTCTTCTATCTTCTTGTTGTGTTGCTCCTGGAGCTGAGACATCTGATGAGCCTGCTCATCGAGCAATCAAGCCTGATGCGACAGCTGCTGAGATTGGATAGTGGTCAGGTCTATCAGCTGTCGTATCTGAGTGCTCTTCTCCTCATCTGCAGCTAACAGCCTCAGCACCATACGGTTGAGTGCTAAAATCTGTTCCTCTACCCCACTGGGAGGCAGAGGTGATCCTGATGAATATGGGGTGGAAGAAGATGGTGCTGCAGGATGGCTAGTGGTGGTGGTGAAGATTGGGGGTAATAT
The DNA here is from genome assembly GCA_025506515.1 of Flaveria trinervia. NCBI lineage: Eukaryota > Viridiplantae > Streptophyta > Magnoliopsida > Asterales > Asteraceae > Flaveria > Flaveria trinervia. The sequence goes on along the minus strand of CM046449.1, from coordinate 34,091,865 downwards.
AGGTGAAGGTGGTGGTGGTATGGGAGTGGAAGATATGGTGACAGATGGTGGGCTGTAGAGGTAGTAGGTGGAGTAATGGTGGCGGCTATGGTGGTGGCTGTGATGGTGGCTGTGGTGGTGGCTGTGGTGGTGGTGAAGGTGATTCTACACTTCTCTCTTTTTCAAGCCGTGGGGCTGAGTCATCATCTTCTTCCTCGATCTAGTCGAGGAGGATGCTCCCCCTAGAACACGGTTTGGCAGATCGGGAGTATATGTAGGGTTAGTAGTAGTCTCTCCCAATCCACCGGGGCGTCCACCAACTGCTCGGAGCCCCTGGTCTGTGGGAACAACTTTACTTCCCACAGTCCGGGTTAGTGGCTCCTCATCTGACTCCTCTTCCTCCTCACAGGTATAAATTCCCGTTGGAAGCCAACGGACTCTGCTATATCTCCAGTGGGGGCAGATATAGGAGATGCACTATTAAGTAGTGGGGCCCCTTGGTTGAGTGGGCAATGTATCTCTGCATCCCCATCATCATCGTCAGAGTCATGCTCTGGGAGCTGTAGCTGCTCATCATCAGATTCGCTGTCTGCGTGACGCCACTTACGTCTTCCTGGCGTTACATAACTCTCATTGGCCAAACGCCCTATCAGTCTCTTTACCTGGGGCTTTACATGCTTACCCGGTAAACTTTCATACGACCCAGGGTCGTATCGTTCATGATCTCTAGAGCCACTGCATCATGGCGCTCCTTTGGAAGTGATGGCAGCTTCTCATCAAAGATTAGCTGCAAGAATCTGGAGTACATACAAAATCCCATCTTTCCGTTTGCTTCCAGATTCTCCACAAGGTAAGAAAAAGTCATGCTCGAGAAGCTGAAGGGGTAGTTCAGCACCAGTGCCACATAGGCATTCTGAATCTGGTCTGAACGATCATCAAAGCCACCCCTTCTGGAAGCAATGCACTTCAGTATGACATGTGCCAAGTACTTGTACTGGGGACACAGGTTGCTTTTGTTGAGCACACCTGAGTTGATTTCCCCAGCGTACTTAATCCTCAGAAAGCAGCCTCTCACTGTCAGCGGGTGTAGCTTGGTGGGGTACCAACATCATCTCCAAAGCCAAGTACATGCTGAATGTCTTCAGCTGTAATCTCTATGTCCATACCAAAGATGGAGATCCTAATGCTGTATGGATCTCGTGATCTATCCATAGAGGCATTCTCCCAGAAGGTCTGGTGTATAGACCTATAGGGAGTGCATGGGGTAGAGATAGCTTTGTGTATCCTCGATCGCTTGAGAAAAGCGATGATCTCTGCAAACTCGGCACCATTCCGAGTTGTGTGGTCTAAATGAGCACAGATGTTGTGCTTGGGATTGATAGACCATCTCTCAGCCATCGATCTGTAACACAAGATACATAAACATTAGATACTCACATAACACATAGCAGTTCTAAGTAACTTGATAGAATTCATTCTGATTCATTCATGCGAACGAATCATGCAACTATGTTCAGTCGGTTGTCTATCATGCGACTATGTTCAGTCGGGTCCTATCATGCGACTGGACTCATTCGGGTGAATGAATAGGCGACTGAGTTCAGTCGGTTGACTGATCTTGCGATTGGTTTAGTCGGCCGACTGAGCTCATTCGTATGATTCATTTGGCCGATTGAGCTATTCGGCCAGCTCAATCGTGTGATTGGGGTTCATCCAGACGACCAGTCACATGACCTACTGTTCGGCGACTAAGGTTCGAATCTTTAACAATTCATGTAATTAAACGTGGTTTAATGGTTCTTTAGACTCGCAATCTCATAACTAATAACCTATTAAACTTATTTTTAACATTTTACTTAGTTTCAGTAGGTTATTAGGTCATTTAAAGATTCGGTTCTTGTTTCAATCGACCATCAAAAATTAGGGCACCATTTCTCCTGATTTCTATGAGATTTCATCTCATTATACCTGTATAAATGCAAATACACGTCAGAATGTTGGACCAAAAGAACCAATGAGCCAAGATCAGAAAACCTCTAAGTCCCATATGATATCACAACAACTGCTGAAGGCTTCATCAGCAGTTCGACAAGTGCTGAAGACTTCAACAGCTAAAGATCAACTACTGAAGACCTCAACAGCTGAAGAACACAAGTGCTGAAGCTGAAGACCAAAGTACTGAAGTACAACAGCTGAAGAGTCTACAGGTGCTGAAGATCAACAACTGGTGTACAAAGTCTGAAGACAAAGACTGAAGACATCAGCTGATGATATCTACTGAAGTCATCAGCTGATGAAACATCTGAAGTTCAAGTCTGAAGACCAAGTACTGAAGTTTTAGTAGTTTGTCACAACAGCTGAAGAGTACTTCTTCAGTAGTTGTGATATCAGTAGTTTTATGTTTTTACTTTCAGTAGTTTTGTAAAACGACTGAAGAGCTTGTTCTTCAGTCATTATAGTATCAGTAGTTTTATGTTTTTCAGTAGTTGTAGTAACTGATAACACTTAGTATTTTTGTAAGAAGATGTCAGCTGTTTTGACATCTTCAGTAGTTGTGTTTCAGTGGAATAATTCTGTTAGATGTCACTATCAAGTGAAATCAGCAGACGTCACATCTCTTATATAAGAGGTGTCGACCTAATTGTAAGTGTGACATTCCGTTACCACGAAAGCGAATATTGAATGAAATTATTTGCAGAATTCTCTCTATCTATAACCGTTTTTGTTCTTCATTGAATGAATCTTTTCGTTCTGTGAATTGGCTAATTCATTGTTAGAATTCCGCTGCTATACTCTCTAAGCAATCAAACGTAGATCACTGATCCTAACAAGTGGTATCAGAGCAGGTTAATCATTGATCGATCTAACAATTGATCATTGAAACTGCTAATTGATATCTATGTTTGATTGAATTAGCATATTCGCAAGAACTGGTTATAGATTATTGAATTTCTGACGCTTTCGTTCATTTATTCTGAGATCTCTCTTGGTTCAATTGGTTGTTGTGTTTTGTTCTAAATCTGTTTTAGCTTAATGAATTTGATTGAATCCGAGATGACTACCTTCTAATGATCCTCACAATACCGGTTCCTCAACCAAGCCCCCGATGCTGGTTAGGACCGAGTATAACATATGGCAGCGAAGAATGCTTCATCACCTGTCTGTTAACAGTTCAGGTTGTTGGACATCTGTGGTACATGGACCACATAAACCTATGGTGAACATCCGGAAACCAATCAAATGGTTCCGAAGAAGAAGGAACAATACTCTGATGAAGATCGGAAACTGTTTGAGATTGATGCTAAAGCCATGGAATTCTGGCCATGGCACTGCCTAATGAAATCTATTCAGGGCTTATGCATCATGAAACTGCTCATGATCTCTGGAATGCCCTGAAGGAACAATTCGGTGGCACAGATGAGGTCTTAGCAAACAACAGAGAATCCTTGCCCAACAATATGAGACTCTCTCATAGAAAGGGTGTGAGACACTAACTCAACAGTTTGAGCGTTTTTCCTGCTTGATCTCTGAGCTGAAAATGGTGAAACAGGAATACACCAATAGCCAATGAATAACAGGTTCCTCAGATCACTGCCTGAGAGATGGGACACATACACTATTGTCCTACGCTCCAGTGCAAATCTGGATAGCCTATCTCTCACCCAACTTCATGGGAAACTGCTTACATTCGAAAGAGAGATAGAGCAGAAGAGGAAACTGTCCTCATCAGGAAAGCTCACTGATGACTTTGTACCAGGGAATACTGCCTTGGTTGGACATGTGTCAGAATATGCTGCATCTGAAAGTAATTATGATGAGCATATTGATTTCTCTTCAAATAGTTCTGATCATGCATTTGTTGGTATTCAGAGTCATTCTGGCAGTAATAGTGACAATCTACGCTTCATTATGGATGATTTGAAAGGAATAGCTGATGATGATCTAGAAGAGATGGATATTCTGAGCCAAATGGCATTGATGAATATCAGATCTCAGAAGTTCTATAAGAGAACTGGCAAGAAATTTCCTGGACTCTCTGGCAAAACCAAAGTTGGTTTTGACAAGAGTAAGTGAGGTGTCACAAATGCCAAGGCTGGGACACTTTGCAAGAGAGTGTAGATCAACTGGATCTAACTCTTCTGCACCCTTTGTGACTTTTCCTAGTACTAGTCCACAAAACAGAGGGCAACATCCTACTGGTTCTGGTCATCATTCACATCCTAGATCTCCTGCATACTTTGTTCCCCAGGGTCAAATGTCATATCCTTATCCCTGCTATTATATGCCTCAACCAAATCCTGTTCAAGCTCCAATTGCACAACAACCACAAGCATTGCCTGAACCACAACCTTCCCAATCTCATCAACAAACTCAACCTCAACAACACAGCTTCTTCCCCAGGAGTTGTTGACTGGGGCAGTTTACCAGATGACTTGTCTGGTCATGAACAACTGTTCTCAGGTGCTGGTCAACATGGTGGTGAAAGTCCCTTGGAAATCTAGCTCTTATGGCTTTGGATTCTGCTGATACTTCATCCACTAATGCCTCTACACCAAGGTATCACAGGTATCCTCTGAGGCAAAAGCCAAATTATGTCTGAAACATGCATAGCAGCATTTGCATCTATTAGAGAAGCAAATGTAGCTTAATCAACAAGAACATTGAGCTAGAACAAATAATTTCCAAAAGCAAAGCTGAATTTGAGTCTGTGCTTAATGATAAGAATGATGAGATTTACAAACTTAAATGCCAAACAACTGATGATAAGGCTAGGGAAGAGATACTTCTAGAGAAGTATAAAGATCTCAAGGAAACCCTTGCAGTCACCCAGGTAGAGTGTGATCGATGGGTACAATCATGCAAAGGTTTTGAAATGCTTCTTAGTAAGCAATCTGCTTCCAATGTGAAGTTTGGCATTGGTTACAATCACACTGTTCCACCTACAGATTTTACTCCTAGAGCAAAGGTAGAATCTGATGGTGAGAGTAATAACCAATCCATTTCATCATGTGATCTACTTTCTGATTCAGCGCTATCAGAAGTAGAAGTCAGCACCAAGCCCTCTCAGAACCTATCAGCTGATGTTGATGGTTCCACTGCTGACACTCACATGATCAATGAGTTGATCAGCTCAGGAGTTAATTCTGAAAGTCCTGAAAGGACTAGAGAGCAGGATTTAACACCTGAAGTTCAAACTCCAACTACTTCCAGTACTGAAAAGAAGAAAACTATCAGTAGAAAGAGTTTGAAGACTACTAAAGAGGAAGTCAAGAAAGCAAACAATGCTTCCAAAGCACTGAAGAACAAGTCTTCAGTTGTTTCATCCTCTTTAGTTGATGATCAACATAAGATGAAGAAGAAACCATGTGAAGTATGTGGTTTGTTCAATCATCTTACAGATGATTGCTGGTACAAAAGAGGTTCCAAACTCAAACATAAAGAGGAAATTAAAGACAAAATGGTTAAAATGAAAACTGAGTTTGAGACCACATTTGTATCAGCAACATCAAATCCTGTAACCCTTAAGTCCACAAAGAAATCCAAAAAGGAAGGGGTTAAACAGGCAACAACTGAGATTGCTCAGAAGAAGAAGGTGCAACATAGGAACTTATCAAACTCCACTGGCAATGTGTCTGATGAGTTGAAAGCTTTATCACAAAATCAGACACAACTGGTTATGATGGTTCAACATCTATTGGGAAGAGTTAACCAATTAGATGCTCCTATGTTGAAACCACAGAAAAGGAGATCCAAGCCAAAGGATTCCTCTTCTTCAACATCTTCTTCCTCTCAGGCTGTTGTTTCCAATAAACCTGTTAGTTTACCATCTGTTGATGAGACCAGGCCCAAAACCAAAAAGGTTTGGGTCTCCAAAACTAACTGATTGTTTATTGTTGCAGGGTTCTTCAACATGCCAAAGTAGCATCTGGTGATATCAATGCTGGTGTTTCAACAAGAAGTCAATTGTCTAACTTCTGCTTCTATGCTCTCTTCATCAGTCAGCTAGAGCCAAAGAACTACCATGTTGCTTTGAGAGACAATGTATGGGTTGAAGCTATGCAACTTGAGCTACTTCAGTTCAAGAAACAGCAAGTGTGGGAACTGGTTCCTCTTCCCCCAAGTAAGTGTGCAATAGGCACTAAATGGGTGTTTAGGAATAAAACTGATGAAAATGGGCTTATTTTTAAGAACAAGGCTAGACTGGTTGTACAGGGGTTTTCACAAGAAGAAGGTATTGACTATGATGAAACCTTTGCCCCTGTAGCCAGACTAGAGGCAATCAGATTGTTTTTAGCCTATGTTGCATTCCACAATCTTAAAGTTTTTCAAATGGATGTCAAAAGTGCATTTCTATATGGTAAAATAAAGGAAGAATTTTATGTGTGTCAACCACCAGGTTTTGAGGATAATAAACATCCTGAATGGGTGTATAAACTTGATAAGGCTCTTTATGGGTTGAAACAAGCTCCTAGAGCCTGGTATGAGACACTTTCCACTTTTCTTCTTAAGAATAATTTCACTAGAGGCTCCATTGATAAACTTTGTTTATTAAGAAGGTGGATCAGCATAAGCTACTTGTTCAGATTTATGTTGATGATATCATTTTTGCATCCTCTGATCCCCAGTTGTGTGATGATTTTACAACATTAATGAAAAAGAGGTTTGAAATGAGTGCAATGGGAGAATTACAGTTCTTTCTAGGCTTGCAAATTAAACAAAAGGCTGATGAAACCTTTATTCATCAGTCAAAATATACAAAAGATCTTTTGAATAAGTTGATTTACAAAACTGTAAGCCCTGTTCTACTCCCATGTGCAACACCACACAACTGGATGCTGATCAGAAAGGTAAAGCTGTTGATGAAACACTTTACAGATGTATGATTGGGTCCTTGATGTATTTAACAGCTTCTAGACCAGATATTATGTTTGCTACATGTGTTTGTGCTAGATTTCAGGCTGCTCCTAAAGAGTCTCATTTGATTGCAGCCAAGAGAATCTGTAGATAATTGCAAGGTACACAATCTCTAGGTTTATGGTATTCCACTGGACACTCTTGCAAATTAGTTGCTTTTTCAGATAGTGACTATGCAGGGTGCAAGTTAACTAGAAAGTCAACTTCTGGTGGTTGTCAATTCCTAGGCAACTGTTTGATTTCTTGGCAGAGTAAGAAACAAACATCTGTTGCTACATCAACTACTGAAGCCGAGTACATTGCTGCTACAAGTTGCACTTCTCAGGTACTCTGGCTTCAGAACCAACTTCTGGATTATGGCATTACAGAGACTAAGACTCCATTATTAATGGATAGTGCTTCAGCTCTGTGTATTGTCAAAAATCCAGTCCAGCACTCTAGGACAAACATATAGAGATCAGACATCACTTTATTCGGGATTGTTTTGAAAAAGGTCTGATTGATCCTAAGTTTGTGCCTAGTGCTGATGAGCTTGCAAATATTTTTACTAAGCCTTTGGATAGTTCTACTTTCCAAAACCTTTTGTTAAGGCTTGGTATGCTGCAGCTAGAATAAGTGACAACTACTGATGATTTTAGTAAAAAATACTGGTGCTCATTGGTAACCATGTCACATATAAGTACTGATGAGTCCTTTCACCTTCAGTAGTTTTTATAACTACTGACGGCTAAATGCCTCACAAGTACTGAAGTACTTTATCTGCTCTAACTACTGATGTAGTTACAACTACTGATGTAGTTACAACTACTGAAATCAGTACAACAGATAAGTACTGCCGTCCTATGAAACACCTGAAAAGCAGATGCAAAGTCTGATGAGTAAGTGTTGAGGACAGTATGAAACAGCTGAAAGGCTATGAATTGACGAAAACTACTGAAGAGAACTTTCTCTTCAGTTGTTTCTACAACTGCTATTTCATCCTAAACAACTGATGACCAAACCATGTCTTCAGTAGTTTCACAACTACTGATGACTAATACCAAGTCATCAGCTGTTTACAACAACTGATGATAAAACTATGTCTTTAGTAGTTTCACAACTACTGATGACTAATACCAAGTCATCAGTTGTTTTCAAACATCTGAAGTCAAAACCATGGTCTTCAGTAGTTTTTATAACTGCTGATGCCTAAAACCATGACTTCAGCTGTTTCAACGTCTGAAAGGGTAATACCATGTCAACAGTCGTTTTAAAACTACTGATGACTAACACCAAACCCTTTAGTCTTTTTCTAATCCGTACCCTATAAATATCCCCGACCTAATCCTTCAGAGCCTCATCTTCTTCAAACCTAACGTTCATATCTCCAAAACCTCTCTCTCATTAATGGCGACCATGCAGCTGAAACCGCGACACAACTGTGTAGCTTACCTCACCAAATTGCCATTCTGGGCTAAGTTCGATAACGCTATTGATCTTATGGTCCAGTCACCCTACAAAATGGCCTTTCTTCTCAATCCAATCCTTCATGCCGAATCCCTTAACTAGTTTTGGATGAACGTCACCCTCACCACTGGGGAGAACAACACAGAGTCTCTCCGGTCGGTCATCAACAACCACCAAGTGGTCATCACTCCCGATATACTTCGTCAAACCCTACACCTGGATGATGCCACTTTTCCTGCTGGATATCCAAAGGGCACAACTGATTTATCCTTTGCCCACCATGGATATCAGGGAAACCTTAGTGCCTCCACCATACTGAAGAAACATTTCCATGATGCTGAACGTCTCATATTTCACATGGTAAATGTCTGTTGGGCTCCTCAGACTTCCTCTTGGGATCAAATGTCTACAAGGTGGCAGCAGGTACTATTCTCTATCCTTGAGCAACAGCACTTAAACTTCTCTGAAATCATTTTTCTGGAACTTAAGGACATGGCCTCAAAATCTATTTCTAACCGCTGGATATTATATCCTCGGTTCATTATGGCCATAATAGAGAATCAGCTAAAAACTGAGGAACTTGTTGGTCTCGGAGTCCCTGCAACGACTGTATTCCCTGAAGTATACTCCAGGCACAACTCTGACCAAACGTTGAAACAGGCTGCCAGGCTGCGAAAACCCACGCAGTTGGAACCCACAGCCACCACCTCCAGAACCAAAGTCCCCACTACACCTAAAACCAAAAGCCAAAAAAGGCTACTCAGGGAGATGAGTCCCCTGAGGATGCCCCTGTACCACAAACACAGGAACCACACACTGGTCTTAACCCCCCAGTTGTGACACTGACTCAACCAGCCACAGCCGCATAGGTATCCTCTCAACAGGATCCTGTTGCAACCAACATTGGGGAACCTACACTGCTGGAACCTATCTCTCTTGAGAGGGTTACCATTGAAGCGCACCATTCACCCCGGGTGCAATCTGCTTCCACCCAATCACCATGCAACCGCCCCCCAAAGTCCTACATTACTTGTTGCACAAGTGCTGACTCAGTTGCACTCCTCACCCCCCCCCCAGATACACCAATTACAACTGGGAATACTTCTACCATTGAGGGGGAGGACCAAAGTGCAGCTGAGAACCCACAGCATAAGGGTTACAATGTTCCTTCTCCTAGTGTAGCAATGGAGATTGGAACTTCTGGTGAGGCTGCCACTTCTCTTGCTTCAGCATATGATCAGGTTGTAGTTGGTACCATTACTAAGACCTTACCAGAGGCAACTGCTGATGAAGGACAAAGTCCTGTGGCAGGAAGTCCCCAGTTCCAAGACAAAGGGGCACATGCTACAACTGAGCTACACTCAGTGCATGTTCATCCAGATCCTATCAGGAGGTCAGGTGATTCAGTAACTACTGATGATGACCTGGGCTTCTTTTACGATGTAATTGCCCAAAACACCATCCTGGAAGAGGAGGTGAGCAGACTCAAAGAGCTGCTTGCCAAAACTTCTAAGGAACAAAGACCATCTGCCTCTACCACCTCACAGATGGCACCTTCATCTGAAGGTCTCCCAAACACTGAGCCACTCCCAACAACTCAGCCACCTGCCTCTGCTTCTGGCACTATTTCTCAGGAACAGAACCCTCCTGAGCAAATAGTTGCTATCCTTCAAAATTCCCTCCCTCTCATCACAGCCATAATCACTGACATAGTGATCAAAGCCATTGATGAGAGGCTTTCCTCAGTAATACAACCATTGATAGAGGAGGTTGTGGGCAAACAGCTTTCTGGGAATCAACCCCTTGCAACCAATGCAACCAAAAAGGGGAGATTAAGTCAGTGAAAGCAAAAAGAAAGAGGAGTACAGAGGAGAAAGAAAAGGAGAAAGAAACAGAAGGGATAGTAGTGGAAAAGGAGTTGGAGTTGAATGTGGAGACCGATAAAGAGAAAGAAAAAGAGAAAGCCTTGGAGCTACTGATAAAAGAGGCTGATGCCGAACACAACAGATCATTGGACAACATCATTGACCAGCTGTTTAGGCAAGGCCATGACACCGATAAACTTGACTCTGAGATTCGACGATTAGAGATTGAAGAAATCCAGAATAGATGGGCAAGTTATGAAGTGTTAGAAAGAGAAAGGCTTGAGATCATGATTAGATTTATTGCAAAATATCTTGGAAGATCAATGATCGAAATCAAAGCTTGGTCCAGGACAGTATCTTGGCAATCACCACCAAGATCTGTTCGTCTGAAGCATATACTAAGGGACTTGTTATTGAAGCTTTGAATGAAGCGGGTGCTGGGAGCAAGACTGAGCTAGCTAAGCAATCAAAAGCCACACTCACCTCAAAAATGCTAGAACAGCTTTTCAACATTCCCACACCAAAACCACCCAAACACAACCCACCAACCAACTCCCTTACCCTCAAAACCCATAGCCGATGATATACCCTTGAAGAAGAAGAGAAGGGTATTAAGGCTAGAAGATGATGAAGAAGATGTTGAAGATAGGCTGCCACTCTCAGCTGTGATTCATTGCCTAAGGCCACAAGTCACTCCTCAGCAATTACTCCTTAATTCCAAAGACAAATGGTTAAAGTGAAGCTAGAAGAAGAAGAGCTTCATAAACAGCATGATGAGGAATTGCTGAAGACAGTTGACAAAGCTTATGCAGCCACATCTTCTATCATCAATATGAAGAAACAAGCCCTCAGACTTTACACTCTCAAGCATACCTTTCAATATCAAATGGAAAGAGTGAGGATTTGGCCTGATCCCAGGGTGTCTCACAGAATTCATAAGAAAAACATACCTCAGAGATACATTGGCCAGGTGAAAAAGATCGTAGATGAAGTGATCTCTCTGGTCTTTGTAGTTTCACCCTGGGAAATCCTAGAGGACTTCAAGAAAGCCTATAAAGCTAATCTAACCCCTCAGAAGATGCTGGAAAACAAAATAGTGAAAACGGGGTTAGTTTACAAGAGGCTTGAGGAAGTCAGGAAAAATGAGCTCCAGTTGTTCCTAGAGGGTAATCACCCAGATGAGTTTGCTTACAGAATAATAACAACTATGGAGCTAAAAAATGGGAAACAGGCCAAATACCTGTCTGAGTATTATGGGCCCGAATCATTGTTTGAAGGAGGTGCTGAAGAGCTAACCATGGAGGAACAAATCACCTCCCTTGAGGCCTACACAAGAGAGTCGTACAGACTCATCATGGGGGAATAGATCTCATGAATGGGGTAACAACTCTGTGTCCAACTCCCCAAAACAAAGTTCCCATTCATACTTTGCCAAACAAATCTTTGAGACTTCTTCCTTGGCCGGTGCTTAAAAAGGGTCGCTTCTGAGCTGATCTAGAAGACAAAAAGACCAACATTTCTGCCATAATAAGTGGGACAACTGTGAAAGTGTGAAGTTAGAAAAACTGTGAAAGTGAAAGACCAACAAGTCACCCTCCAACAGTTACTCTTGAGTCTCAAAGGCAAACTGTGAAAGTGAAGTTAGAAAAAGAAGAGCTTCACAAACAACATGATGAGGAACTGTTGAGAAGAGTTGACAAAGCATATGCTGCCACATCTTCAATCATCAACATGAAGAAGCATGCTCTTAGGTTATACACTCTCAAACATAACTTTCAATATCAAAAGGAGAGAGTGAGGATTTGGCCTGATCCCAGGGTGTCTCATAGGATTCAAAAGAAAAACATTCCATAGAGATACATTGGCCATGTAAAGAAGATTGTAGATGAAGTGACCTCACTGGTCTTTATAGTATCACCCTGGGAAATCCTAGATGACTTCAAGAAAGCCTATAAAGCTAAACTAACCCCACAAAAGATATTGGAGAATAAAATGGTGAAAAAGGGGTTAGTGTATAAGAGGCTTGAGGAAGTTAGAAAGAATGAGCTCCAGTTGTTCTTAGAGGGTAATCACCCAGATGAATTTGCTTATAGAGTAATAACAACTATGGAACTCAAAAATGGGAAGCTGGTCAAATACCTATCTTAGTATTATGGGCCAGAATCACTTTTTGAAGGAGGAGCAGAAGAGCTTACCATGGAGGAACAAATAACCTTCCTTGAGGCCTATACAAGGGAGTCATACAGACTCATAGTTGGGAAGTAGATCTCGTGGATGGGGTAACAGCTCTGTGCCCAGTTCCCAAGACAGAGTTCCCATTCATCCTTTGCCAAACAGATCATTGAGACTTTTTCCCAGGCCTGTGCTTACAAGGGTCACTTCTGAGCTGATCTAGAAGACAAAAAGACCAATCTTTCTGCCTTAATAAGTGGAACATCTTCAATAAAGTTTAGAGGTTTTGGCTGCATTGGTTCAGGGGGAGTTTGTTGGACCAAAAGAACCAATGAGCCTGATCAGAAAAACCTCTAAGTCCCACAGACATCACAACAACTGCTAAAGACTTGATCAGCTGTTTGACAAAGTCTGAAGAGCAACAGTTGAAGAACTAAAGTACTGAAGAACAACAGCTGGAGATCTAAAGTGCTGAAGACTTCAACAGCTGAAGAACTAAAGTATTGAAGAACAACAACTGAAGATCTAAAGTGCTGAAGACTTCAACAGCTGAAGACTAAAGTACTGAAGAACAACAGCTGAATTTCTAAAGTGCTGAAGACTTCAATAGCTAAAGACTAAAGTATTGAAGTACAACAGCTGAAGCTCAAGTACAAGTACTGAAGCCTTCAGAGTTTGTTACAACAGCTGAAGAAGCATTCTTCAGTTGTTGTGATGGTTTACCTTTCAGTAGTTTTCTTAGTTTCAGTATTTGTAAAACAACTAAAGAGTATGTTCTTCAGTTGTTATAGTTTCAGTAGTTTCTTTTCAGTAGTTGTAATAATAGTTAACACTTGGCATTTTTGTAAGAAGATGTCAGCTGTTTGACATCTTCAGTAGTTGTGTTAACTATCAGTAGTTTGTAATAAATTCTGTTAGATGTCACTATCAAGTGACATCAGCAGACGTCACATCTCTTATATAAGAGGTGTTGACCTAATTGTAATTGTGACATTCCGTTACCACGAAAGCGAATATTGAATGAAATATATTTGCGGAATTCTCTCTGTCTATAACTGTTTGTTCTTATCTTGAATATCTTTTGTGTTCTTGTGAATTCGCTAATTCATTGTTTGTTTTCCGCTGCCATACTCTCTAATCAATCAAACGTAGATCACTGATCCTAACAAGTCATCTATTGTGTTGAATCTACCAAGATATCATCTGTGGTCTAGCAACCTCTAGGTCTACTTTCTTTGTGTTACCTTAGTAGTAGCTAGCTTATCTATCATATTTCCTTTTATATTGCTCAGACTACATAGACTTATACTTGAACTTTGCACCTTTTTCAATTTTGAATTTTAAAGTCCCAGATGGTTTGTACCTGTGTACTATCATATTCCAAACATTGAATCGGTATCACACATATTATCTTATTTATTTTTAGCTTGCCTCTCCTTTTCCCTCATTTTTTAGACCTATTCTCCCCCTAAAATTATAAAAACACTATGGATTTGCATTTTAGGATTTTAATGGGCAATGAAAGAAACTAATTGTAATTAAACGAATTAAAATTAAACAAAAACAAGGGAATAAACTAAAAGAAAATTAAAACTTTTAAAGATTTAAAGAACCTAGACACGACGCATCGGACTATACATGGTCATCTTCAGGAATGACCTCACTTTTCTTTTTAACGCCATTGACCTCTAACATATATAGAAAATGTGGTTTGTCAAAAGCCTTTGTATAGAGGTCAGCGTGTTGAAAATCAGTGTTTATTTTTATCACACCGATTAAATTCTTTTCAAAACAATCACATATGAAGTGATATTTGATTCCGATGTGTTTGGTCTTAGGATGTTGGACCGGTTTTTTAGGGACTGCAATCGCAGCAGAGTTATAAAAAAAGATAGGAGTGGAAGTGAAATGCAAATCGTAATCCCGCATTTGCTGTTGAATCCATATGATTTGAGAACAGCAGCTTGCAGCAGCAACGTATTCGGCTTCACAAGTTGACAATGCAACCGAGGTCTGCTTCTTACACTGCCAGGTTACTAATCTTCTCCCAAAGAACTGACACCCTGCTGATGTAGACTTGTAGTTCATCTTGCAGCTGCCGTAATCCGAGTCACTATACGCTGTAAGTTCAAAGTCATCATCATGAGGATACCACAACCCGAGTGTGGTTGTGTCCTTCAGATAACGAAATATCCTTTTGACCCCAATTAGATGGTTCACGTTAGGCTTTGCCTGATATCGTGAGCATAAACATGTAGCATACATGATATCAGGTCTTGAGGCAGTGAGATACATGAGAGATCCAATCATCCCTCGGTACATAGTGGCATCTACCAGATCACCATTCTCATCGGGTGCGACATCATGGTTTGTAGCCAGTGGAGTGCCAGCCGTGGAAGCATTCTCCATGTCAAACCTACTGAGAATATCCCCTACATACTTCGTCTGATGTAAGAAGATCCCATTTGGTGTTGATCCACCTGTAGCCCGAGAAAGAACTTCATCTCCCCCGTTGCACTCATCTCAAATTCCGCCTTCATTACTTCTTCAAATTCTTTGCATAATTCTTCGTTCTTTGAACCAAAGATTATGTCATCTACATATATCTGTACTAGCAGTAAATCTCCATCTTTTTCTTTGATAAAAAGTGTACAGTCAATGACTCCCCTGCGAAAGCTGTGTTTCACAAGATGAGTCGAGAGTTTCTCATACCAAGCTCGTGGCGCTTGATGAAGCCCGTATAGAGCTTTGTCGAGTTTGTAAACTCTATCCCGATGATATGGATCCTCAAATCCCTCGGGTTGACTGACATACACTGTTTCTTGGATCTCACCATGAAGGAATGCACTCTTAACATCTAGTTGATAAACTTTGATTTTCATATAAGATGTATAGGCAAGGAAGATGCGAATGGCTTCCATCCTTGCCACTGGTGCAAATACTTCATTGTAGTCGATACCTTCAACTTGTCAAAATCCCTGAACAACAAGCCGAGCCTTGTTTCTGATGATCACTCCCTGATCATCTTTCTTGCATTTCAAGACCCATTTGGTGCCAATGACTTTAGAACCTTTAGGTCTATCAACTAGTGTCCATACACCTAATTTCTTAAACTAAAGGAGTTCTTCCTGCATGGCACTAACCCAAGCCTCATCATTTAGTGTTTCACTAACATACTTTGGTTCAAACTGAGACACAAAGCAATGGTATGCACCGTCATGAAGGTATCCTTTTTCCATCACCGAGGCATAATCAATTGAGTATAGCTGATTTCTAGTCTGAACCCCTGATTTCACATCTCCTATATAATATCCAATGGATGATAGACGTTTAGACATGAGCCAGGAGTTGTCAGAACAACCACCTCAGAGTCAAGATTATGAACATTTGGGTCTGGATCTGAGGCAGTCGGAGTTTGAGGTTCTGATGGTTCAGAAGCATCACTAGCCGATGCTTGTGAACTTATGGTAGTCGGAACCTGTACATCCTGGTTGATCTGGTCATTTTCTTCATTTTCTTCATCAAAGGAAGAATCACTCATATCAACTGCTCCCCCTGAGTTGGTAGTGTCATGGCTTGTCGAATCTTGAGACGGTGTGTTCAAGACATCGTATATCATCTTGTTTGTGAACTCGTCTTCTGAAGAGGAAAGAGGTATGTTAAAGGACTTGAAGGATCCATCATAGTCAAAGAAGTAGGCAGACCTTTTTCCAGCAGGCGGTGTGATATATCTCTGAACATCAACATTACACCACACCTCTACTTGGCCTGTTGAGTTGTTGTAAACTCTCTTGTTCGGTATGTTGTATCCTAGAAAGATACCTTCATCACTCTTCTCACTGAATTTTCCCTCCTGAGTCTTCTTCAGCAGGGTGCACGGAGCGCCAAACAGCTCGAGATATTTCAAGTTAGGTTTACGTCGCTGTAATAACTCGTAGCACGTTTTTCCATGCCGTTTTACTTCCAAAACTCGATTAAGGGTATAACATGCATTTGCCACTGCTTCATTCCAAAATTGGATAGCCAGTTTCGAGTCTGCCAGCATAGTCCGTGCTGTCTCTATCAAGCTGCGGTTCTTCCGTTCAGCAACACCGTTCATCTGAGGGGTATAAGCCGAGGTAAATGATTCACAATTACCTTTTCCTTGCAATAGGCCTCCATCTTCTAATTTTTTAGACTCGGTTCCGTTGTCTGAGCGCATCTGTCGTACCTTTAGCTTGTATAGGGATTCCAGTGTAGTTACCAATTCCTTGAAGGATTCAATGTTTTTGATTTGGATTTCAGAAACATTACCCAAGAGAACCTTGAGTAGTCATGGGTAGCTACATAGCAATACAAGTCGCCAGCGATGCTTCTTGTACTGACTGGACCAAACAGATCCATGTGAAGAAGATCAAGAGGAAGTTCTATAGAATGAACTTTCTTTTCCTTATGAGATTTCTTCGTCTATTTGCCCTTTTTGCATGCAACATAGAAATCCGGGAGTTTAAATTTTTTGGCATTTACTCCTCTCACAAGATCATTCTGGATCAAGTGATTCATTTTTCTCGGATTTATGTGTCCCATTCTCCTATACCAGGAGATGGAGTCCTTCTCAATAGCTTTGGACAAGAAGTTGTGGAGGCCTTTGAGAGATCCAAGGCATAAAAATCATTATATCTTGAAGCTGACTTTAGGATCTGGTCCTCCGGGATCACGTAGTCCTTCTTTAGAACGTAACACTTTTTTTGTCAAAAACTACCTTGAATCCTTTATCACAGATTTGAGAGACTGAAAGCAAGTTATTTTGTAATTGTTGGACATAGTTTACCTTGTCAAACTTAACCTTCTCATTTCCCACTTCTCCTTGGGTTGTGATGTACCCACCTTTGTTTCCAGCAAATGAAACATGCCCTCCTTTAATTTTTCTAACATTTGATAAGAGAGCTCTGTTCCCTGTCATGTGCCTGGATGCTCCGCTATCTACAATCCACGTGTTAGTCTCAGCACTATAGCGAACACCCTGCACAATCAATGAAAACATTAGTTCATGTTAGGAACCCAAGCCTTAACTGGCTTGGGTTTCCCTGAGGCATCACACATCATAACTCAACACATTAACCCTTTGAGGTTGAGGGTTGCTCAGATTTCTGTTTGTTCTTGTTTTCAGGCACTAAGGAGGTTTTTTCTTTCCATAATCCAGATTTGTGTAAGGCCTGTTTGTGATAAACAGACAACTGGCTGATGGTTTGAACTTTGGGTTCACTAGCCCTTTTTGGAGGCGTCACTGAGTTCCTCTTAGAAGAGCTAGTTGTAGTTGCAGAAAGGTCAACCTCCCTCCTCGGTGTCTGGGAATAAGGACAATGAGACGCTATGTGACCATACTCCCCACAGTTATAGCAGGATCTGCTTTTAACTTGATGGTTTATATTTTTTGGTGGAGATGCAGATATCACACAGTTGACCTTATTATGTTTGGATTGAGACACTTCTTTGTTGGATGTATAAATTGGTTTTACAAATTTAATTGCTTTACCTGATTTTACATCTTTGATCTTCTATTTACCTGGACTGTGACATGATGCACGTGATTGATTAGGTTTTCTAGTCTTTTTAGGTTCTTGTTTGACTTTGTTTGACCTTGACTTTAAACTAACCTTTTCAATTTTTTTTCCAGGTTAACACAAGGCATCTTTCCTATTGCCTTTGAAGTGGTCTCCTTCTGTTTAGAGTCGGATTCACTTGATTTACTTATGGAATCTGGATCATTAACAAGAGGAGTGGACACCACGTGATCCTTGATGGGGTTATTGTTAATTGGTTTACTTTGGTGTTCATCAAGGTCTCAGGTGGTGGTGGAACCACTTCCCTCCCCATTATTTCTCTCTCTCACTAAGTGTTGGACAATGTGTGATGAGCTTGTTCAACTATGCAGTTTTGTTTTAACGAGTTGACTTCTACTTCTAAAATGCTTTTTGCTTCTTAGTGTCCTCTAGGGAGTTCAAATAGTACCTAATGTCATTTGCTTGGTTAAAAGCAACTACCTCAGTTTCCCTAAGCTGTTTATTCAATAGGTCTATCTTTTCCTTGTAACTGTGCTCGTTTTGTTTTAACACTCTATTTGCCTCCGTGCATAGTTCCAGGTCCTTTACTAAGATATCATTATGATCTAATAACCTAGCAAATTTTGAATCTATACTTTATCTAAATTTATTACATTCTAAGCAAGCATGATTACTAAACAGTTGGTCAGTAGTACTTACCTGAGATGTTGACGAGGAATCAGCCATGAGTGCAGACTCGGTTGTCTCTGGTTCTGGTGATTCAAATGATGATGCAGATTTTTCTTCTTCAGGCAGGTGGTGGACCACATTTGTAGTGTCTTCAGAATTTGACATCGCGAGCTCTACTGCTATATCTCCCTCACTTGCAGAATCGTCATCAATATCCTCCACACTAGCTATATTGGACTCTCCTCGTGACACGAACCGAAAGCTCCAGTCTGTCCTTCATCCTCGTTAGCAGTTAAGGCTTTTGGGTCCTTACTGGATGAGGTAGAACTACTAGATGTGGCCTTGTCTTGACGATTAAAGGACGAGAAGGGATTGCCATTACCCGCCTTCTTTGGTTTTACACACTCCCTCTTGAAGTGTCCCTTCTCACCGTAGTTGAAACATGTAACCTTTGACTTGTTGAACCCAAAGGTTGTGTCTTTTGTGGCAACCAAGTTCTGTCCAGTCTTTTTGACAAACTTTTTAGCTCGTCGGTCAGCACTTGCTAGGGCCCACATTATGTCTATACGTTCCAACTCCATCTCATCCACCTGCTCATAATCTTCATCTGCCAGGTGGCAGTTTCCTATCTTTCCAAAAACTAATCCATCGTAGGATTGAACCACTACAGCTAAGAGGTCCATATGTTCTCTGGCCACCTCCACAGTCACATTCCGAAGTTGTCGATTTTGAGCTTTGCTGCATTAGCTTCAGGTATCATATATTGAGTGCTAGACGACCCTGACGTTTCGGATCCTGAAGTTGAGGGTTGTGCTGGAACTGCTGCGCGTGAGATGAAGGCGGTATGCAGTGGAGCTCCAGATGTCTTGACTGAAGGAGTAGCATTGTAGAGTGCAGGATTCTGATCATAATTATCCTTTTGGGCTCGATACTTCATCCTAAGCTCCTCTTCTCTCAGTTTCGGAATGAAGTCATTTATATCTAACTTCGAGAGCATTCCATTCTGTCTGAGATTTGAGACAAAGGAAGCCCATTTTTCTGGTAATCCATCAGCAAAGTTGGATACCTTATCCTCCATTGATGTAACCACTCCATGAGTGTGCATCTCACTCATCAAGTGGTAGAATCTATCGATCACATCATCAAGGCCTTCTCTTTCCATAGAAGAGAAGTTGTCAAACTCCTTCTTCAAGGCTTTTGCCTTGATGGCCTTCAAAGAGGCATTTCCGTCATACCTCTTTTCAACGCATCCCAAAGTTTCTTTACTTGAGTATACTCCGAATACTGATGGAAAATATCCTTTGGAATAGACTGAGTAAGCAAAGCATAGACTTTCTTCTCAGCATTGTGTTTTACCTTCTGAGCATCCGACATGCCACTTAGAGTAAGTTTGACTCCATCAGCTCCTACTGGCATGCTATAACCCGTCTCGATGGCCTCCCCCAAATTTGTATCTACACCATTTAAGTAGATTTCAAAACGTTGCTTCCATTGTGGTTAGTCGTCTAATGTAATAAGTTTTTGGGGTTTATTGTGAATCCCCACTTCGTTCTCCAACAACAGTACATTCTGAATATGTGTGTCTCTACTTCCTGTGTATGCTGAAAACTGGTCCTCCATTAGGTTTAACTTTACTGTTTAACAAACTGCTAATGTATGTGAATGAAGGTATTCGATTGAACTTATTCGTGCCCATTGAACAATGCGGATGGTTCAATTGTGCGACTGAACAAATGAGATTGAACAGTCTGAATGAAGTTCTCAGTCGTACGATGAAGGTACGGATGAGTCCAATTGTGCGGTTGGCGAGTGCGAATGAACTCAGTCATGCGATTGGTCTAATCGTGCGACTGAACTTGCTGAAGTTTGATAATTCGTAGATTTAACTTGATTTGTCCGTAAAAACTCGAATTTTATCAAACCCTAATAGCCGTATGACGGAAAAACTCAAATTTTCAATCAGGAAACGTCTAAGACTCCGTTAGACACAAAAAGTTTGCGTTTTTGATGCAAAAATACAATTTTTGTATCAAAACTATTGAATCAACACGTAATCAAGAGCCAATGGCTCTGATACCACTTGTTAGGATGTGGTATTTGAACGAAACACCAACTGATTAACATGTTAAACCAAACCAAATAATGCGGAATCCTATTTGATTAGCGATCCAATCAGTGAGAACGCACATAGAAACAATAACGTATTGAATCTAACGTCAAGAATCGATTAGGAATCGATCTACAGCGTTCTATGAACTTGGAGTACGAACTTAGAGGCTTCTGGACGGCTAGGGTACGTCTGGAATCGAAGTGAATTGAATGCTTCCATTTTCCACGAATTAGGTGCTATTTATAGGTTAGGATTGCTCAGTCGGGCGACTGAACCATTAGCGTGGTTCATTCATACGATTGAGCCATGCGGTTGATCCATTCGCACGACTGAGTGTTCAGTCGTGCGACTGAGTCAGTCGCATGAAGTTGTTTAGGCGTATGGACTATTTAGGCGCATGGACACTCATTCGCATGGCCATTCGGACGCATGACCACTATTGGGGCGCATGGTCCAGTCGGGCGCATGAAAACTTCACTTCACCAAGTTTGAATGTATTCAATATTATAACATAATGCATAACAATTCAAACAATCACAAACCTATATAATCAAATCAATATGCGTTAAACAACTCATTAATGAAATATTAAACATTATAAACACAAACAAACATATGTATTTCATTAAGTACCCAACGATTAGATAAGTGTAAGACAATAAAGACATATTACATTCAGATCAAAATCTGGGTACATATGTATCAACAAAAACCCTCTTTGCCCAACCCACCCCTTCGCGAAGCCATGCACTTGAGGATGACATGTGCCAAGTACTTGTACCGGGGACACAGATTGCTCTTTTTGAGCACACCTACGTTAATATCCCCAGCATACTTCATCCTCAAGAAGCACCCTCTCACACTCAGCGGGTGAAGTCTGGTAGGGTGGTCTGCATCATCACCCAACCCAAGTATACGCCGAATATCCTCAGCAGTGACCTTAATATCCATCCCAGAAATAGACTCCTGATGCTGTATGGCTCATGAGAGTGGTCAACCGATGCCTTCTCCCAGAAGGCCTGCTGAATAGACCTGTAGGGAGTGCATGGTGTGGATATAGCCTTGTAGATCCTGGATCGCTAAGGAATGCGATAATCCCCGCAAACTCGGCGCCATTCCGAGTCGTGGCATCTAAATAAGCACATATGTTGTGCTTGGGGTTGATGACCACTTCTCAGCCATTAATCTGTAACACAAGACACGTCAACATTAGATAACCACACAACACAAATCAGTTGTAATTAACTTGGTTGAATTTATTCTGGTTCAATGATGCGATTGAACCATGCAACTTTGTTCAGTCTGTTGATCTGGCATGCAACTGGATTCAGTCGGGTGACTGAGCAGGCGACTGAGTTCAGTCGGTTGACTGAGCTGACGATTGGTTCAGTCGGCCGACTGAGCTCATTCGCATTATCCATTCGGCCGATTGAGCCATTCGACCAGCTCAATCATGCGATTGGAGTTCATCCTAGTGTCCAGTCACGTGTCCCACTATTCAGTCGACTGAGATTCGAATTTGAACCAAATCTTTAAATTAGACATCATGTAATGGTTCTTTAGACTCGCAATCATTATACTAATAACCTAATAACCTTTATTTCAACATTTTTCTTGGTTTAGTTAGGTTATTAGCCCATTTAAAGTCCCGGGTCTTGTTAGGGCCAATTTCTTGATTTTGGAGTCTAATCAACGGAGTTTTTGGCATGTTCACACTGTATTTTACTTGTATAAGCACCAACGAACGTCAGAATATCAATATATGTAAGCGATTTGGTCAGAGAAAATTTTGGTAGAGTAACGGTTGGCTGTGCGATTTTAGGGCGATTGGGGGTGATGAGTTGAATGCGATAGACTATGGCCCTATTTATACTGAATCTGATTTCAATCGGCGATTGGACCCATTCGCTCTGTTCATTTGGGCGATTGGACCTCAGTCGTGCGATTGGTTCAGTCGATCACATTCAGTTGGCCGACTGGGGTTCAGTCGGGCGACTGACTCATTCGCACAGCTCCATTCGGTCGACTGGCTCAATCTGATAAGCCATTCGGGTGAACGGTTCATACTCATGTGCCATTCGGCTGTCTAGTGCATGAGTATGGTGCATCCGTAAGGTTGGTCCATACTCATGGTCCAGTCGTGCGATTGGATAATACTGATGATTTTGACTTTATGACCTTTCCACATTTAATCCCTTTTAACTTTTGATTAAACATCATGAGCATTTGATCATCTCAGACATGATCATTTTAAACAATTTGTCACCTCAGATGTGTAAATCCTAAGATAGAAATCTAGTGGATTCGGTTTCGGAAAAGGCGGCTTCAATTCATTTTGACCATAAATCTAGTGGATTCATTTTGACCATAAATTCAATTTGGAATCATATAGGCAAGTCAAATAATTTGGGACATGTTCTCAACACCTTTTGATGTTTAATTCTTGTTTTTCATCTAGAGTCGTTAGCAAATTTAGGAAATCATACTAGTACTATTAGATCATCACATTGATTTGGACTTTCAAGAATTGTAGCCACGATGGTTGTCAGTATACTGGTCCTCTGAAATCCATACACAGACATTTGACACATATTTGTGATAGTTTAAGGTTTGATTATTTCAACAAGCATTTGTGGATCCCACACTTATATGGTAATCAACATTCCTCGGGATATTTTTGAGCGGTCTCAGGGTAGTTTTCAAGAAGAAACTATTCTTAGAACTTTCAGAGAGAAGCCAAGCCTTAGGTCAGTGCCATCGCACACTAGAAAGGCGGCAAACAACAATGAATTCTAGAATATAGGTTATGCTTATCCTTAGGTCAGTGCCACCGCACAGTAGAGAGGCACATAACCTATCTTCTTGTTTGAGCATTTTTTAATCCTTTTGCACAGATCTCACCAACAACAGAAGTTATTAGTTTGACTTCTTTTGCTCATATTTTGGTCTTACACTCATATTTGTGGCGTTTATTCTACTCATCACCACTTATTGGAATTTTGTTGATTGTGTTAACCAGGGATAAGATGTTAGCCCACAGCTTGTTGAACAACTTAGTTTGTTCTTGAGATCACCAACAAGGTCTAATAATCTATTGTGTTGAATCTACCGACATATCATCTGTGGTCTAATAACCTCTAGGTCTACTTTCTTTGTGTTACCTTAGTAGTAGCTAGTTTTACTATCATTTTTCCTTTTATATTGCTCAGACTACATAGACTTATACTTGGAACTTTGCATCTTATTTTATTTAAACTTTTAACGTCCCAAGTGGTTTGTACCTGTGTACTATCATTTTCCAAAGACAATGGATCGGTGGTCACAGATACGATCTAGTTTCTATCAGCTAGCCTATCCTCCTCCCTCGTTTTTTTGTTAATGTTACTAACTGACCTATTCTCCCCTAAAATTCTAAAGCGTAACCGATTTATGCTTTCTAGGATTTTAATAGGCGAAAAAGTAACATCAATTTAATTAAGCTACACAAGGTTAAACAAATAAATAAAGAAAATAAAAAATTAAAAGAAAAATGGACTATACGCATCGGACTACACATGGTTCTCTTCAGGAATTACATCACTTTTCTTTTTAACTCCGTTGACCTCTAACAAATATAGAAAACGTGGTTTGTCAAAAGCCTTTGTATAGTGGCCAGCGCGTTGAAAATCAATATTTATTTTAATCAAATCGATTAGGTTCTTTTCAAAACAATCACGTATAAAGTGATATTTTATTCCGATGTGTTTGGTCTTAGGATGTTGGACTGGATTTTTAGTTACTGCAATTACAGCAGAGTTATCAACAAAAATAGGAGTAAAAGAGAAATTCAAACCGTAGTCCCGCATTTGCTGTTGAATCCATATGATTTGTGAATAGTAACTTTCAATAGCAACGTATTCGGCTTCACAGGTTGACAAAGCAACCGAGATCTGCTTTTTACACTGCCAGGTTGCTAATCTTCTCCCAAAGAATTGACATCCCGCTGATGTAAACTTGTAGTTCATTTTGCAGCCACTGTAATCCGAGTCATTATACGTGGTAAGCTCGAAGTCATCATCATGAGGATACCACAACCCAAGTGTTGGAGTACCTTTCATATAGTGAAAGATCCTTTTGACCCCTATCAGATGGTTGACTTTTGGCTTTGCCTGATATCTTAAACACAAACATGTCGCGTACATGATATCAGGTCTTGAGGCAGTGAGGTACATGAGAGATCCAATCATTCCTCGGTAAGTGGTGGCATCAACCAGATCGCCATTCTCGTCGAGTGCTACATCATGGTTTGTAGCAAGTGGAGTCCCAGCTGCGGAAGTATTCTCCATGTCAAACCGACTGAGAATATCTCCTACATACTTGGTCTGAGTAGGAAGATCCCTTTTGTGTCTGATCCACCTGTAACCCAAGAAAGAATTTCATTTCTCCCATTGCACTCATTTCAAACTCAGCCTTCATTACTGCTTTAAACTCTTTACATAGATCTTCGTTCTTTGAACCGAAGATTATATCATCTACATAAATTTGGACAAGCAGCAAATCTCCATCATTTTCTTTTATGAACAGTGTACAATCAATGACACCTCTACAAAAACCGTGTTTCACAAGGTGAGTCGAGAGTTTCTCATACCAGGCCTTGGGAGCTTGATGAAGCCCATATAAAGCCTTGTCGAGTTTGTAAACTCTATCATGATGATATGGATCCTCAAATCCCTCGGGTTGACTAACGTACATTGTCTCTCGAATTTCACCGTGAAGGAATGCACTTTTCACATCAAGTTGATAAACTTTAATCTTCATATATGAAGCATAGGCAAGGAAGATATGGATTGCTTCCAATCTTTCCACAGGTGCAAACACTTCATTGTAGTCTATGCCCTCGACTTGTCGAAATCCTTGAAGAACAAGTCGAGCCTTGTTTCTAATGATCACACCTTGATCATCTTTCTTGCATTTCAAGACCCATTTGGTGCCAATGACCTTAGCACCTTTAGGTCTATCCACCAGAGTCCAAACTCCTAACTTCTTGAAGTGAAGAATTTCTTCTTGCATGGCACTTACCCATGCCTCATCATTCAGGGCTTCACTAACATACTTTGGCTCAAATTGAGACACAAGCAACAATATGCACCGTCGTGAAGGTATCCCTTTTCCATCACCGAGGCATAGTCAACTGAGTATAGCTGATTTCTGGTCTGAACCCCTGATCTCACATCCTCAATGACATTATCCAAAGGATGATAGACATTTAGGCGTGATCCAGGAGTGGTTGGAACAACTACCTCAGAATCAAGATTATGCACATTTGGTTCAGCATCTGAGGCAGTAGGAGTCTAAGGTTCCGAAGACTCAGAGGCATCAATGTCAGATGCTTGTGGACTTGTAATAGTAGGAACCTATTCCTCCTAGTTGTTCTGATCAGTCTCCACAACTTCTTCATCAGAGGAAGAATCACTATCTTCAGGTACTCCCCCTGAGTTGTTAGATGACTGACCTTGTGAACTGGATGATATTGAATCTAGTGAAGGTGTGTTCAAGACATCATACATCATCTTTGTCGCCAACTCATCATCAGAGGTGGAGAGTGGGATGTTGAAGGACTTGAAGAACCCATCATAGTCTAAAAAGAAGGCGGGTCCTTTTCCAGCAGGTGGTGTGGTGTATCTCTGAACATCAACATTACACCACACTTCTACCTGACCCGTTGAGTTGTTGTAAACCCTCTTGTTCGGTATGTTGTATCCTAGAAAGATACCTTCATTACCTTCTCGCTGAATTTTCCCTCCTGAGTCTTCTTCAGTAGGGTGCATGGAGCGCCAAATGGCTCGAGATACTCTAGATTAGGTTTACGTCGTTGTAGTAACTCGTAACACGTCTTTCCATGGTGTTTAACTACCAGAATTTGATTTAGCATGTAACACGCATTTGCAACTGCTTCATTCCAGAATTGGATAGGCAGTTTTGAGTCTGCTAGCATCGTCCGTGTTGTCTCTATCACTCTGCGATTCTTCCTTTCAGCAATGCCGTTCATCCGAGGAGTGTAGGCAGAAGTGAACTAATGCACAATTCCCTTTTCCTTGCAGTACGCCTCCATCCATTGATTCTTGAACTCGGTTCCGTTGTCTGAGCGCACTTGTCGTACCTTCAACTTGTATGGAGGCTCCAGAGTAGTTACTAATTCCTTGAATGACTTAAAATGTTTCTGATTTGGATTTCAGAAATATCACCCAAGAGAATCTTGAGTAGTCATCAGTAACTACGTAGCAGTACAAGTCGCCTGCGATGCTTCTTGTACTGACTGGACCAAACAGATCCATGTGAAGAAGATCAAGAGGAAGTTCGATGGAATGAACTTTCTTTTCCTTATGAGACTTCTTCGTCTGTTTGCCCTTCTTGCACGCAACACAGATGTCTGGAAGTTGGAAGTTTTTGACGTTAACTCCTCTCACTAGATCACTCAGGATCAAGTGGTTCATCTTCCGTGGATTAATGTGTCCCATTCTCCTATGCCAGGAGATGGAATCCTTCTCAGTAGCTTTTGACAAGAAGCACTGAACTTCATGATCTGTTGTGGAGGCCTTTGATAGATCCAAGACATAAAGGTCCTTATATCTTGAGGTAGACATTAAGATTTGATCCTCCGGGATGACATAGTCCTTTTTCAGCACATAGCACTTCTTATTGTCAAATACGACCTTAAAGTCTTTATCACAAATTTGAGAAACAGAAAGAAAGTTATTTTGAAATTGTTGGACATAGTTTACCCTGTCAAACTTTACTTTCTAATTACCTACTTCCCCTTGAGCTGTGATGTACCCACCTTTGTTTCCTGCAAACAAAACATGACCTCCTTTTATCTCTCTGACGTTTGATAAGAGAGCCCTGTTTCCTGTCATGTGCCTAGATGCTCCATTATCTATAATCCACATGTTGGTCTCAGCACTATAGCGAACACCCTGCACATTAATTTGAAAACATTAGTTCAGATTAGGGACCCAAGCCTTCACTGGCTTGGGTTTCCCAGAGGCATCACACATCATAAATGTAACCCATTGACCGTTCGAGGGTGAGGAAAGCTCAGATGTCTTCTTGTTCTCACTATCAGACAATGAGGTCGATTTTTCCTTCCATAAGCCAGCTTTATGTAAGGCCTGTTTGTGATAAACAGACGACTGACTAATGTGTTGAACTTTAGGTTCAATATCCTTTTAGGTGGTGTCACTGAGTTCCTCTTAAAAGGGCTAGGTTTTTGTTCAGGAAGTTCAACTTTCTAACTTGGTGTCTGATAGTAAGGACAATGAGACGCAATGTGTCCATACTCTTCACAACTGTAGCATGATCTGCTTTTGACTTTACGATTTAACTGTTTTTATGGAGATGTATGTGACACCCGGGTGACCTTACTCTATTTGGGTTTTGTCTCTTCTTGTATAGATGTTTTTTCTGGTTTAACAAAGTTAATTGCTTTAACAGTTTTAACATCTTTTCCTTTTTTATTATCTGGACTTGGACTTGACACGCTTGGGTGGTTAACCTGTTTGGCCTTTTTGGTTCAGAATTAGACTTGATTGACCTAGACTTTATATTAACCTTTTCAAACTCTTTGTCCAGATTAACGTAAGGCATTTTACCTTTTTCCTTTGAAGTGGCCTTTTTTGTTTAGTACTAGATTCATTTGATTGACATGTGGAATCTGGATCACTTACAAGAGGAGTAGACACCACATGATCCTTGATTGGATTATCATTGATTGGTTTACATTTTGTATTCATCAAGATCTCATGTGGTGGTGGAACCACTTTATAACCCAATCCCTCTCTGTTGTTTCTCTCTCTCACTAAGTTTTGGACAATATGAGATGAACTTGTCCAACTGTGTAGTTTTTGCTTTACGGAATTAACTTCTACTTCTAAAACTACCTTTTGTTTCTTAGTGTCCTCTAGGGAGTTAAGATAATACCTAATGTCATTAGCTTGGTTAAAGGCTACTACTTCTGTTTCCCTAAGCTGTTTGTTCAAAAGGTCTATCTTTTCCTTGTAACTATACTCATTTTGTTTTAGAACTCTATTAGCTTCAGTGCACAGTTCCAACTCCTTTATAAGTTATCATTATGATCTAATAACCTAGCAAATTTTAACATCAATGATTTCGCTAAATTTATTACAGTCAGAACAAGCATGATTAGTTAAGAGTTGGTCAGTATTACTTACTTGAGAGGGTCCTGATGAATCAGCCATCAATGCAGAGTCTGGTGTTTCTGGAGCTGGTGATTCCGACGTTGTTGCAATTTTCCCTTCTTCAGGCAGGTAGTTGACCACTGGTGCAGTCTCTTCTGTGTTTGACATCGCGAGTTCAACTGCAAAATCTCCTTCACTAGCTGAATCATCATCCATATCCTCCACACTAGCGATATTGGATTGTCCCGGTGAGACAAACTGAAAGCTCCAGTCCTGTCCTTCATCATCATGAGCAGTCAAGGCTTTGGGATCCTTGCTTGATGAAGTAGTACTGCTAGTGGGTTTATCCTAACGATTGAAGGAGGAGAAAAGGTTCCCATTGCTAGTCTTCTTTGGCTTCACAAACTTCTTAGCTCTCCAGACAGCACTTTCTAAGGCCCACATAATGTCCATCCGCTCCAGTTCTGTCTCGTCAACCTGCTCATAGTCCTCATCTGCCAGATGGCAGTTCCAATTTTACCAACAACGAGTCCATCATAGGAGTGGACTACTGCAACTAAGAGATCCATGTGTTCTTTAGCTGCCTCAACTGTTACATTACTGAAATTCTCGATCTTTAGTTTTGCTGCATTGGTTTCAGGTACAATGTATTGGGTACAAGACGACCCTGACGTTTCTGATCCTGAAGTAGAGGCTTGAGAAGGACCAGACGAGCTTGATACAAAAGCTATCTGAAGAGGTGCTCCAGATGTTTTGGCTTGAGGAGTCGCATTGTACAAGGCTGGGTTCTGATCATAGGAAGACTTTTGTGCTTTATACTTCATCCTTAGTTCTTCCTCTCTCAGCTTCAGAACGAAGTCATTGATATCTAACTTCGTTAGCATACCATTCTGTCTGAGATTGGAGACAAATGAAACCCACTTCTCTGGCAACCCATCTGCAAAGTTATACAGTTTGTCCTCCATTGACGTCGTTACTCCATGAGTGTGCATCTCACTCATCAAGTGGTAGAACCGATCGATAACATCATCTAGGATTTCTTTTCCCATCAAGGAGAAGTTTTCAAACTCTTCTTTAAAGCCTTAGCCTTTATGGCATTCAATGATGCGTTTTCGTCATACCTTTTCTCCAATGCATCCCATAGTTTCTTTGCTTATGTATACTCCGAGAATTGTTAGAAAATATCCTTCGGAATAGACTGTGTAAGCAAAGCATAATCTTTCTTTTCAGCATTGTATTTGACCTTTTGTCCATCAGTCATGCAACCTAGTGTAAGTTTGACACCATCAGCTCCTACTGGCATGCTGTACCCCGTCTCTATAGATTCCCACAGATTGGGATCTACTCCATTTAAGTAGAAATCGAAAAGTTGCTTCCATCGTGGGTATTCATCTAATGTCATAAGCTTTGGGGGTTTATTATTGTAGAGATTAATGAAGAGGCTGATGCAACCTAAACATCTTAAGTCTTTCCCGCATGCTGCACAAGTGCATTAAAGAAGAAGCTTAGGAAGTTTCACACATGAAACAGAAAATACTCTAAGTGTGAAGTCTTCCGAAGCTAAGACCAATATCTTCCGAAGCCAAACATGAAGTCTTCCGAAGCCTTAGAGACAAAGTCTTCTGAAGCTTCAAGTTCATGAAGACAGATTTCTTCCGAAAACTTTTAGTAACATGCTTTATCTGATGTACTGTTCCATAAAGCTGGACACCTTTCCGTTGCACCTCTGCAAGTCACCAACTTACATGAGTTGGTGAAAAGGTCCATGCTTTTGGTAACTGTACATTGAGGTCTTGAGTCTGTAACTTTCTACTTTATGTACTTTATCCTTTTTGTAATAGATAAGGATGTGAGCTATGGAATGTCATAGTCACAAGTCAAAAGGCAATCTGCCTTTTGACTCTACAATTGATTTTGTTTGTGTCTAGTCAATTGTATCCAGGTGGCTTTCAAAGTATAGCCGGCTGTAGGATGTAGTATAAGTATCTCATGTTCTTGTATCTTTTGAATATGCTTTGTAACACTTGTAATACAACATAGAGAAGGCAATATACTGCATTCTTGAAAACCAAATACTTGTGTTCTGTGTGTTTTGTCTCTTGCATTACTTGTGTTCTTAGTATCTCAACACTTGGTTAATCCAGTTTACTGTTTGATTAAAGTTTAGTTAATCTCCTCTTTGTGTTGTTGTGTTATAACTAACCCTTCAACGATCCTGTATTTGGTATCAGAGCTTTTCAGGCTCTTGATATAAGATCTCACCATCTTAAGATCCCTCACACACACAAACACTGAAACTTTTCAAATGGCAGCCATTTCCAAAACTGATATGGAAACTGGAACCATGAACAAGTCCCCACTGATCACTCTTGATGAGTTTGATACCTGGTGTTTAAGAATGGAAGGTTTCATTAGGTCTCTTGATTCAAGAATGTGGAGTCTATTGAGAATGGACCTTTCATACCCAGCACCCCTTCTGCTACTGGTGTTGGTATGATTCCCAAAGATGTGGCTAACTACTCTGATGAAGATAGGAAGAGAGTAGAGATAGACAGAAAAGCCATGACAGCTCTTCAAACTACCCTTCCAACTCTGTATACAGAGGTTTCAAGAAGTGCAAAACAGCCAAGCAGTTGTGGGATGCACTGAAACTGATGTATGAGGATTCTTCTGAAGCCAAGGAGAACAAGAAGGATCTCCTGAAGTAGCAGTTTGAAAACTTCACCTTCAAATCAGGTGAAACCATGACTCAACAGTATTTCAGGTATGTTGAGATTGTGGATACCCTAGTGGATGGAGGAGTTTCTCTTGAAAACAGAGACATTGTAAGGAAGTTCATGTCCTCAATTCCAAGGCAATGGACACGCTACTGTGTGGTGATCAAGAGAACTGAAAATCTCAAAACTCTTACTCTGATAGAGTTATATGGGATTCTCAGTGGATACCAGATGGAGATGAACATGCAAGGTTCATCTGGCAACTCCAACAATCAGATGAGTTCAGCCCTACATGTGATTGAAAGGGATAGCATAGAACCCAAACATCATCCCTTAGGCTACCCTGACAGCTCACCAAAGGGTCCTTTCATCACCTTCCCAGAGACACCAAGGGAGAACTACACTCAAGGAAGCCCATTCCAAGAGACAAGCTCTTCTCAAGCTTTTGTGTCTTCTGATGAAAGCTGTGGCAACTCTCTTTTTACTCTTGAAGACCCGGATTGTATTCATCTAGAAGATCTGGAATATATGGAAATAGTCCAGCAGATGGCTCTTCTCACTCACAGAGCCAAGAAGTTCTACAAGAGGACTGGAAGGAGGTTTGAAAGCAATGCGACCAGGGGAAAATTTGGATTGGACAAAGGCAAAGTCAAGTGTTACAACTGTAACTTGATCGGTCACTTTGCCAGAGAGTGTAAGGCACCTAGAACAAATGGTGGCCAAACACAACCCAGACCAAACTACACTAACAAAGCTCTCCAAAATGAGAAGTCAAAGCAGCAAGTTGCTATTGCTGTTGAAGAAGGAGGCTTTGACTGGAGCTTTTAAGTGGAAGATGCTTCTCCAAACCAAGCACTAATGGCTGATTAATGAAGCCAAGGTATAAGAACATCTCTGTACTCCTGAATGCATTGCTAAAGTTAACAGGTACAGGTCCTACAACTTGGAACTGAGATTTGACCTTGAGTCCTTAAACATTTTAAAATCTAGTTTTGAAAGTCTGAAAATGATTATAAGCTGAAAATAGGGGACTTAGAGAAAACCATTTATGTTATAAAACATGAACACATAGATTTTAGGACTCAAATCAAAGATCTCATAACCAAGTTAACTGAGTGCCAGGCTGAGCTTGTGATCAGCAAAGCCAGGGCAGAAAAGAGTGTGCTTGAAGAAGAGGCCTTCAAGAACATGATATCCTCATCCCTGCACAACAAAGTGTGCTATTGAAACAGGCAGGGACTAGGATCCAATAAGATAGCTCCTCCACACATAATCTTTTCAGTAAGATCTCCTAGGTGTGGAACTTGTGAAGATGAGCTTCCTCTCATAGATCCCATGATTGAAGAGGTTGAAGAAGAGATAGTGAAGAATCCCTCTGAAAAGAGTGAAGAGGAGGATTCTAAGAAGGGCCACTATCCTTCTGAGGAGAAAGTGAAGACTATGATGACCAAGTCCATGAGAAAGAACTTGATCAGAAAGAGCAAAAGAAAGCCAAGGAAGGCTCAAGAGATCAAGACTACTTTTGACTCTAAGCAAAAACAAGTTTTTATCTCTGTAGGGTTTTGTTGGACCAAAAGAACCAATGAGCCGGATCAGAAAAACCTTAAGTCCCACAGACGACATAACAACTGCTGAAGTCCACAACAGCTGAAGACAAATGCTGAAGACAAAGTCTGAAGACAAGTGCTGAAGACAAAGTCTGAAGACAAGTGTTGAAGACAAAGTCTGAAGACAAGTGCTGAAGACAAAGTCTGAAGACAAGTGCTGAAGACAAAGTCTGAAGACAAGTGCTGAAGACAAAGTCTGAAGACACAAGTGCTGAAGACACAAGTGCTGAAGACAAAGTCTGAAGACACAAGTGCTAAAGACAAAGTCTGAAGACACAAGTGCTGAAGACAAAGTCTGAAGACACAAGTGCTGAAGACCAAGTATCAGACGTTGTCACAACAGCTGAAGAGGTCTTCTTCAGTAGTTGTGACGGTTTTCTTTCAGTAGTTTTATGTTTTTCCTTTCAGTAGTTTTGTAAAACGACTGAAGAGCTTGTTCTTCAGCTGTTGTAGTTTTAGTAGTTTCGTATCAGTAGTTTTATGTTTTATACTTAGCACTCTGATATGTTCTCAGTAGTTGTGAACATTTCAGTAGTTTGTTAAGTTTTAGTTATTTTTGTAATAAATCTGCGAGATGTCACGATCCCGTGATATCAGTAGTGATTGCACTCTATATAAGGAGTGTCAACCTAATTGTAATCAGTGAATGATTGAGCAGAAACATTTGATATTATTGAAACATTCCTTTTCATTGAAATATATTCTCTCTTTACAACCGTATTTGTTCCTAATGCATACGAATATCAAATTCTTGCTATAATTTGTCTAATTCTTGTTCTTATTCCGCTGCGTTACACTCTAATCCATCAAACTTGAGATCACTGATCCTGTCAAATGGTATCAGAGTTGGTTCATCATTGATCGATCTAATAATTGATCATTAAAACTGCTATCCAAGATCCAAGTTTGATTGAATTAGCATTTTTGCAAGAAACGGTTATAGAGATTGAATTTTCCGTGTTTTTGGTCATTC
This sequence comes from Flaveria trinervia, assembly GCA_025506515.1. Lineage (NCBI taxonomy): Eukaryota > Viridiplantae > Streptophyta > Magnoliopsida > Asterales > Asteraceae > Flaveria > Flaveria trinervia. The sequence continues at coordinate 34,057,695 of CM046449.1, read as the reverse complement.
ATCCTGAGATTTATTCTTGGTTTTCATTGAGTCTGTTGTGGTCTGTGTAAAATCTTTTAAAAGCTTGAATTAAATTGTATTTGGACCTAAAATGACTACTCCTTCCAATGATCCTCACAATACTGGTTCCTCAACCAACCCTCCGATGCTGGTTAGGAATGAGTATAACATATGGCAACGACGAATGCTCCATCACCTGTCTGTTAACAGCTCAGGTTGTTGGACATCAGTGGTACATGGTCCACACAAGCCTATGGTGAATAACCCGGAAACCAATCAAATGGTTCCGAAGAGGAGGGAGCAATACTCAGATGAGGACAAGAAATTGTTTGAGATTGATGCAAAAGCCCATGGAATTCTGGCCATGGCACTGCCTAATGAAATCTATTCTGGGCTAATGCATTATGAAACTGCCCATGACCTCTGGAATGCCTTGAAAGAACAATTTGGAGGAACAGATGAGGTCTTGGAAAATAATAGAGAAATCCTTGCCTAACAATATGAGACATTCTCTCATAGGAAGGGTGAGACACTGACTCAGCAGTTTGAGCGGTTCTCTTGTTTGATCTCTGAATTAAAAATGGTCAAACATGAGTACACAAACAACTAGATGAATAACAGATTTCTCAGATCACTGCCTGAGAGATGGGACACATATACTATTGTCCTACGCTCCAGTGCAAAATTGGACAAACTATCTCTCACCCAACTCCATGGGAAATTACTCACATTTGAGAGAGAGATAGAACATAAACGAAAACTGTCATCATCTGGAAAGCTCACTGACGATTTTGTACCACGAAACACTGCCTTGGTAAGTCATGAGTCAGAGTATGCAGGATAAGAATGCCACTATGATGAGCATATTGATTTCACCTCAAACAATTCTAATCATGCCTTTGTGAGTGTTGATTGTCATTCTGGTAATAATAGTGACAATCTATGCTTTATCATGGATGATTTGAAGGGCATTGCTGATGATGATTTAGAAGAGATGGATATTTTGAGCCAAATGGCCTTGATCAATATTGGATCTCAGAAATTCTACAAGAGAACTGGCAGGAAATTTCCTGGACTCTCTGACAAAACCAAAGTCGGTTTTGACAAGAGCAAGTTGAAGTGTCACAAATGCCTCAGGCTTGGACACTTTGCAAGAGAGTGTAGATCAACTGGATCTAACACTTCTGCACCCTTTTGACTTTTCCAAATAACAATTCACAATTTAAAGGGCAACACTCTGATGGTTCTAGTCATTCATCACACCCTCAATCTCCTGCATATTTTGTTCCTCAGGGTCAAATGCCATATCCTTATCCCTGCTATTATATGCCACAGTCAAATCAAGCTCAAGCTCCTATAGTACCACAATCTCATGCACTACCAGAACCTCAACCATCCCCATCTCAATCACAACCTCAAGCTCTTATGTGGATAGTGGAGGACCCATGCACATGACTGGGAGCAGCTCTCTTCTTCATGATTACTCTCAGGGAAAGAAGGGATTTGTCTCATTTGGAAATGATGCTAAAGGTTACATCATTGGAAAGGGATTTGTGTCTAATGGAGATATTAGATTTGATGATCTCAACCATGTGGAGAATCTCAAATACAATCTGTTGAGTGTCAGTCAAATGTGTGACAAAGGACATGTCGCTCTTTTCACAAGCCAGAACTGTAGGATTCTGTCTTCCAAGGTTCTGAGCCTGATTGACAAAGTACTAGATGATAATACTCTCCTGAAGGCTAACAGGATAGGAAGAGTATATGCCTTGGATCTGTCAAAGAAAATTGAGTTAAGAGGCCATCCATGCTTGTTCTCCAAGGCCCCTCTCCAAGAATCTATACTGTGGCATAGAAGGCTGGGTCATGTTAATCTCAAAAACATGAATCAGCTGATCCACAAGAGTTTAGTGAGAGGTCTTCCAATAAAGGAGTTCAATTGTGATGAAATCTGCACTGCATGCTTAAAAGGGAAACAACATAAAGTTTCATTCCTAACCATAGAAGAATCCAAGTCTAATGCCTGCTTACAACTACTACACATGGATTTTTTTGGTCTTGTGAAGGTAATGAATATGGCAAAGAAGAAATACTATCTGGTAATTGTGGATGATTACTCAAGATATGTATGGACCTTCTTCTTGCATTCAAAGGATGAGGCTGCTCAGTCCATTATGAACTTTGTGTTACACGTTGAGAAGCAGTATTCCCTACCAGTTAAGTGTATGAGGAGTGACAATGGTATTGAATTCAGAAACCACACTCTTGATGAGTTTTACTTGTCAAAGGGAATCAAGAGGCAGTATAGCATCCCAAGGACTCCAGAGCAAAATGGAGTAGTGGAGAGAAAGAACAGGACCTTATTGAAGCTGCAAGGTCCATGTTGGCTGATTCTGGTCTGCCACTGACCTTTTGGGCTGAAGCTGTCAATACAGCCTGCTATGTACAGAATAGAGCCTTAGTAAATCAGAGGTTGATGAAAACTCCTTATGAAGTTTTACATCATTTAGCCCCTTTGATTTCATTCTTTGGAGCATTTGGGTGTCCCTGTTACATTCTCAACACAAAGGATCAACTTTAAAAGTTTGATTCTAAGGTGGATGCAGTGTATTTTGTTGGGTATTCATCCATTTGCAAGGCTTATAGAGTATTCAACTATCGGACAAAGATAGTTGAAGAAACCTTGCATGTGAAGTTCAATGAATCCCCTAAGGATACAATTCCACAAAACCCTGTGGAGTTGTTTGATCTGGACATTCTGCAATATGTTCCTTATCAACCACCTGCTGTTGCAGATCATATGAATCCATCATCTTCTGTAGCTAGTCATCCATCTGGTGTTACTGATGATGATGACGATATCAGTAATCACCTTTTCAAGTTTAGTGATCAACTGCCTGATTCAGCTAGACCTGATGTTCCTATAGCTTCAGTAGCATAATCCACAACAAATGCTGATGAGATTTCTACAACTTCAACTTCCTTTGAATTACCATCTACTGATTGGTTTCAAGGAAATGCTTCACCATTACCATCTGTTGCTGCTGAGCCTGCTACAAACACTTGCACAGATCTTATTGTGTACCAAGATCTGAAGAATCACCCTATGTCTCAAATCATTGGTGATATCAATGCTGGCGTTTCAACAAGAAGTCAATTGTCAAATTTCTGCTTCTATGCTCTCTTCATTAGTCAGCAAGAGCCAAAGAACTATCACATTGCTTTAAGGGACAATGGATGGGTTGAAGCCATGCAGCTTGAGCTTCTTCAGTTCAAGAAACAGCAAGTGTGGGAACTGGTTCCTCTACCTCCAGGTAAGTGTGCAATAGGCACTAAATGGGTGTTTAGGAACAAAACTGATGAAAATGGACTTATTGTTAAGAACAAGGCCAGACTGGTTGTACAGGGGTTTTCACAAGAGGAAGGTATTGATTATGATGAAACCTTTGCCCCTGTAGCCAGACTGGAAGCAATTCGATTGTTTTTAGCTTATGCTGCTTATCACAACCTTAAAGTTTTTCAAATGGATGTCAAAAGTGCATTTTTGTATGGGAAAACTAAAGAAGAGGTTTATGTATGTCAACCACCAGGTTTTGAGGACAATAAACATCCTAATTGGGTGTATAAGCTTGATAAGGCTCTGTATGGGTTGAAACAAGCTCCTAGAGCCTGGTATGAGACATTATCAAACTTTCTTCTAGAAAATAATTTCACTAGAGGCTCCATAGATAAGACTTTATTCATTAAGAAAGTTGGGCAGCATAATCTACTTGTTCAAATTTATGTATATGATATTATTTTTGCATCCTCTGATCCACAGTTGTGTGATGCCTTTACAAAGTTGATGAAACAGAAGTTTGAAATGAGTGCCATGGGAGAATTACAGTTCTTTCTGGGTTTGCAAATCAAACAAAAGGCTGATGGAATTTTCATTCATCAGTCCAAATACACAAAAGATCTTTTGGAAAAGTTTGATTTACAAAAGTGTAAGCCCTGTTCTACTCCCATGTGCAATACCACACAACTGGATACAGATCAGGAAGGTAAAGTGGTTAATGAAACACTTTACAGATGTATGATTGGGTCCTTGATGTACTTAACAGCTTCTAGACCAGATAATATGTTTGCTACATGTGTTTGTGCTAGATTTCAGGCTGCACCTAAGGAGTCTCATTTGATTGCAATCAAGAGGATCTTTAGATATTTGCAAGGCACTCCATCTCTAGGTTTATGGTATTCTACTAGACATTCTGGTAAATTAGTTGCTTTTTCTGACAGTGACTATGCAGGGTGTAAGTTGACAAGAAAGTCCACTTCTGGAGGATGCCAATTCTTAGGCAACTGCTTGATTTCTTGGCAGAGTAAGAAGCAGACCTCAATTGCTACATCAACTACTGAAGCAGAGTACATTGCTACTGCAAGCTGTACATCTTAGGTCCTCTGGCTTCAAAACCAATTATTGGATTATGGCATAACAGAGACTAAGAACCCATTGTTAATGGATAGCTATTCAGCTCTTTGTATAGTCAAGAATCCTGTCCAGCACTCTAGGACTAAAAATATTGAAATCAGACACCATTTTATTAGAGATTGTTTTGAAAAAGGTCTGATTGATCCAAAATTTGTTCCTAGTGCTGATGAGCTTGCAGAAATTTTCACTAAGCCCTTGGATAGCACAACTTTCCAAAACCTAGTGTTAAGGCTTGGTATGCTGCAGCTAGAATAAGTGACAACTACTGGTGATCTCAGCTCACAAGTACTGATGATCATTAGTTTATTATTGTCATATATATAAGTACTGAAGTTATTTTCCCTCTAGAAGTTTTCTTTAAACTACTAGAGCTTAACTTCTCAGTACTCAAGTACTTTATTTGACAAAACAATTGATGTAGTTACAACAGCTGATGTAGCTACAACTACTGTTGTCAGAAATACAAATATGTACTGATGTCCTATGAAACATCTGAAAACAGATGAAAACGTCTGATGAGTACGTGTTGAGGACAGTATGAAACAACTGAAAAGCAATGAATTGACGACAACTACTGATGAGCCTTTTTTTCTTCAATAGTTTCCCAACTACTGTTTCTTTCTAAACAACTGAAGCAAAACCATGTCTTCAGTTGTCTCACAACTACTGATGACTAACACCAAGTCTTCAATTGTTTACAACAACTGATGGTAAAACCAAAGTCTTCAATAGTTTCCCAACTACTGATGACTAATACCAACTCCTCAGTTGTTTCATCACCTGAAGTCAAAACTGTCTTCAGTAGTTTTATAACTACTGATGACTAAATCAGAGACTTCAGCTGTTTCAACGTCTGACGGTTAAAACCAAGTCTTCAGTTGTTTTATAACAACTGCTGATAACACCAATACGCTCAGTCATTCCAAACCTCTGAAAGTTAATACCACGTCATCAGTAGTTTCAACAACTGATGACTAACACCAAAACCATCAGTCGTTTTCTAACCCTACCCTTTAATACCTTATCCCACCTTCAGAGTTTTTCCTTTCTTCTCTTCTCAAACCTAACGTTCAAAAACTCTGTAACCTCTCTTCATCAATGGCGACCATGCAACTAAAACCACGACACAACTGTGTCGCACATCTCACAAAATCGCCATACTAGACCAAGTTTCACAACGCCATTGATTTAATGGTTCAGTCACCTTACGAAACGGCTTTTCTGTTAAATCCCACCATATATGCCGAATCTCTTAACCAATTCTGGACAAACTTCACTCTTGTCTCTGAGGAGAATGACACAGAGTCTCTTCAATCGTTTGTCCATCGTCAAAAAGTGGTCATTACTCCAGACACTCTTCGCCAAACCCTCAATCTGGATGATGCCACTTTCCCAACTGGTTATGCAAAGGGCACAATAGATCAATCATTTGCCCACCATGGATACCAGGGTAACCTGAGTGCATCTACCATATTGAAGAAACATTTCCAGGACGCCGAACGTCTCATCTTTCACATGGTAAATGTCTGCCTTGCCCCCAAGACTTCATCATGGGATCAAATGTCCACAAGGTAGCAACAGGTAATGTACTCCATCCTTGAGCAACAACCTTTAAATTTTTCTGAAATACTATTTTTAGAGCTCAAGGATATGGCCCAAAAACAACTTGCTAACCGTTGGATATTATATCCTCGGTTCATAATGGCCATAATTGAAAACCAGCTTCAAGCTGAGGGACTTGTTGGCCTGGGAGTCCCTGCTACGGCTGTATTGCCTGAAGTATACTCCCGGCACAACTCTGACCAATCACTAAAAATGGTTGCGAAGCTACGCAAACCCACGCAGCTGGAACCCACAGCCACCACCTCCAAATCCAAAGTCCCCACCAAACCCACTAAAAAGAAGTCAAAAAAGGCTACTCAGGGAAATGAGTCCCCTGAGGATGCCCCTGCAACACAAACGCAGGCTATATCCACTGGTTATAACCCCCTAGTGGATACAAGGACTTCACCAGCCACAGCCGCTCAGGATTCCTCTCAAAAGGAGCCTGCAACAACTAAAGAAGGGGTACCCACTAATCTGGGATCTTCCTCATTTGAGGAGATTGCCATTGAAGAGCACCATTCTCCCCAGGTGCATACTGCTTTTACCCCATCTCCCACTGCAACCGCCCCATAAAGTCCTACTCTCATTATTGCAAACGTGCTGACTCAGCTACATGCCTCTCCTCCTCCCCAACAAACACCAACAAAGGGGAAAACCACAACAATTGAGGAAGAGGATCAACATGCTTCTGACAGCCCCCGACACCAGGGTTTCACTGTTCTATCTCCTGGTGTGGATATGCAGATACGAACAACTGGTGAGGCTGCCACCTCTTCTGAATCAGCACATGATCAGACTGAGGCTGGTAACATAGCTAAGACCTCACCAGAGGCAATAGCTGATGAAGGACATCGTCCTGAGGCTGGAAGTCCCCAGTTCCAAGAAAAAGGGGCACATGCTAAAACTGGTCTACACCCAATGCATGTACATCCTGCTATAAGCAGGAGGTCAGGTGATTCAGCATCTGCTGATGATGACCTGGGCTTTTTTTATGATGTTCTGGCCCAGAACACAATTCTTGAGGAAGAAGTCAGTAGACTACAAAGACTACATGACCAATTCTCTGAAAAAGCAAGTCCATCTGCCACCAACATAAACCCACAGATGGCACCTGACAGATCAGTGATATCAAGTTTGATGGCTTAGAGTGTAACGCAGCGGAATAAGAACAAGAATTAGACAAATTATAGCAAGAATTTGATATTCGTATGCATTAAGAACAAATACGGTTGTAACGAGAGAATATATTTCTGTGAAAAGGAATGTTTCAATAATATCAAATGTTTCTGCTCAATCATTCACCGATTACAATTAGGTTGACACTCCTTATATAGAGTGCAATCACTGCTAATATCACGGGATAGTGACATCTGGCAGATTTGTTACAAAAATAACTAAAACTTAACAAACTACTGAAATGTTCACAACTACTGAGAACATATCAGAGTGCTAAGTATAAAACATAAAACTACTGATACGAAACTACTAAAACTACAACGACCGAAGAACAAGCTCTTCAGTCGTTTTACAAAACTACTGAAAAGAAAAATATAAAACTACTGAAAGAAAACCGTCACAACTACTGAAGAAGACCTCTTCAGCTATTATGACAACGACTGATACTTTGTCTTCAGCACTTGTGTCTTCAGACTTTGTCTTCAGCACTTGTGTCTTCAGACTTTGTCTTCAGCACTTGTCTTCAGACTTTGTCTTCAGCACTTGTCTTCAGACTTTATCTTCAGCACTTGTGTCTTCAGACTTTGTCTTCAGCACTTGTCTTCAGCTGTTGTGGACTTCAGTAGTTGTTGTGACTGTCTGGGACTTAAGGTTTTTCTGATCCGGGTCATTGGTTCTTTTGGTCCAACAAACTACCCCTGAGCCAATGCAGCCAAAACCTTAACTTTATTGAGGTCCCACTTATTGTTGGCGATAAGATTGGTCTTTTTCCTTCTTGATCAGCTAAGAAGATGACCCAATTAAGCACTGGCCTGGGAATAGATTTCTGAAATTTGGTTGGCATAGTATGGATAAGAGCCCTGACTTTGGGGAACTGGACACAGGGCTGTGGTCCTATCCATGAAATCTACTTCCCATGTATAAGCCTGTAGGATTCTCTGGTGTATGCTCTGAGAAACATAATTTGTTCTTCCATGGTAAGATTTTCAGCTCCACCATCAAACAATCCTTCACGCCCATACAGCTCTAAAATGTACTTAGCCTGTTTGCCAATTTTGAGCTCAACTGTTGTGATCTGTCTGTATGCAAACTCATCTGGGTGAGTACCTTCAAGTAACAGACTGAGCTGATTTTGTTTGAAGTTCTCAAGCCTCTTGTAGACTAACCCCTTTTTAATTACTCTATTCTCTAACATCTTTTGGGGTGACTGTTTAGTTTCATAGGCCTTCTTGAAATCTTCTACAATTTCCCAGGGTGATACTACAAGGACCACTGTGATCTCTTCATCTACGATCCTTTTTACTTGGCCCTTGTATCTCGAAGGAATGTCTTTCTTCAAATTCTGTGAGCCACCCTAGGATCAGGCCATATTCTCACCTTTTCCTTTTGATATTGAAATGTGTTAGCAAGGGTGTACAATCTCAGAGTTTCTTTCTTCATACTGATTATTGATGAAGAAGCAGCATAAGTTTTGTCTATGCTTTTTAGCATCTTATCATCATGAAGCTTTTGCTGCTGTTCTTCTTCTATCTTTACTCTCACAACTTCCATCTGTGAGGTGGGAGTGATGGGCATAGGTTTGGCTTTAGGCAAAGTTAGGACTGCGGAAAGAGGCAGCCTTTCTTCTTCCTCATCATCCTCTTCTTCTTCTTCTTCTAGCCTCAACACCCTTCTCTTCTTCTTCTTGGGTGCATCATCGGCTGTTGGTTTTGAGGGTAAAGGAGTTGGTTTAGAGGGTTGTGGTAGTGGTGATTTTGAAGTGGGAGGTTTTGCAGGTTGTTCTAACATTTTTGTAGTGAGTGAGGCTTTTGAGTGTTTTGCTAGTTCCTTTCTGTTCCCAGCACCTGCCTTATTTAGTGCTTCAATCACCAATCCCTTAGTGTATGCTTCAGACGAACAGATCTTGGTGGTTATTGCCAACATACTGTCCCTGGTCCATGACTTAATCTCAATCAACGATCTCCCAAGGTACTTTGCAATGAATCTGATCATGATCTCTAGTCTTTCTCTTTCTAATGCATCATAACTTGCCCATCTTGAGTTAATTTCTTCAACTTCAAGTCTTCTAATCTCTGAGTCAAGCTGTGCAGTATCGAACCCCTATCTATACAGTTGATCAATAATTGAGTCCATTGATTTACTGTGTGTAGCATCCGCCATTTTGATCATCACATCGAGTTCGAGTTCTTTTTCTTTTCCTTCAACCTTCCTCTTCTTATATGTGACATGAAAGTCTTTATGACTTTCACCCACTTGATCAATGTCAGCTCCCTTCACAAACTCCTCTTCCTTCTCAGTCTCCTTTTCTTTCTTCCCCTCTATGCTCTTCCTCTTTGCTTTCACTGACTGACTCTCCCCCTTTTTGGTTGCATTGGTTGCAAGGGTTTGAGTAGCAGAAAGCCTTGTGCTCACAATCTCCTCCACCAGTGGTTGTATGATTTAGGGAAGCGTCTCATCCATGGTTTTGATCACAATGTCTGTGATCACTGGGGAGATGAGAGGTAGGGATTGCTGAAAGATAGCAGCTGTTTGCTCAGAGGGGTTCTGTCCCTGAGAAGCAGTGCCAGCAATAGAAGCTGGTGGCTCGGAAGTTTTGAGTGGCTGAGTGTGTGGGAGACCTTCAGGTGAAGGTGCCATATGTGGGTTTATGTTGGTGGTAGATGGACTTGCTGTTTGAGAGAATTGGTCAAGTAGTCTTTGTAGTCTACTGACTTCTTCCTCAAGAATTGTGTTCTGGGCCAGAGCATCATAAAAGCAGCCCAGGTCATCATCAGCAGATGCTGAATCCCCTGACCTCCTGCTTGTAGCAGGATGTACATGCACTAGGTGTAGACCAGTTTTAGCATGTGCCCTTTTTCTTGGAACTGAGGACTTTCAGCCTCAGGACGATGTCCATCATCAGCTGTTGCCTCTGGTGAGGTCTTAGCTATGTTACCAGCCTCAGTCTGATCATGTGCTAATTCAGAAGAGGTGGCAGCCTCACCAGATGTTCTGGTCTCCATATCCACACCAGGAGATAGAACAGTTAAACCCTCGTGTTGTGGGCTGTCAGAAGCATGTTGATCCTCTTCCTCAATTGCTGTGGGTTTCCCCTTTGTTGGTGTTTGTTGGGGAGGAGGAGAGGCATGCAGCTGAGTCAGCACGTTTGCAATAATGAGAGTAGGACTTTGTGGGGCGGTTGCAGTGGGAGATGGGGTAAAAGCAGTATGCACCTGGGGAGAATGGTGCTCTTCAATGGTAATCTCCTCAAATGAGGAAGATCCCAGATTAGTGGGTACCCCTTCTTTGGTTGCTGCAGGCTCCTTTTGAGAGGAATCTTGAGCGGATGTGGCTGGTGAAGTCCTTGTATCCACTAGGGGGTTATAACCAGTGGATATAGCCTGCGTTTGTGTTGCAGGGGCATCCTCAGGGGACTCATTTCCCTGAGTAGCCTTTTTTGACTTCTTTTTAGTGGGTTTGGTGGGGACTTTGGATTTGGAGGTGGTGGCTGTGGGTTCCAGCTGCGTGGGTTTGCGTAGCTTCGCAACCATTTTTAGTGATTGGTCAGAGTTGTGCCGGGAGTATACTTCAGGCAATACAGCCGTAGCAGGGACTCCCAGGCCAACAAGTCCCTCAGCTTGAAGCTGGTTTTCAATTATGGCCATTATGAATCGAGGATATAATATCCAACGGTTAGTAGTTGTTTTTGGGCCATATCCTTGAGCTCTAAAAATAGTATTTCAGAAAAATTTAAAGGTTGTTGCCCAAGGATGGAGTACATTACCTGTTGCCACCTTGTGGACATTTGATCCCATGATGAAGTCTTGGGGGCAAGGCAGACATTTACCATGTGAAAGATGAGACGTTCGGCGTCCTGGAAATGTTTCTTCAATATGGTAGATGCACTCAGGTTACCCTGGTATCCATGGTGGGCAAATTATTGATCTAGTTTGCCCTTTGGATAACCAGTTGGGAAAGTGGCATCATCCAGATTGAGGGTTTGGCGAAGAGTGTCTGGAGTAATGACCACTTTTTGATGAAGGACAAACGATTGAAGAGACTCTGTGTCATTCTCCTCAGAGACAAGAGTGACGTTTGTCCAGAATTGGTTAAGAGATTCGGCATATATGGTGGGATTTAACTGAAAAGCCGTTTTGTAAGGTGAGCGAACCATTAAATCAATGGCGTTGTGAAACTTGGTCCAGTATGGTGATTTTGTGAGATGTGCGACATAGTTGTGTCGTGGTTTTAGTTGCATGGTCGCCATTGGTGAAGAGAGGTTACAGAGTTTTTGAACGTTAGGTTTGAGAAGAGAAGAAAGTAAAAACTCTGAAGGTGGGATAAGGTATTTAAAGGGTAGGGTTAGAAAACGACTGAAGGTTTTGGTGTTAGTCATTAGTTGTTGAAACTACTGATGACATGGTATTAACTTTCAGAGGTTTGGAATGACTGACCGTATTGGTGTGATCAGCAGTTGTTATAAAACAACTGAAGACTTGGTTTTAGCCATCAGACGTTGAAACAGCTGAAGTCTCTGATTTAGTCATCAGTAGTTATAAAACTACAAAAGATTTAGTCATCAGTTAAAACTACTGAAGACAGTTTTGACTTCAGGTGATGAAACAACTGAGGACTTGGTATTAGTCATCAGTAGTTGGGAAACTACTGAAGACTTTGGTTTTACCATCAGTTGTTGTAAACAACTGAAGACTTGGTGTTAGTCATTAGTAGTTGTGAAACTACTCAAGACATGGTTTTGCTTCGGTTGTTTAGAAAGAAACAACAGTTGGGAAACTACTGAAGAGAAAAAGGCTCATCAGTAGTTGTCGTCAATTCATTGCTTTTCAGCTGTTTCATACTGTCCTCAACACATACTCATCAGATGTTTTCATCTGTTTTCAGATGTTTCATAGGACATCAGTACGTATTTGTATTTCTGACAACAGTAGTTGTAGCTACATCAGCTGTTGTAACTACATCAATTGTTTTAACAAATAAAGTACTTGAGTACTGAGAAGTTAAGCTCTAGTAGTTTAAAGAAAACTTCCGGAGATAAAATAACTTCAGTACTTATATATGACAATAATAAACTAATGATCATCAGTACTGGGAGCTGAGATCACCAGTAGTTGTCACTTATTCTAGCTGCAGCATACCAAGCCTTAACACTAGGTTTTGGAAATTTGTGCTATCCAAGGGCTTAGTGAAAATGTCTGCAAGCTCATCAACACTATGAACAAATTTTGGATCAATCAGACCTTTTTCAAAGCAATCTCTAATAAAATGGTGTCTGATTTCAATATGTTTAGTCCTAGAGTGCTGGACGGGATTCTTGACAATACAAAGAGCTGAAGAGCTGTCCATTAACAATGGGGTCTTAGTCTCTGTTATGCCATAATCCAATAATTGGTTTTGAAGCCAGAGTACGTGAGATGTACAGCTTGCAGCAGCAATGTACTCTGCTTCAACACTTGATGTAGCAACTGAGGTCTGCTTCTTACTCTGCCAAGAAATCAAGCAGTTGCCTAAGAATTGGCATCCTCCAGAAGTGGACTTTCTTGTCAACTTACACCCTGTATAGTCACTGTCAGAAAAAGCAACTAAATTACCAGAATGTCTAGTAGAATACCATAAACCTAGAGATGGAGTGCCTTGCAGATATCTAAAGATCCTCTTGACTGCAATCAAATGAGACTCCTTAGGTGCAGCCTGAAATCTAGCATAAACACATATAGCAAACATAATATCTGGTCTAGAAGCTGTTAAGTACATCAAGGACCCAATCATATATCTGTAAAGTGTTTCATCAACCACTTTACCTTTCTGATCAGTATCCAGTTGTGTGGTGTTGCACATGGGAGTAGAACAGGGCTTACACTTTTGTAAATCAAACTTTTCCAAAAGATCTTTTGTGTATTTGGACTGATGAATGAAAATTCCATCAGCCTTTTGTTTGATTTGCAAACCCAGAAAGAACTGTAGTTCTCCCATGGCACTCATTTCAAACTTCTGTTGCATCAACTTTGTAAAGGCATCACACAACTGTGGATCAGAGGATGCAAAAATAATATCATCTATATAAATTTGAACAAGTAGATTATGCTGCCCAGCTTTCTTAATGAATAAAGTCTTATCGATGGAGCCTCTAGTGAATTATTTTCCAGAAGAAAGTTTGATAATGTCTCATACCAGGCTTTAGGAGCTTGTTTCAACCCATAGAGAGCCTTATCAAGCTTATACACCCAATAAGGATGTTTATTGTCTTCAAAACCTGGTGGTTGACATACATAAACCTCTTCTTTAATTTTCCCATACAAAAATGCACTTTTGACATCCATTTGAAAACTTTAAGGTTGTGATAAGCAGCATAAGCTAAAAACAATGGAATTGCTTCCAGTCTGGCTACAGGAGCAAAGGTTTCATTATAATCAATGCCTTCCTCTTGTGAAAACCCCTGTACAACCAGTCTGGCCTTGTTCTTAAGAATAAGCCCATTTTCATCAGTTTTGTTCCTAAACACCCATTTAGTGCCTATTGCACACTTACCTGGAGGTAGAGGAACCAGTTCCCACACTTGCTGTTTCTTGAACTGAAGAAGCTCAAGCTGCATGGCTTCAACCCATCCATTGTCCCTTAAAGCAATGTGATAGTTCTTTGGCTCTTGCTGACTAATGAAGAGAGCATAGAAGCAGAAATTAGACAATTGACTTCTTGTTGAAACGCCAGCATTGATATCACCAATGATTTGAGACATAGGGTGATTCTTCAGATCTTGGTACACAATAAGATCTGTGCAAGTGTTTGTAGCAGGCTCAGCAGCAACAGATGATGATGGTGAAGCATTTCCTTGAAACCAATCAATAGATGGTAATTCAAAGGAAGTTGAAGTTGTAGAAATATCATCAGCATTTGTTGTGGATTGTGCTACTGAAGCTACAAGAACATCAGGTCTAGCTGAATCAGGTAGTTGATCACTAAACTTGAAAAGGTGATTACTAATATCATCATCATCATCAGTAACACCAGATGGATGACTAGCTACAGAAGATGATGGATTCATATGATCTGCAACAACAGGTGGTTGATAAGGAACATATTGCAGAATGTCCAGATCAAACAACTCCACAGGGTTTTGTGGAATTGTATCCTTAGGGGATTCATTGAACTTCACATGCAAGGTTTCTTCAACTATCTTTGCCCGACAGTTGAATACTCTATAAGCCTTGCAAGTGGATGAATACCCAACAAAATACCCTGCATCCACCTTAGAATCAAACTTTTGGAGTTGATCCTTGTGTTAAGAATGTAACAGGGACACCCAAATGCTCTAAAGAATGAAATCAAAGGGGCTAAATGATGTAAAACTTCATAAGGAGTTTTCATCAACCTCTGATTTACTAAGGCTCTATTCTGTACATAGCAGCCTGTATTGACAGCTTCAGCCCAAAAGGTCAGTGACAGACCAGAATCAGCCAACATGGACCTTGCAGGTTCAATGAGTGTCCTGTTCTTTCTCTCCACTACTCCATTTTGCTCTGGAGTCCTTGGGATGCTATACTGCCTCTTGATTCCCTTTGATAAGTAAAACTCATCAAGAGTGAGGTTTCTGAATTCAGTACCATTGTCACTCCGCACACACTTAATTGGTAGGGAATACTGCTTCTCATGTGTAACACAAAGTTCATAATGGACTGAGCAGCCTCATCCTTCGAATGCAAGAAGAAGGTCCATACATATCTAGAGTAATCATCCATAATTACCAGACAGTATTTCTTCTTTGCCATACTCATTACCTTCACAGGACCAAAAAGATCCATGTGCAGTAGTTGTAAGCAGGCATTATACTTGGATTCTTCTATGGTTGGGAATGAAACTTTATGTTGTTTCCCTTTTAAGCATGCAGTGCAGATTTCATCACAATTGAACTCCTTTATTGGAAGACCTCTCACTAAACTCTTGTGGATCAGCTGATTCATGTTTTTGAGATTAACATGACCCAGCCTTCTATGCCACAGTTTAGATTCTTGGAGAGAGGCCTTGGAGAACAAGCATGGATGGCCTCTTAACTCAATTTTCTTTGACAGATCCAAGGCATATACTCTTCCTATCCTGTTAGCCTTCAGGAGAGTATTATCATCCAGTACTTTGTCAATCAGGCTCAGAACCTTGGAAGACAGAATCCTAGAGTTCTGACTTGTGAAAAGAGCAACATGTCCTTTGTCACACATCTGACTGACACTCAACAGATTGTATTTGAGATTCTCCACATGGTTGACATCATCAAATCTAATATCTCCATTAGACACAAATCCTTTCCAATGATGTAACCTTTAGCATCATTTCCAAATGAGACAAATCCCTTCTTTCCCTGAGAGTAATCATGAAGAAGAGAGCTGCTCCCAGTCATGTGCATGGATCCTCCACTGTCCACATACCAGATCCTTCTTTGGCATGCTGAAGAACCCTGCACAATCATAAGAAACTAGTTAGCTTTGGAGATCCAAACCTTTTTGGTTTTGGGACTGACTTTATCAACAGATTTAACCATAGCTGGTTTCTTATGATTAACAGCTGATGAAGATGGAGATGGTGCTGAAATGGATTGGGCCTGGAATTCCTCTCCAGTGGTTTGATCACATGGGTTTCAAGTTGGTTAACTCTCCCCAACAGATGCTGAACCATCATAACAAGCTGTGTCTGATTTGAAGCTCGAGCTTTCAGTTCATTTGACACTCCAGAGCTTGTTTTTGATGAGCACCTGTGACCCACCATTTCCTCCTTCTTAGACTTCACAGACTTAGTCTTGTGTTTATCATGAGGAACAATATCAGCTGTCTTCTGATAACCGCATCCTTCTTAGTGGATTTAGGTAAGGCCTTGGGTTTATCAGGTTGAGATGATTGTGGTACAAACTTGGTCTCAAGCTCAGTTTTCATTTTATTTATTTCTAGTTTAATGAGCTCATCCCTTTGGAGCTTTAAACCCTTTTTGTACCAACATTCATCAGATAGATGATTGAATTTACCACAAATTTCTCATGGTTTATTCTTCATCTTGGACATATTTACTGCTGAAGTGGAAACTACTGAAGGTGTGATCTTCAGTACTTTTCTCCTATCAGTACTAGGTACTAAAGGGTTTGTAACAACTGAAGACTAGTAATTCAACTGTTTTCCATCCGTCCTAATAGACTGTTTGATGGATTCCTCAGCAGTTGTTAGTCTTTGTATTTCAACTGATTTGAAATGCTTTTTAGATGTTGGGTCTCTTTCATTACTTGAGGTGCATTGAGGAACAACATCTGAAGTACTCAGCTTCATATGAGTTTCAGTAGTTAGACCATCAGTCAATTTATTTGTTGAGATCTTAACACTGGTTTCATTCTCTGATCTTAGATTATCATTGGAGAATGACTCACACGATAATGTGATTTGGAGATTGCTTTCACTTTCAGACTTAACTATGGAGTTAGGAGTAAAGTCTGTTAGTGGAGCAGTATGGTTGTAACCAATGCCAAACTTCACATTTGAAGCAGTTTGCTTGCTAAGAAGCATTTCAAATCCCTTGCATGATGAGACCCAGCGTTCACACTCAACTTGGGTCACTGCAAGTTTTTCTTTGAGACTCCTATGGTGATCCAGAATAACCTCTAGCTTGGCCTTTTCATCATTTAATTGGCATTTAAGCTTATAAATCTCATCACTTTTACTGTTAAGAGCAGACTCATGCTCAGCTTTTCTTTTGAAAATGGTTTTCTCAAGCTCAAGTTTTTGATTTATTAATGCTACATTTTCCTCTCTAATAGAGACAAAAGCAGCTATCCATGATTCAGAACATAACTTGGCTTTAGCCTCTGAAGATACCTGAGTTACCTGTGAAGATATGCATTTGAACAGGAACCCTCAGTAGACTCCAGGGCCATGAGAGCAAGATTTCCAAAAGGGTGTTCACCACCATGTTGACTAGCACCAGCATAGTATTGCTCAGTGTGACCAGACAAGTTATCAGGTAAGCTACTCCAGTCAACGACTCCAGGTGTGAAGAAGCTGTGATGAGGTTGTGATTGAGATGGAGATGGTTGAGGTTCTGGTGGTGCATGAGATTGTGGTACTATAGGAGCTTGAACTTGATTTGACTGTGGCATATAATAGAGGGATAAGGATATGGCATTTGACCCTGAGGAACAAAATATGCAGGAGATTGAGGGTGTGATGAATGACTAGAACCAGCAGAGTGTTGCCCTTTGAATTGTGAATTATTATTTGGAAAAGTCAAAAAGGGTGCAGAAGTGTTAGATCCAGTTGATCTACACTCTCTTGCAAAGTGTCCAAGCCTGTGGCATTTGTGACACTTCAACTTGCTCTTGTCAAAACCGACTTTGGTTTTGTGAGAGAGTCCAGGAAATTTCCTGCCAGTTCTCTTGTAGAATTTTTGGGATCTGATATTGATCAAGGCCATTTGGCTCAAATATCCATCTCTTCTAAATCATCATCAGCAATGCCCTTCAAATCATCCATGATAAAGCATAGATTGTCACTATTATTACCAGAATGACAATCAACACTCACAAAGGCATGATTAGAATTGTTTGAGGTGAAATCAATATGCTCATCATATTGGCATTCTGATCCTGCATACTCTGACTCATGACTTACCAAGGCAGTGTTTCCGGTACAAAATCATCAGTGAGCTTTCCAGATGATGACAGTTTTCGTTTCTGTATCTATCTCTCTCAAATGTGAGCAATTTCCCATGGAGTTGGGTGAGAGATAGTTTGTCCAAATTTGCACTGGAGCGTAGGACAATAGTATATGTCCTATCTCTCAGGCAGTGATCTGAGAAATCTGTTATTCATCTGGCTGTTTGTGTACTCATGTTTGACCATTTTTAATTCAGAGATCAAAAAGAGAACCGCTCAAACTGTTGAGTCAGTGTCTCACCCTTCCTATGAGAGAATGTCTCATATTGTTGGGCAAGGATTCTCTATTATTTGCCAAGACCTTCTGTTCCTCCAAATTGTTCTTTCAAGGCATTCCAGAGGTCATGGGCAGTTTCATAATGCATTAGCCCAGAATAGATTTCATTGGGCAGTGCCATGGGCAGAATTCCATGGGCTTTTGCATCAATCTCAAACAATTTCTTATCCTCATCTGAGTATTGCTCCCTCCTCTTCGGAACAATTTGATTGGTTTCTGGGTTATTCACCATAGGCTTGTGTGGACCATGTACCACTGATGTCCAATAACCTGAGCTGTTAACAGACAGGTGATGGAGCATTCGTCGTTGCCATATGTTGTACTCATTCCTAACCAGCATCGGAGGCTTGGTTGAGGAACCAGTATTGTGAGGATCATTGGAAGGAGTAGTCATTTTAGGTCCAAATACAATTTAATTCAAGCTTTTAAATGATTTTACACAGACCACAACAGACTCAATGAAAACCAAGAATAAATCTCAGGATGAATGACCAAAAACACAGAAATATCAATCTCTAAAGTTTCTTGCAACAATGCTAATTCAATCAAACTTGGATCTTAGATAGCAGTTTCAATGATCAATTATTAGATTGATCAATGATGAACAGGCTCTGATACCATTTGACAGGATCAGTGATCTCAAGTTTGATGGATTAGAGTGTAACGCAGCGGAATAAGAACAAGAATTAGACAAATTATAGCAAGAATTTGATATTCGTATGCATTATGAACAAATACGGTTGTAAAGAGAGAGTATATTTCTGTGAAAAGGAATGTTTCAATAATATCAAATGTTTCTGCTCAATCATTCACGATTACAATAAGGTTGACACTCCTTATATAGAGTGCAATCACTGCTGATATCACGGGATAGTGACATCTGGCAGATTTGTTACAAAAATAACTAAAACTTAAAAAACTACTGAAATGTTCACAACTACTGAGAACATATCAGAGTGCTAAGTATAAACATAAAACTACTGATACGAAACTACTGAAACTACAACGACTGAAGAACAAGCTCTTCAGTTGTTTTACAAAACTACAGAAAGGAAAACATAAAACTACTGAAAGAAAACTGTCACAACTACTGAAGAAGACCTCTTCAGCTGTTGTGACAACAGATGATACTTGGTCTTCAGCACTTGTCTTCAGACTTTGTCTTCAGCATTCGTCTTCAGACTTTGTCTTCAGCACTTGTCTTCAGACTTTGTCTTCAGCACTTGTGTCTTCAGACTTTGTCTTCAGCACTGTCTTTAGACTTTGTCTTCAGCAATTGTGTCTTCAGACTTTGTCTTCAGCTGTTGTGGACTTCAGCTTTGTTGTGACGTCTGTGGGACTTAAGGTTTTTCTGATCCGGCTCATTGGTTCTTTTGGTCCAACACTACAGATTTAGGTTCCATAGTTTTAGGTTCAATTGCTCAGAGAGTGAGACAGAGTCAGGCATGCCATTGTAGTTGTCATTGTATGGTGGAGGACATGAATTATACCCAATCCCTATCATGTCCTTTGGATTCTTTTGGGAATCAAGCATCTCTTGTAGCTTGGCTGAACACATTTGAAACTTTCAAGTTTCACTTCAGTCATAGAATGTTGAGCTTTAGATTGAGCTAACTTTTCAGTAAGTAGTCATTCTCAGCTGCAAGAGTATACTTCTCACCATGCAGTTTTTCTATATCTGAGATGAGAGATTTAGTTTTGATTTCAATGTTTTTTATTTCTCTCTTCATCATCTCTGATTTCACCTTTTCTTCATTGATTTTATCAGCCAGTTTGTGATTATGCTTTGTATACCCTTGCAATTCATTAATGCATTTTTCACTACAAAGGTTAGATTTTTCCTTAGTAGGCATTAGAGATGGTCCATCATTGATGTGAGCCATAAGAGCATGATTTTAAAGTTGAGGCTTGACTTCCTCTACATAAACACTCCAGTCACATACTCCATCTTACTTTATTACAAGAGCACTAGCTGAAGACTGATTGCATCCATGAGCTTGATTTGTCAGTTGCGGTGGATTCTGATATGATTGGTGTTGATGATACTACTGTTGTTGGTTGTTGGAGTGGAAGCTTGAGTTAGGCTATGAGGATGATTGGCCTGGAGAGTTCCTTTGATAGTTGTTTCTCTTGGGAGCGTTGCACTCTCTTGAGAAATGGCCAGCCATGCCACAGTTAAAGCATTTCACCTTGGATTTATCATATCCAAGTTTTGTATTCTCATTCAAGCTCAGCTTTCTTCCTTTTCTAAAGAACTTCTTAGCTCTCATTGCAATCATTGCCATTTGCCATAGATCCATTTCTTCCACATCATCTGGATCCATTTCCTCGAGATCTTCTTGAATGAGATGAGCAGAAGTGAGTCTTCCTTCCAAGTAGGCTTCAAAGCTTGTGACAGGATCAGCGATCACAAGTTTGATGTATTAGGATACAAGGCAGCGGAATACAAACAAGAATTAGACAAATTGTAGCAAGCAATCGATACTTGTAAGCATTAAGAACGCATACGGTTATAGGGAGAGAATATATATTTCTGATTTCAAGGAATGTTTATAGAGGTAGAATATTTCTAATCAAATCATTCATTCATTCCATTCATTCACGCAGTTACAATAAGTTGTCACTCCTTATATAGAGTGCAACAATCACTGCTGTTATCACGGAAAGTGACAACTAGCAGATCTAATACAAAAATAACTAATTCTTAACAAACTACTGAAATGTTCACAACTACTGAGAACATATCAGCATGTTAAGTACAAAATATAAAACTACTGAAACTACAACGACTGAAGAACAAGCTCTTCAGTCGTTTTACAAAACTACTGAAACATAAAAATATAAAACTACTGATATCACAACTACCGAAGAAATACTCTTTAGCAGTTGTGACAAACTACTGACGCTTCAGTACTTGATCTTCAGACTTTGACCTTCAGATGTTTCATCAGCTGATGACTTCAGTCGATATCATCAGCTGATGTCTTCAGTCTTTGTCTTGAGCTTTGTACATCAGTTGTTGATCTTCAGCACTTGTAAACTCTTCAGCTGTTGTACTTCAGTACTTAGGTCTTTCAGCTTCAGTACTTGTGTTCTTCAGCTGTTGTACTTCAGCACTTTAGTTCTTTAGCTGTTGGAATCTTCAGCACTTGATCTTCAGCTGTTGAAGTCTTCAGCACTTGTCAAACTGCTGATGAGTCTTTCAGCAGTTGTTGTGATACCGTGTGGGACTTAGAGGTTTTCTGATCTTGGCTCATTGGTTCTTTTGGTCCAACAAACTCCCCCTGAACCAATGCAGCCAAAACCTCTAACTTATTTATTCTCCCACTTATTGATGGCAAAATGTTGGTCTTTTTCCTTCTTGATCAGTAGCGAAGATGACCCATGTAAGCTCCGGCCTGGGAAGAACCTCAAATATTTGTTTGGCAGAGTATGAATGAGAACTCTGTTTTGGGGAACTGGACACAGAGTTGTTATCCCATTCATGAGATTCACTTCCCCATAATGAGTCTTTACGACTCTCTTGTGTAGGCCTCAAGGAAGGTGATTTATTCCTCCATGGTTAGCTCTTCAGCACCTCCTTCAAACAATGATTCAGGCCCATAATACTCAGACAGGTATTTGGCCTGTTTCCCATTCTTTAGCTCCATAGTTGTTATTATTCTGTAAGCAAACTCTTCCGGGTGATTACCCTCTAGGAACAACTGGAGCTCATTTTTCCTGACTTCCTCAAGCCTCTTGTAAACTAACCCCTTTTTCACTATTTTGTTTTCCAGCATCTTCTGAAGGGTTAGATTAGCTTTGTAGGCCTTCTTGAAGTCTTCTAGGATTTCCCAGGGTGAAACTACAAAGACCAGAGAGATCACTTCATCTACGATCTTTTTCACCTGGCCAATGTATCTCTGAGGTATATTGTTCTTATGAATTCTGTGAGAAACCCTGGGATCAGGCCAAATCCTCACTCTTTCTTTTGATATTGAAAGGTATGCCTGAGAGTGTAAAGTCTGAGGGCTTGCTCCTTCATATTCATGATAGAAGATGTGGCTGCATAAGCTTTGTCAACTCTCTTCAACAATTCCTCATCATGCTGTTTATGAAGCTCTTCTTCTTCTAGCTTCACTTTAACCATTTGTCTCTGGACTTCAGGAGTAATTGCTGAGGAGTGACTTGTGGCCTTAGGCAACTGAATCACAGCTGAGAGCGGCAGCCTGTCTTCATCATCTTCTTCATCATCTTCTAGCCTCAATATCCTTCTCTTCTTCTTAAGGGTATATCATCGGCTATGGGTTTTGAGGGTAAGGGAGTTGGTTTGGTGGGTTGTGTTTTGGGTGGTTTTGGTGTGGGAATGTTGACAGGCTGTTCTAGCATCCTTGAGGTGAGTGTGGCTTTTGATTGCTTGGCTAGCTCAAACCTGCTCCCAGCACCCGCTTCATTCAAAGCTTCAATAACAAGCCCCTTAGTATATGCTTCAGATGAACAGATCTTGGTGGTGATTGCCAAGATATTGTCCCTGGACCAAGCTTTGATTTCGATCATTGATCTTCCAAGATATTTTGCAATAAATCTGATCATGATTTCAAGCATTTCTCTTTCTAACACTTCATAACTTGCCCATCTATTCTGGATTTCTTCAATCTCTAGTCGTCGAATCTCAGAGTCAAGTTTATTGGTGTCATGGCCTTGCCTAAACAGCTGATCAATGATGTTGTCCATTGATCTGCTGTGTTCGGCATCAGCCTTTTATCAGTAGCTCCAAGGCTTTATCTTCAGCAATGTGCTCATCAGCACCTTTCTTTCGCTTGTAGGTGAGCATTGGTTGCTGTTCTTTCTCCTCCTTTTGGGCTTGCTTCGCTTCCTTCTTTTCCTCAGATCTTTTCCTCTTCTTTTCTTTCACTGCAGTACTCTCCCCTTTTGGATGCATTGGAGGAAGGGTTTTGTACCGCAGAAAGAGTCTTTTGGACAGCAGCATCAACCAAGGGCTGTAAAGTGGAGGAAAGCCTCTCATCAACGGCTTTGGTCACAATAGCAGTGATTATGGGTGTGATGAGAGGGAGGGAATTTTGGAGTACAGCACCTATTTGCTCAGGAGGGTTCTGTTCCTGAGAAGTAGGGCCTGAAGCAGAGGCAGGTGGTTGAGTTTGGAGTGGCTCAGTGTTTGGAAACCTTCAAGTGAAGGTGCCATCTGTGGGTGGGTAGAGGCAGATGGTCTTTCTCCTTGTGAGAGTTGGCCAGGTAGGTTTTGCAGCGTACTGACTTTCTCTTCAAGATTGTGTTCTGGGCAAGAACATCATAGAAAAAGCCCAGGTCATCATCAGCCGAAGCTGAATCATCTGACCTCCTGCTTAGAGCGGGATTTACATGCACTGGGTGTAGACCAGTTGGTGCATGTGCCCCTTGTGCTTGGTACTGGGGACTTCCAGCCTCAGGACAATGTCCATCATCAGCTGTTGCCTCTAGTGAGGTCTTAGCAATGTTACCAGCCTCACTCTGGTCATGTGCTGAGTCAGAGGAGGTGGCAGCCTCACTAGATATTCTAAGCTCCTTTTCTACACCAGGAAATAGAAGTGGGAAACCCCTGTGCTGTGGGTTCTCAAGTGCACTGTGTTCCTCCCCCTCAATTGTAGAGGTATTCCCAGTAGTAAGTGGTTTCTGGGGAGGGGGTGAGGAGTGCAATTGAGTCAGCACTTGTGCAACTATTAAAGTTGGGCTGTGAGGGGCGGTTTGGGGAGGTTGGTGCTCTTCAATGGCAATCTCCTCAAGTGAGGAAGATCCCAGATATGTAGGTGCCCCTTGTGTGGTTGCTGTAAGGCCTGTTGAGAGGAAGCCTAAGCGGCTATGGCTGGAGGAGTCATTGTATCCACTAGGGGGTTTGGACTAGTGGATATATCCTGCGTTTGTGTTGCAGGGGCATCCTCAGGGGACTCAATTCCCTGAGTAGCCGTTTTGGGTTTCTTTTGGTGGGTTTGGTGGGGACTTTGGATTTGGAGGTGGTGGCTGTGGGTTCCAGCTGCGTGGGTTTTCGCAGCTTGGCAGCCATTTTGAGTGTCCGGTCAGAGTTGTGCCGGGAGTATACTTCCGGCAGAACAGCCGTAGCAGGGACTCCCAAGCCAACAAGTCCCTCAGCATTAAGCTGGTCTGTAATAATGGCCATTATGAACCGTGGATATAGTATCCAACGGTTGGCAGTTAGTTTTTGAGCCATATCCTTGAGCTCTAAAAATATTATTTCAGAAAAATTAAGTCGTTGTTGCTCAAGAATAGAATACATTACCTGCTGCCATTTTGTCGACATTTGATCCCAAGACGACGTCTTAGGGGCCAAACATACATTCACCATGTGAAAAATCAGGCGCTCAGCGTCATTAAAGTGTTTCTTCATGATAGTGGAGGCACTGAGATCGCCTTGATATCCATGTTGAGCAAATGATAGATCTATGGTGCCCTTCGGATATCCAGCAGGAGAAGTAGCATCATTCAGTTAAGAATTTGGCGGATTATTGCAGGAGTGATGACTACTTCTTTGTTGTTGACGACGACCGACCGGAGGGATGGTGTGTGTTCTCCCCAGTGGTAACAGTAATGTTCATCCAAAATTGGTGCAAGGATTCGGCATATAATATGGGATTCAGAAGAAATGCCGTGTTGTGTTAGGACTGAACCATAAGATCGATAGCATTATTGAACTTTGTCCAGATGGGCGATTTGGTGAGGTAGGCAACACAGTTGTGTCGCGGTTTAATTTGCATAGACGCCATTGAGAAAAGGGAAGTTTTGGAGAGGAACGTTAGGTTTGAAGAAGATGAAGCATTGAGAGCTAAGGTTAGGGATATATATAGGGTACGGGTAAGAAAACGACTGAAGGATGTGGTGTTAGTCATCAGTAGTTTTAAACGACCGTTGACATGGTATTATCCTTTCAGACGTTGAAACAGCTGAAGTCGTGGTGTTAGACATCAGTAGTTTAGAAAACTACTGAAGACCGTGGTTTTGACTTCAGATGATTGAAACAACTGAGGACTTGTTGTTTGTCATCAGTAGTTATGAAACTACTGAAGACAGTGGTTTTGTCATCAGCTGTTGTAAACAACTGAAGACTTGGGTTAGTCATCAGTAGTTATAAAACTACTGAAGACGTGGTTTTGCTTCAGTTGTTTAAAATGAAACAGCAGTTGTACAACGGCTGAAGAGAATTTCTCTCAGCTGTTTTCGTCAATTCTTAGCTTTTCAGCTGTTTCAAACTGTCCTCACACATTCATCAGTCTTTTGGCTGATTTCAGTTGTTTCATAGGACATCAATACTTATCTTTTTTTTACTGATTGCAGTAGTTGTAACTGCATCAGTAGTTGTAACTACATCAGTAGTTTAGAACAGATGAAGTACTTCAGTACTTGTGAGACATTTAGCCTTCAGTAGTTATAAAAACTACTGAGGATAAAAGAGCTCATCAGTACATATATGTGACAAGGTACTCATGATCATCAGTACGAATTACTAAGATCATCAGTAGTTGTCACTTATTCTAGTTGCAGCATACCAAGCCTTAACACCAGGTTTTGGAAAGTTGAACTATCCAAAGGCTTAGTAAAAATGTCTGCAAGCTCATCAGCACTAAACACAAACTTAGGATCAATCAGACCTTTTTCAAAACAATCCCTTATAAAATGATGTCTGATCTCTATATGTTTGGTCCTAGAGTGCTGGACTGGATTTTTGACAATGCAAAGAGCTGAAGCACTATCCATTAACAATGGAGTCTTAGTCTCTATAATGCCATAATCCAAAGTTGGTTTTGAAGCCAGAGTACCTGAGATGTACAACTTGCAGCAGCAATGTACTCTGCTTCAGCAGTGGATGTAGCAACTGAGGTCTGTTTCTTGCTCTGCCAAGAGATCAAGCAGTTGCCTAGGAATTGACATCCACCAGAAGTTGATTTCCTGGTCAACTTACACCCTGCATAGTCACTGTCAGAAAAAGAAACTAATTTACCAGAATGTCCGGTAGAATACCATAAACCTAGAGATGGAGTGCCTTGCAAATATCTAAAGATCCTCTTGACTGCAATCAAATGAGACTCTTAGGTGCAGCCTGAAATCTAGCACAAACACATGTAGCAAACATAATATCTGGTCTAGAAGCTGTTAAGTACATCAAGGACCCAATCATACATTTGTAAAGTGTTTCATCAACCACTTTACCTTTCTGATCTGTATCCAGTTGTGTGGTGTTGCACATGGGAGTAGAACAGGGCTTACTTTTGTAAATCAATCTTTTCCGAAGATCTTTTGTGTATTTGGACTGATGAATGAAAATTCCATCAGCCTTTTGTTTGATTTGCAAACCCAGAAAGAACTGTAATTCTCCCATGGCACTCATTTCAAACTTCTGTTTCATCAACTTTGTAAAGGCATCACACAACTGTGGATCAGAGGATGCAAAAATAATATCATCTACATAAATTTGAACAAGTAGATTATGATGCCCTAGCTTTCTTAATGAATAAAGTCTTATCTATGGAGCCTCTAGTGAAATTATTTTCCAGAAGAAAGTTTGATAATGTCTCATACCAGGCTCTGGGAGCTTGTTTTAACCCATAAAGAGCTTTATCAAGCTTATACACCCAATTAGGATGTTTATTGTCCTCAAAGCCTGGAGGTTGACATACATAAACCTCTTCTTTAATTTTTCCATACAAAAATGCACTTTTGACATCCATTTGAAAAACTTTAAGGTTTTGATAAGCAGCATAAGCTAAAAACAATCGAATTGCTTCCAGTCTGGCTACAGGGGCAAAGGTTTCATCATAATCAATACCTTCTTCTTGTGCAGACCCCTGAACAACCAGTCTGGCCTTGTTCTTAACAATAAGCCCATTTTCATCAGTTTTGTTCCTAAACACCCATTTAGTGCCTATTGCACACTTACTTGGAGGTAGAGGAACCAGTTCCCACACTTGCTGTTTCTTGAACTGAAGAAGCTCAAGCTGCATGGCATCAACCCATCCATTGTCCTTTAAAGCAATGTGATAATTCTTTGGCTCTTGCTGACTGATGAAGAGAGCATAGAAGCAGAAATTTGACAATTGACTTCTTGTTGATACCAGCAGTGATATCACAATGATTTGAGAAATAGGGTGATTCTTCAGATCTTGATACACAATGAGATCTATGCAAGTGTTTGTAGCCGGCTCAGCAGCAACAGATGGTGATGGTGAATCATTTTCTTGAAACCAATCAGTGGATGGTAATTCAAAAGGAAGTTGAATTCGAAGAGAAATCTCATCAGCATTTGTTGTGGATGGTGCTACTGGAGCTACAGGAACATCAGGTCTAGCTGATGAGTCAGCAGCTGATCACTAAACCTGAATAGGTGAATACTGCAATCATCATCATCATCAGCAGTACCACCAGGTGGTGAACTGTTGACAGGAGCAACAGCAGGAGTTTGATAAGGAACATATTGCAGTATGTCCAAATCAAATAACTCCACAGGACTTTGTGGAATCTTGTCCTTTGGAGATTCATTAAACTTAACATGTAGAGTTTCTTCAACCATCTTTGTCTGCAGTTGAAGACTCTGTATGCCTTGCAAGTAGATGAATAACCAACAAAGTACCCTGCATCCACCTTAGGATCAAATTTATGGAGTTGATCCTTTGTGTTGAGAATAAAACAGGGACACCCAAATGCTTTGAAAAAAGAAATCAGAGGAGCCAAATGATGGAGAACTTCATATGGAGTCTTCATCAACCTCTGATTTACTAAAACTCTATTTTGCACATAACAAGCTGTGTTGACAGCTTCAGCCCAAAAGGTCAGTGGCAAACCTGAGTCAGCCAGCATGGACCTTGCAGCTTCAATGAGGGTCCTGTTCTTTCTCTCCACTACTCCATTTTGTTCTGGAGTCCTTGGAATGCTGAACTGCCTTTTGATTCCTTTGAAAGATAGAAGTCATCAAGTGTATGATTTCTGAACTCAGTTCCATTATCACTCCTAATACACTTGACTGGAAGGGAAATCTGCTTCTCAATGTACAGCACAAAGTGAATAATCTTCTGAGCAGCCTCATCCTTTGAATGTAGAAAGAAAGTCCATACAAATCTGGAGTAATCATCCACAATTACCAGACAGTATTTCTTCTTTGCCATTGCTCATTACTCTCACAGGACCAAATAGATCCATATGCAGTAATTGCAAGCAGGCATTGGACTTGGGCACTTCAATAGGAGGGAATGAGACTTTGTGCTGTTTTCCTTTTAAACACGCAGTGTAGGTTTCATCACAGTGGAACTCCTTTATTGGTAAGCCTCTGACTAAACTGTTGTGGGAAAGCTGATTCATGTTTTTGAGATTAACATGACCAAGCCTCCTGTGCCATAGTTTAGATTCTTGAGAAGAGGCTTTGGAAAATAGGCAAGGATTGCCTTTGAGATCTATCTTCTTAGAGAGATCTAAGGCATACACTCTTCCTGTCCTGTTGGCTTTCAGGAGAGTGTGATCATCCAACACCTTGTCAATCAAGTGCAAAACTTTGGATGACAGAATCCTACAGTTTTGACTGGTGAAAAGGGCAACATGGCCTTTATCACACATTTGACTGACACTCAAGAGATTGTACTTGAGATTTTCCACATGATTAACATCATCAAATTTGATTTCTCCATTGGAGACAAAGCCCTTACCGATGATGTAACCCCTAGCATCATTGCCAAAAGAGACAAATCCCTTCTTTCCTTGAGAGTAGTCATGAAGAAGAGAGTTGTTCCCAGTCATGTGCATAGATCCCCCACTGTCTACATACCAGATGCTACTTTGGTATGTTGAAGAACCCTGCAAAAATAAACAATTAGTTAGTTTTAGAGACCCAAACCTTTTGGTTTTGGGCCTGGTCTCATCAATAGATGGTAAACTAACAGGTTTATTTGAAACAACAGCCTAAGAGGAAGAAGATGGTGTAGAAGAGGAGTCCTTTGGCTTGGACCTCCTTTTCTGTGGTTTCAACATAGGAGCATCTAGTTGGTTAACTCTACCCAACAGATGTTGTACTATCATCACCAACTGTGTCTGATTTTGTGATAAAGCTTCAGCTCATCAGACACATTGCTAGTGGAGTTTGATAAGTTCCTATGTTGCACCTTTTTCTTTTGAGCACCCTCAGCTGTCACCTGTTTAACCCTTTCCTTTTTGGATTTCTTTGATGACTTAAGGGTTACAGGATTTGATGTTGCTGATACAAATGTGGTCTCAAACTCAGTTTTCATTTTTACCATTTTCTCATTAATTTCTTCTTTTTGTTTGAGTTTAGAACCTCTTTTGTACCAACAATCATCTGTAAGATGATTGAACAAACCACATACTTCACATGGTTTCTTCTTCATCTTAGGTTGATCATCAACTAAAGAGGGTGAAGCAACAGAAGACTTGTTCTTCAATGCTTTGGAAGCATTGGTTGCTTTCTTGACTACCTCTTTAGTAGTCTTCAAACTCTTTCTACTGCCAGTTTTCTTCTCTTCAGTACTGACAGCAGTTGAAGTTTGAACTTCAGGTGTTAAATCATGCTCTCTAGTCCTTTCAGGACCTTCAGGATTAACTCCTGAGTTGATCAACTCATTAATCATGTGAATGTCAGCATTTGAACCATCAACATCAGCTGATAGGTTCAAAGAGGGCTTGATGCTGACTGCTACTTCTGATTGTGCTGTATCAGAAGGTAGGTCACATGATGTGATGGATTGGTTATCACTCTCACCATCAGATTCTACCTCTGCTCTTGGGGTAAAATGTAGTGGAGCAGTGTGATTGTAACCAATTCCAAACTTCACATTTGAAGCAGATTGCTTACTAAGAAGCATTTCAAAACCTTTGCATGATTGTACCCATCTATCACACTCGACCTGGGTAACTGCAAGGGTTTCTTTGAGATCTTTGTACTTCTCTAGAAGTACTTCTTCTCTAGCCTGATCATCAATTATTTGGCAATTCAGTTTATAAATCTCATCATTTTTATCTTTGAGCACAAACTCAAACTCAGCTTTGTTTTTGGATATTATTTGTTCCAGCTCAATGTTCTTATTAATTAGAGCTACATTTGCTTCTCTAATGGAAGCAAATGCTGCTATGCATGGTTCACAACATAATTTGGCTTTTGCCTCAGAGGATACCTGTGATACCTGAGGTGTAGAGGCATTAGAAAATGAAGTATCAGCAGACTCGAAAGCCATAAGAGCTAGATTCCCAAAAGGACTGTCACCACCATGTTGACCAGCACCTGAGAACAGTTGATCATGACCAGACAAGTCATCTGGTAACTGCTCCAGTCAACAACTCCTGGGGTGAAGGCTGTGTTGTTGAGATTGAGGTTGTTGATGAGATTGGGATGGCTGAGGTTCTGGTAGTGCATGAGGTTGTGGTGCCATAGGAACTTGAACTTGATTTGACTGTGGCATGTAATAACAAGGGTACGGATATGGCATTTGACCCTGAGAAACAAAATATGCCGGAGATTGTTGTTGAGAATGATGACTAGAGGTGACAGGATGTTGCCCTCTGTGTTGTTGACTTTTGCCAGGAAAAGTCACAAAGGGTGCAGTGGAGTTAGATCCAGTTGATCTACACTCTCTTGCAAAGTGTCCAAGCCTTTGGCATTTGTGACACCTCAACTTGCTCTTGTCAAAACCAACTTTGGTTTTGCCAGAGAGTCCTGGGAATTTTCTTCCAGTTCTTTTATAGAACTTCTGAGATCTGATATTTATCAAGGCCATTTGGCTCAAAATATCCATCTCTTCTAAGTCATCATCAGCAATCCCCTTGAGATCATCCATAATGAACATAGATTGTCATTATTACACCAGTAAACTGACCATCAACACTCACAAATGCAGAATCAGAGTGCTTGAAGAGAAATTAATATGCTCATCATACTGGCATTCAGAGAAGCATATTCTGACTCATGACCCACCAAGGCAGTGTTGCCTTGTACAAAGTCTTCAGTGAGCTTTCGAGATGAAGACAGCTTTCTCTTCTATTCTATCTCTCTCTCAAAAGTGAGCAGTTTCCCATGGAGTTGGGTGAGAGATAGTTTGTCCAAACTTGCACTGGAGCGTAGGACAATAGTATATGTGTCCCATCTCTCAGGCAGTGATCTGAGAAATCTGTTATTCATCTGAATATGGTGTATTCAAGTTTGACCATTTTTAGTTCAGAGATCAAACAAGAGAACCGCTCATATTGTTGAGTCAGTGTCTCACCCTTTCTATGAGAGAATGTCTCATATTGTTGGGCAAGAATTTCTCTATTATTTGCCAAGACCTCATCTGTTCCTCCAAATTGTTCTTTCAAGGCATTCCAGAGGTCATGGGCAGTTTCATGATGCATTAGCCCAGAATAGATTTCATTTGGCAGTGCCATGGCCAGAATTCCATGGGCTTTTGCATCAATTTCAAGCAACTTCTTATCCTCATCTGAGTATTGCTCCCTCCTCTTCGGAACCATTTGATTGGTTTTCGGGTTATTTACCATAGGCTTGTGTGGACCATGTACCACTGATGTCCAACACCCTGCGATGTTAACAGACAGGTAATGGAGCATACGTCTTTGCCATATGTTATACTCATTCCTAACCAGCATTGGTGGCTTGGTTGAGGAACCAGTATTGTGAGGATCATTGGAGGGAGTAGTCATTTTCAGTTCAAAAACAATTTAGTTCAAGCTTTTAAAAATTTTAGACAGACCACAACAAACTCAATGAGAACCAAGAAAAGATCTCAGGATGAATGAGTAGAAATACAGAAAATCAATCTCTATAACCGTTTCTTGCAAAAACAAAAGCTAATTCAATCAAACTTAGATCTTGAATAGCATTTTCAATGATCAATTATTAGATCGATCAATGATTAACCTGCTCTGATACCATTTGACAGGATCAGCGATCACAAGTTTGATGTATTAGGATACAAGGCAGCGGAATACAAACAAGAATTAGACAAATTGTAGCAAGCAATCGATACTTGTAAGCATTAAGAACGCATACGGTTATAGGGAGAGAATATATATTTCTGATTTCAAGGAATGTTTATAGAGGTAGAATATTTCTAATCAAATCATTCATTCATTCCATTCATTCACGCAGTTACAATAAGTTGTCACTCCTTATATAGAGTGCAACAATCACTACTGTTATCACGGAAAGTGACAACTGGCAGATCTAATACAAAAATAACTAATTCTTAACAAACTACTGAAATGTTCATAACTACTGAGAACATATCAGCATGTTAAGTACAAAATATAAAACTACTGAAACTACAACGACTGAAGAACAAGCTCTTCAGTCGTTTTACAAAACTACTGAAACATAAAAATATAAAACTACTGATATCACAACTACTGAAGAAATACTCTTCAGCAGTTGTGACAAACTACTGACGCTTCAGTACTTGATCTTCAGACTTTGACCTTCAGATGTTTCATCAGCTGATGACTTCAGTCGATATCATCAGCTGATGTCTTCAGTCTTTGTCTTGAGGCTTTGTACATCAGTTGTTGATCTTCAGCACTTGTAAACTCTTCAGCTGTTGTACTTCAGTACTTAGGTCTTTCAGCTTCAGTACTTGTGTTCTTCAGCTGTTGTACTTCAGCACTTTAGTTCTTCAGCTGTTGGAATCTTCAGCACTTGATCTTCAGCTGTTGAAGTCTTCAGCACTTGTCAAACTGCTGATGAGTCTTTCAGCAGTTGTTGTGATACCGTGTGGGACTTAGAGGTTTTCTGATCTTGGCTCATTGGTTCTTTTGGTCCAACAGCTTGCAACAAAAGCATTGTAAGTTGCCTTTTGTTCTTCTGATCTTGAGTCTTCAGGATTGGTTTGAGGAAAAGTACTGAATCTGGGAGTTTGAGGAGCAACAGTGACTCTAGGAGGTTGATGAGGTTGAAGGATGATTGATCAGAGTAGTTGCAATGAATCCAGTATTGTTCATTTGATCTCTAGATGAGATAAAATCATCCTCCTCAGTGATGAATGCATTTTCCACAGAATGAGATTCTAATGGAAATTTGTAGCCTTAATTACTCTAGGTCCACCAAGATTTCTACTTCTTTCATCAAGTTCTAAAGCTTAAATTTTGGCTATCAGGATGTCTAGAGTAGTAGTCTCAAGATCAAGTATTTTTCAGCATGGTACTGCAACACATCGAAATTTCTATTAAACGGAAGAAAAGAAAAGTAAATAGAAAGAATAGAAATTGTGCACAAGTGGAGTGGGAGGAAGTGTACAAAGTACAAATCTTATTATTTTAAGATATTAAAGGGCATGGTAGCCCATATCAAAGCAGAAAGCTACTTTGATCTCGGAGGAAGAAGAAGAGAGAGAGAGAGAGCACGGTTCTAGAGAGAGAAAGAGGAAGAAGAAGCTGAAACAGGTAAGTCTTCTCTTGTTTGAGCTTGATTTTAGCTGAGTATTGAGTTCTTGACCGAAGTTCTGGTTGTTTAGAGTTTGTTTTCAGGATTCAAAGAGCTGAATCAAAGTGATGATTATGGGTTAGTGATGATGATTAGCATGTTTACAGCCTTATGTTCGAATGTTGTATTTATGTATGTATGTTATAGTGATGATTATGGGTTAGTGATGATGATTAGCATGTTTAGAGGACCTTAGTATGTTAGATCTGTGTTTGGGTATGATTAGAATGGCGATCGGGTGAAGTTGATAGCATAGAAAATATTTTAGAATGTTCTGAGGAACATGAACAATGGTCCATGCGCCCAGAGGTGGCTGATGCGCCCAAACAGTTTTCCATGCGCCCAACATGAGAGGCCAGACGTCTAAGTGTTGGCCATGCGCCCAAGGGTGGGCCATGCGCCTAAACAGTGGCCCATGCATCTAAGTGTTGGCCATGCGCCCAAGTGTTGGCCATGCGCCTAAATATTGCCCATGCGCCCAAGTGATTGAAACGGCTAAGTATTGGTCATGCACCTAAACAATGCTCATGCGCCCAAGTGATTGAAACGGCTAAGTATTGGCCATGCGCCTAAACAGTTCCCATGCGCCCAAGTGCTTGAAATGGCTAAGTGTTAGTTATGCGCCTGAACAGGGCAGAAACGCCCAAACAGTGCCCATGTGCCCAGACTGTTTTTACTTAGAATTTTTATGCCCGTGCCCTGGAAGGTCCCATGCGCCTACTTTGGATGTGAGGTTTCTAAGTGATTTTAAGGGGGTATTATGGGGAAGACAAGCCTGGTTATTATGTGATGGCTTATGTTTGACGTGTGTTATGCATGTATGATGTTGCCTGTATGGTGTATGTTTATGTTATGTATATGTTCCTTATTATGTATGTATGTCTTCCTTGGCTTTGTCTTGAACGTTAATAAATGTAAAGAAAGTATTATGCAACGTAAAATGGAAGATAATGAAAAGAGGAACGTAATGAATGATTGTGAGCATAAACGAATGAATCAGAGATAGGATGGCTTGCAAAAGAAAGAAAGGAGGTTCACGACTCACTCAGGGTTGTTAGCTCAACTGTGTGTGTATCATAGCGTGCGATCTTGGCTTACTCATAAGGGGACATAGACACAGTGGGAGTTCAGTTTAGTAACTGCTCCGATACGTGTGATGTGGTATTTACCGTGTGCTATGTAGCGTGCGATTTTGGCTGCCTCATGTAGTTTACATAGCGTGCAATATTGGCTAACCCATGGGATGGCGTGCGATTCTGGCTAAACCCCGAGAGTTCTCACACACACAGGGGAGTTGGTCTTCGTGACCACTCCGATGGTGCGATTTGAGCGATACGTGTAATGGACGGCACAAGGGTAGCGTGCGATTTTGGCTGCCTCATGTGGTTTTTATAGCGTGCGATTCTGGCTTCCTTATGTGTGCAATCCGTGTGATATGTACTTCGGGTACGATGAAGCGAAGGTGCAATTTGAGCAAAAGTGTGATAATAAACGAACAGGATCCTTGTCATTCGACCTCAGTAATCATAGCTGAGTGCCATGAGGAGGGTAAAGCTTGACAGGATCTTGATAAGAAATGAATGATAATAAAAGTATGAAATGTGCGATACAAATCCTTGTCATTCAACCTCAGTAATCGTGGTTGAGTGCCATGAAGAGGGTATAGTCTGACCGGATCTCGAGAAAAGTGAATGATAATGACTATGTTGAATGAACAATGTTAATGAACCTAATGATGAAGATTATATGATATTATATGTATGTACGTATGATGCATGATCACTAATGGTTGTAAGCTATAGTGTGTTTGAAATAAAGAAAAGAACGGTTTTAACTGAGAAAAGTATGTTATATTATAAAACTAGAACTCATTCAGCGTCGCTGACTTTTGTATGCATGATAGTTGGCAGGTATATGTTGATGCTGAGGAGTTGCAGGCATGGATGCATAACCTACTAGGAGCATTTTGAGGCTGACATCCGTATTTTGACATGTCTTATATTTTGAGACGAAAAAAATGTTGTAAATGACATGTTTTGGTTATTAATGAAAGATTTAAATTCCGCTGCAAAATATACGTACGTTTCAAAATGTTGTAAGTGCAATGAATGACCAACTGTGAGGTGCCTGGAACGGGGCCTTACAAGTTGGTATCAGAGCAAAAGTTTCAGTGAATTGGGTAAATATTTTGGAAAACCTAATCTTAAACTGAGAATGGGACTAAAAGGAAAAGGGGTGCCAGTCCTAGTAGCTACGTGCCTGTAGGTAAAGGTTTTTATGTAAACGTTTTATATAAGTTAACGTAAACCGGCATTATGTGCGCATGTATCTGGCTTGTGTGCTTTTGCATAGATTTAGATACTGATTAAGTCGGGATAGGAGATGCTTGGGTTATGAAGAGTAAAGTAAGTGGCTAATAACAATTGGCCACTATAATTAGGGACTTACTATACTTGACATAAACTGAGTTATTACCTTGAATGACTGCGTTAGTGTTTAAATCTTATAGTGTGCTTTTAGAGGATGGTTGGCGGTAGATCTTCGAAAGCTTCATGAGGTGGAGGCGGTGGTGGACGTGGTGCTGAACCACGGGTCACAAGAGAAAGGTCTAGGGCTGAAGGAGCAGCCCATGAGGAACCGAGGCCCCTCATCAGGAGGGCGTGATGAGAATGCTAATCAGAGAGCCTCTATGAGAGAGGAAATCATGGAGGAAATGCATCAGGTTATGCAGACAATCCTACCGTCTGTGGTGACCGAAGTTATGAAGGCTGTTAGAGACGAGGAGAGATAGCAAAGGGGTAGACCTTCGGGAGAAAGGAGACGACCCGAGACTGAAACGGTTTTCTTCGATGAAGAACAGGACGAAGAGGAAGAGCCTGCGCCGGAGGCGGCACGAGGCTGTAATTATGGGGCGTTTCAACGATGCAAGCCCCCAACTTTTGATGGAAACGGCACTACTGCTACTGCCCACCGATGGGTGAGAGAGATGGAGGCGGAATTGAATATCAGCGAGTGTCGGGAGGGTCAGAAAGTAAAGTTTGTTGCCTATTCTTTTGTGGACTCGGCTCTGTGCTGGTGGCATAATATAGTCCAAGCCGAGGGTAGCAGAGCTATTGGGAGAATGAGATAGTCGGAGCTGAAGAACTTGGTTATTGAGGAGTTTTGTCCTCACCGAGAGATGCAGAAGGTTGAGAGGGAGTTCCTACAACTGGAGGCGGGAACCCTAACACATCAATAATACACCACGAAGTTCAACGAGATGGCACCTCTGGTGCCGGATCAGGTGACACCTCTTTCGCGAAAGATCAAGAGGTATAATCAGGGCTTGCCGGCGGACATCCATAGGCACATGATCGCTGCCCGACCGAGCACGTTTAGGTCGGCAGTTGATTTGGCCGAGTGGTTGTATGATGAAAGAACTATGGTGGTTGTGGTGGCAGAAGACAGAGAGAAAGGTGATGGAGACCGAAACTGGAAGGGAAAGAGAACTGGACAAGGTGGTGACTCGATGAATAATAAGCATGCCCGGGGGGATGACCGTTGTATGGTCAAACCTGATGCGAGGACGAACAGATGTGGTAAATGTGGGATGGAGCATTCAGGAGAATGCAAAAGGGGACCAAACACTTGCTTCAAGTATGGGAAGGCTTGTCATGTGGCTAGAGAATGTGGAACTGTGAGATGTTACAATTATGGAGAAATTGGCCACATGAGAAGAGACTGCAAGAAGTTAAGGGTAGGAAGCTCCGGTACGAGGAAGGAGAACGGAGGGTGAAGGCTAGAGCTTTTGCCCTGATTGAGAGGAGGCTGGAGCGGACTTCGACTTGACGTCAGGTACGTTTCTCGTAATTTAAGATTTTGCACAACTATGATTTGAATGTGATGCTAGTGGTCTCGTTCCTACTACTTTCGGTTGTAAGTTGCACGTTAGGGGTAGGAAGATCGATGAGCCCTTCAATGTAAGAATTGCTATTAGTAAGTCTACCAGGTTACCTAATGCCCTAGAGGATTGCGTGATAGAAATGAGAGAGAGCGCTTGTTCCTCCTAGGCTGTTCAAGACAGACATAGGTAGATAGACAAATATCCCCAGGTGAGTTGATCAGTAGGCTATGACTCAAACCCCAAGTGTTGCAAAAAGATGGATTGCTCAACCGTGCGAAACCAGAGTTCGGTGGTGACCTACGACAATGAAGTATGAGGAAGGCTTCGACCAGGAAAGCAGATTGCTTAGTTTGGAGTCGAGTAAAGCTAATACTAAAGTGTAGAGGGTC
Source organism: Flaveria trinervia (assembly GCA_025506515.1). NCBI lineage: Eukaryota > Viridiplantae > Streptophyta > Magnoliopsida > Asterales > Asteraceae > Flaveria > Flaveria trinervia. Next base: position 34,019,765 of record CM046449.1, on the reverse strand, counting down.
ATTCCTAGTTGTTTCTCAGGTAGGAGAAGTGACACATCGACTGGAGCTACCCGATGAGTTAAGTGGAATTCATCTGATGTTCGGTGCATCTCGTCTAAGAAAGAGCTCAATCGATGAGGATCTGATCATGCTACTAGAGAACACTGAGATGGACAAAGTATCCAACCATGAGTAGCAACTGGTGACCATTACTAATAAGAAGAGAATAGGCTAAGGATGGTGATGGTTTCATTTGTGCGAGTGCAGTGAAGCCTAAAGGGATGTAAGTTTAAGTGCAAGATCAAAGAAGAGGTGAGACGGTGTTGCCCGTAACTATTCAAGAAGCGGCAGGTTTCGGGGATGAAACCTCTTTAAGGGGGCTAGACTTGTAACACCCCGAAATTTCTATTTAAACAGAAGGAAAAAAAGTAAATAGACAGAATAGAAATTGTGCACAAGTGGAGGGGGATAAAGTGTACAAGTACAAATCTTATTATTTTCAGATATTAAAGGGCATGGTCGCCCATATCAAAGTAGAAAGCTGCTTTGATCTCGGAGGAAGAAGAATAGAGAGAGAGCCAAGTTCTAGAGAGAGAAAGAGGAAGAAGAAACTGAAAAAGGTAAGTCTTCTCTTGTTTGAGCTCGGTTTCAGCTGAGTATTGAGCTCGGTTTCAAAGAGCTGAATCGAAGTGGGTCTTGAACTAGAAGAGTGTTGCTCAAAAGCTGCTCAAGGTGAGTTTCTAGAACCCCTCTTTTACTGATTTTCAACTGATTTGGGGCTATTATGCATACTAAGTAAACATTTGAAAGAAACTGTGGGTTTATAGTCTTGTGTTAGAATGTTGTATGTATGTATGTATGTTATAGTGATGATTATGGGTTAGTGATAATGATTAGCATGTTTAGAGGGCCTTAGTTTCTTAGATCTGTGTTTGGGTATGATTAGAATGTCAATCAGGTGAAATTGATAGCATAGAAAATATTTCAGAATGTTCTGATGAACATGAACAGTGGTCCATGCGCCTAGAGGTGGCTTATGCCCCCAACAGTTGTCTATATGCCCAGCATGAGAGGCCAGACGTCTAAGTGTTGGCCATGCGCCCAAGGGTGGGCATCCGCCTAAACAGTGACCCATGCGTCTAAGTGTTGGCCATGCGCCCAAGTGTTGGCCATGCGCCTAAATAGTGCCCATGCGCCCAAGTGATTGAAACGGCTAAGTATTGGCCATGCGCCTAAGCAGTGCCCATGCGCCTAAGTGATTGAAACAACTAAGTATTGGCCATGCGCCTAAACAGTGCCCATGCTCCCAAGTGCTTGAAACGGCTAAGTGTTGGTGATGCGCCTGAACAGGGCAGAAATGCCCAAACAGTGCCCATGCGCCTAGATTGTTTATACTTAGAATTTTTATGCCCATGCGCCCACTTTGGACTTGAGGTTTCTAAGTGATTTTATGGGGGTATTATGGGGTGACAAGCCTGGTTATGATGTGATGGCTTATGTTTGATGAGTGTTAAGCATGCATGATGTTGCCTGTATGGTGTATGTTTATGTTTATGTATATGTTCCTTATTATGTAAGTATGTCTTCCCTTGGCTTTGCTTTGAACGTTAATAAATGTAAAGAAAGTATTATGTAACGTAAAGTGGAAGATAATGAAAAGAGGAACGTAATGAATGAATGCGAGCATAAACGAATGAATGAGAGATAGGATGGCTTGCGAAAGAAAGAAAGGAGGTTCATGACTCATTGAGGGTTGTTAGCTCAATTGTGTGTGTATCATAGCGTGCGATCTTGGCTCACTCATAAGGGGACATAGACACAGTGGGAGTTCAGTTTTAGTAACTGCTCCGATATGTGCGATGTGGTATTTACCGTGTGCTATGTAGCGTGCGATTTTGGCGGACTCATGTGGCTTATATAGCGTGCGATATTGGCTAACCGATATTGATATCCAGAAATCAGGATCTACATCTGTGTGGCCCCTTGCATATTGATATCCAGAAATCAGGATCTACACCTGTGATGTAATTCCTAAACCTGATTTTCTACTATTTAAACTCAGATTTATGTTTAAGCATTGGAGGATTAGGTGTATGACCAAGTTCTGAGTAGCTGTTAGAATCCATTTTCACTATGTGTTTAACTTGTATAATATAGATTTAGATGATTTTAGGATTAATTAGTCAAACTTAGTCAAAACAGTTCCAACGGAATTCAGAAACAGATTTGTGATGATACTGAGTTTCTTGAGTTTCTTGGTGTGGTGAGTATTTTGATGAGTATGTGTTGACAAGAGTAATTTCCGTTTTTTACTAACTAGAGAATATGATATACTCTACTAGCAACTCGATTACCAGATCAATCGAATTCTATTCAGTTCTTTCGCAGATCTAAAAAAGAATCGAGAGCCAAAGCTCTGATACCAATTGACTGAGGTTGAGTAAGAGTGATATTCTTACTATGAATCGAATATGGTAACCAAGTCAATGATTGAGTGGCGGAAACAAACAATCAAAGAACATTCAAAGCAAGAAAAATACTCATAAATGCTTTTGTATTGATATATGAAAGTTGATAAATTACAGAGAATAATTACAACAAAAATTCTCTATCTATCAGCCGTCACCTCATGTACGAGGTATCTATTCTATTTATAGGCAGACAAGATGCCTTTTACAAAATGACTAAACTACCCGTATCCTATTACATTAGAACTAGTCTAAGTCTTCATCCGCATCTTTGCTTGTTCATCCGCATTGACAAATGCGGATGAGTTAACTTGATCAGCATTTCTTCACTTGATCAACCGCATTAGTATGTTGGTCATCCGCATTGGTTAATGCGGATGAACAAATACTTGTGCGCATTTGTTTGGCATCCGCATTTGTCAATGCAGATGAGCAAAGTCTCGTCCTCATTTACTTTGTCTTCCGCATTAGTCAATGTGGAAGAGTAAGTACTTGTCCGCATCCATTCTTGGTCTTCCGCATTTGTCAATGCGGAAGAACAAATACTTGTCCGTATTTGTTCCATGCCTTCCGCATTTGAAAAATGCATGAGACAATACTTTATTCTTCTTAGTGGATTCTTCATCCGCATTTCTTCTTGGACTTAAAGGATTTCAGTAGAACAATCATCAAATCACCCATTGAGTTGGCATGTATGATCCTTTCAAGGGTCCAACATACCCTAACACATACAAACACACATAAGCATAAAACCGAAGATATAACAAATCAAGAACATCATAAAACCACGAATTCTTACCTTGAATTCGAATTCTTTCTTGTATTTCCTTCAAAACCGAAAGTTCTCGGCACTCTTCCTTTCTCTCTCTAAAATATCCGAGAATTGGTGATGTGTGTTGTTAGTTCTCTAGAATGATTAACATGTTGTCTTTATGTGTCTTTTTACTGTTTGTAATAGTATAGGGACTAGTTTTGTAATTTTGTTAGTTCCTTGTGTTTCATTATAAATAGCTTAGACTTGTAGCAGTTAGTAGAGATGAAAAACTGCTTACATAATTTCTAATTTTCTTTGCTTGATATTAATGAAACTATGAATTTTGTTGATATCTTGCTTGATTTGATTACTTTGTTTGTATTTCTTTGAATTGTGTTCATACATCATCACAGATTAATACATTTGATCCTATCAAATGGTATCAGAGCTGTAGGTTGAGTGATTTTTGAGTTCTGTTGAACTGTCAAACTCAAAAATTTACTGAATCTGTGATTGATAGACAATTCAATTGAAATTTTGTGGATTTTAGATGTGTTTCATCATCCGAAACATGTTCTAAACCAAAATTAGTAGTTAAATTCATCAAATTCGAGATTATTTGTTGAATTTGTGTTCGAAAAGCTCACTATTTTTCGAACTGAAAATCACAAAATTGATTGATTTGTTGTTGATATTGAAAGAAATTGATGTTAGAAGAATGGTTATCGGTATAAAACATGTCTAATTAGAAAGTTTCAATCCAATTCATCAACTTTTGAAGAATTTCAGAAGACTTGAGTTAGTTACATCCATATGAACATGATGAATGTGGCGCATTAGGGTTGAAGTTTGCTGAAAAATTGTCTAAGTGTTAAGCGTTTGATTATTGTCTAGTCGCATTAACATTGTTTAGACATTTTAAGTTAAGACATTTGACTACTGTTAAAGAGTATAAGTCCAGACGTGTCATCTCTGTTGAGGCATATTAGAACTGTTTAGACGTTTGACAACTGTTGAGGTGCATTACAACTGTGTAGGCGCATTACAACTGTTCGAACACATCAACTTAGGAATTTTGAAAATTTTTCTAAGGCAGTCCCTTAGACGTCTCTCAACCTAGGCTCATTAACTGTTTCGGTTTTGATTACTGTTCAAGCGCATCACCCTTGATACTTGGAATCTTTTTTTAAGAAAATTTTTCAAAAACATTTTCATTTCTTTTCTTAATTCAAAATCTAAGAAAAATTAAAAAATATAGGAATGGTAAACAAAGATTCTGAAAATAGAGTTTCAAAACTTAAAAATAGAGCTCCAATACTTAAAAATAGAGCTGATTTCAAAAATGGTCTCTTAGGTTAAAACATCATTTAGATTCCATTGACACTGATCTTTAGAAATCTATAGATAAAGGACCATACATTCCTATAATAACTGATGGGCCTGACAAAGGGTTTATTTATACTATCCTGAAGATGGTCTTCAAGGAGATGATTTGAGAAGAGTAAAGAATAATATCAAACATATTCCTTGATGTGTAAAGGACTACCTTGGAGTTCTTGCAAGGCTTGATGGATATCAAACTGGATACACCATGTATAAAGCCTTACAGACCATTTGTGATGGAGGCAAGGAGATTCAAAATCTCAAGAAACAAAAGTTGAAAAGGCAATTAGAATTGTTTCAACATTTGTCTGGAGAAACCATAATTCAGATGATGAACAGATTTGTTCAACTTACAAATGAGATGTCAACAGCTAGTATTAAGCCTGATCTTGAAGATCTAAATCTTAGACTACTCAATGCTTTACCCTTATCATGGAAACAAAAAGTAACCTTAGTAAAGCATACTGAGAAGTTCCCTATGGATCTAGATCTACTCATTGCCAAGATAGAGTCTATAGAGATTGATGAAAGCTCAAGGAATAATGATAGAGCAGCATCAATGTCTTAGTATCAATTTGTTGCTTCTCCTGCAAACACTATTGAAAATGCATTCATGGCAAAAAGTGAGAAATTACAGAAGAAGAAGGAGATTTATTTGTTGGAGCAGGATTTTTCACTGATTCATTATTTACTAGTGCTCCTGTTTATACAACACAGTCTTATTCTTAATCTCCTCCTAAATCTCAGTATCAAACATCTAACGTTAAAACAGAGACTTCTTCATCTAACTCTACTAAATCTAGCAAAGTGAAAGATGTGATAAACATCCTATTAGAGGATGAAGAGTCTAAAATTGCATTCACTGCATTTTTGGCTAGTTTTCAAGCATATGAAGGTAGCCATTCAACTCAATTAGACCTTGTTTTTGCAGGATTTGTTTGAAATGGATCCTGAAGATGTTGAAGAGATGGACTTAAACTAGCAGATGGTGATGATTGCTTACAGGACACAAAAACACAAATATGTCAACAGGAAGTACAAGCCAAGTGCTAACAAGACTATTTGATTTGATAAGTCAAAATCAAGGTGTTTTAACTGTAACAGTTATGGACATTCTCTAGAAAATGTAAAGTTCCAAGGAATAATAGAGGAAACGCTCAATCAAGTTCTAGCAATCAAAGGTTGCAACCAGCTCAGAAGACTTTTCAAAAGCCTTATCAAAGTCTTCCTATGCCTGAGCTTTAAGATAAAACACAACCATCTGCTAAAACCAAGAAAACTTTAGTAGTCAGCATTAAAGATGGTTATGATTGGAGTGCATATGCTGAATAGTTTACTAATGATTTAAAATCAAGTTTATCTCTTGTTGCAAAAATCCAGGGAGAAGATCGGTTAGAAAATAATGATCCAAAGGTGGAAGGTGAGAATGAAGAAGATGACTATGATTGGAGTGACAAATCTGATCCTAAGGAAGATACAGATGAAGTAGCTCTAATGTCACAGTCTGATCAACCTAAGGTTGACACTTCATCTTCAAAATCTGAAACCTTATCTCTAAAATTCCCTAAAATCCTATCTGAAGTGAGAGAAAAACTCTACAAAAAATCATGCTATGAACATTTTGAATACTATAGAAACTACTCATATAAAATATGTGAGAAATTAAAACAAGAAGAGTCAATGCATAACAAACTAAAATCTCATCATAAAACAGCAGATCAAAAGATTATTTATGTTTAAACTTCATGGAACAAAACACTAAAGAATTAGAAATTATCTCTAAACAATTGGAAAAGATGACCAAAAATCTTGCTAAAGAAAAAAGTGCAAAAATGATTGTAGAAAAACTGGTAAGTGAGAGAAAGATAAACAGAAAGTAGGACTAGGTTTCACTCATGAACCTATGCCTCAATCTATTACAAACACTTTACCAGAGAACTTTAATACACATGACCATTCTCCTGAGAATAAAGCAAAACTTAAAGATTTTCAGGTCAAAATAACAATTCAGAGGAAGAAAAGGAAAATGTAAAAGTTTTTGTTAAAAATGATTAAGAAAAGATTAAAATTGGTCATCCAATCAAGATAAAATCTTATGAACCAAAACAAACAAAACAAAGCACTTCTATTCAAATTCATTATGTATTAGAAGAAGTGAAAGTTCAAAGCAAAGAAAAAGAAAAAAAACAGGTAGGAACATTAGAAGATTCAAACACTATTAATCTAAAACAAGTTCAATATGAAAAAGGAATCTTCTTCTGACGATGTTCAATCTGGAAGTAAACCAAGTTCTTCTAAGTAAAAAAATCAAAGAAGAAGAAAGAAATCATCAAAAACAAAATCTGAACAAAACAAAGTTCAGAAAAGTTGATTAAAGCAACAAATCAGGCAACAAGACTTAAACCAATAAAATTTGTGTCAATCGGTTTGTAAAATTTGAGTTCTCTTCAAACCAACAAGGTGAATACCATGAACAAATCTCACTCAGATTTGAAATAAAGTTTAGATTCTAAGACTTCCGCTGTAGCAAAAAGATTTGTTCCTAATGAATTCAAGAAGGAAGTTCATGTTAAACAGATGCAAAATAATTTGGCACAAAATCAAAATGTGAAAAATGAAAAACAACAGTTTAACTATTTGACATCAAAATATAAAAATGAATCAAATATAGTGTCAATGTCAAAAGTTAACAAACAGTTGTTTATAACTCCACAAAAGTACTGTGAAATATGTGATATGAAAAATCACAATACTGCTAAGTGCTATTTCAACAAGTACTGTCACATATGTGACATGAGAAATCATTCCACAGCAGATTGTTATTTTAACAATTACAATACTTATTGTGATGAGAAGACTCACAATATTGGAAATTGTTATTTTGGAAAGAGATCACATACTACAGGATTTGCAAATTCAAACATAATCAAAGGTTATGTTAATCCTCAATATATGAGAAATCAAACTGATGGATTTCATAAATTAACTAATCAACCTTCTTTAGGTTTGAGATCTTTTTAAAAGAACAATTATGTAAGATCTAAACAAAATGTGCAAGAACAATTCATACCAAGATCTGTAAGAATGACTAATAAAAATGATAGTCGTCAATCGAGTCATAAAATTGATCAATCAAATGGTATGAATGTTTTCAAAAATAACTCAAACAATTTTCAAAACAAGATTGGTAAATTCATCAAGAATAAAGTTGATTTGAATAATCTTCATTACAAAGAATTTACCATTGTTGATAAATTTGGAAAACCCAAGACCATCTCGGCTTGGGTGGATATCTCAACTTAATTTTCTTGTTGTGTAGGTAGGCCCAAGAAGAGCACTTAATACATGGTTTGTGGATAGTGGTGTAGCCGCATATGATAGGAAATCCTGCTTTGTAACAAGATTTTAAGTTTAAGGATAGAACACACGTCGCCGGTTTGTTAAATTTGATTAAAGCAACAAATCAGGCAACAAATCAGGCAACAAGACTTACACCAATAAAATTTGTTTCAGTCGGTTTGTTAAATTTGAATTCTCTTCAAAGCAACAAGGTGAATACTATGAACAAATCTCACTCAGATTTGAAATCAAGTTTAGATTTTAAGACTTCCGTTGTAGCAAAAAGATTTGTTCCTAATAAATTCAAGAAGGAAGTTCATGTTAAACAGATGCAAAATAATTTGGCACAAAATCAAAATGTGAAAAATGAAAGTCAATAGTTTAACTATTTGACACCAAAATATAAAAATGAATCAAATATAGTGTCAATATCAAAAGTTAACAAACGGTTGTTTATAACTCCATAAAGGTACCGTGAAATATGTGATATGAAAAATCACAATACTGCTGAGTGCTATTTCAACAAGTACCGTCACATATGTGACATGAGAAATCATTCCACAGCAGATTGTTATTTTAACGAATACAATACTTATTGTGATGAGAAGACTCACAATATTGGAAATTGTTATTTTGGAAAGAGATCACATACTAGAGGATTTGCAAATTCAAACATGATCAAAGGTTATGTTAATCCTCAATATATGAGAAATCAAACTGATAGATTTCAAAAATTAACTAATCAACCTTCTTTAGGTTTGAGATCTTTTTAAAAGAACAATTATGTGAGATCTAAACAAAATGTGCAAGAACAATTCATACCAAGATCTGTAAGAATGACTAATAAAAACGTTAGTCGTCAATCGAGTCAAAAATTGATCAATCAAATGGTATGAATGTTTCCAAAAATAACTCAAACAAATTTCAAAACAAGATTGGTAAATTCATCAAGAATAAACCTGATTTGAATAATCTTCATTACAAAGAATTTACCACTGTTGATAAATTTGGAAAACCCAAGACCATCTCGGATTGGGTGGATATCTCAACTTAATTTTTTTGTTGTGTAGGTACGCCCAAGAAGACCACTTAATACATGGTATATGGATAGTGGGTGTAGCCGGCATATGACAGGCAATCCTGCTTTGTTACAAGATTTTAAGTTTAAGGATGGAACACACGTCGCCGGTTTGTTAAATTTAATTAAAGCAACAAATCAGGCAACGAGACTTAAACCTATAAAATTTGTGTCAGCCGGTTTGTTAAATTTGAATTCTCTTCAAACCAACAAGGTGAATACTATGACCAAATCTCACTCAGATTTGAAATCAAGTTTAGATTCTAAGACTTCTGCTCTAGCAAAAAGATTTGTTCCTAATGAATTCAAGAAGGAAGTTCATGTTAAACAGATGCAAAATAATTTGGCACAAAATCAAAATGTGAAAAATGAAAAAACAACAGTATAACTATTTGACACCAAAATATAAAAATGAATCAAATATAGTGTCAAAGTCAAAAGTTAACAAACAGTTGTTTATAACTCCATAAAAGTACCGTGAAATATGTGATATGAAAAATCACAATACTGCTGAGTGCTATTTCAACAAGTACCGTCACATATGTGACATGAGAAATCATTCCACAGCAGATTGTTATTTTAACGAATACAATACTAATTGTGATGAGAAGACTCACAATATTGGAAATTGTTATTTTGCAAAGGGATCACATACTAGAGGATTTGCAAATTCAAACATGATCAAAGGTTATGTTAATCCTCAATATATGAGAAATCAAACTGATGGATTTTAAAAATTAACTAATCAACCTTCTTTAGGTTTGAGATCTTTTTAAAAGAACAATTACGTGAGATCTAAACAAAATGTGCAAGAACAATTCATACCAAGATCTGTAAGAATGACTAATAAAAACGTTAGTCGTCAATCGAGTCAAAAATTGATCAATCAAATGGTATGAATGTTTCCAAAAATAACTCAAACAAATTTCAAAACAAGATTGGTAAATTCATCAAGAATAAACTTGATTTGAATAATCTTCATTACAAAGAATTTACCACTGTTGATAAATTTGGAAAACCCAAGACCATCTCGGATGGGTGGATATCTCAACTTAATTTTTTTGTTGTGAAGGTACGCCCAAGAAGACCACTTAATACATGGTATATGGATAGTGGGTGTAGCCGGCATATGACAGGCAATCCTGCTTTGTTACAAGATTTTAAGTTTAAGGATGGAACACACGTCGCCGGTTTGTTAAATTTGATTAAAGCAACAAATCAGGCAGCAAGACTTAAACCTATAAAATTTGTGTCAGCCGGTTTGTTAAATTTAAATTCTCTTCAAACCAACAAGGTGAATACTATGAACAAATCTCACTCAGATTTGAAATCAAGTTTAGATTCTAAGACTTCCGCCCTAGCAAAATGATTGTTCCTAATGAATTCAAGAAGGAAGTTCATGTTAAACACATGCAAAATAATTTGGCACAAAATCAAAATGTGAAAAATGAAAAACAACAGTTTAACTATTTGTCACCAAAATATAAAAATCAATCAATATAGTGTCAATGTCAAAAGTTAAGAAACAGTTGTTTATAACTCCACAAAAGTACCATGAAATATGTGATATGAAAAATCACAATAACGCTGAGTGCTATTTCAACAAGTACTGTCACATATGTGACATGAGAAATCATTCCACAATAGATTGTTATTTGAACAAATACAATACTTATTGTGATGAGAAGACTCACAATATTGGAAATTGTTATTTTGGAAAGAGATCACATACTAGAGGATTTGCAAATTCAAACATGATCAAAGGTTATGTTAATCCTCAATATATGAGAAATCAAACTGATGGATTTCAAAAATTAACTAATCAACCTTCTTTAGGTTTGAGATCATTTTAAAAGAACAATTATATGAGATCGAAACAAAATGTGTAAGAACAATTCATACGAAGATCTGTAAGAATGACTAATAAAAACGTTAGTCGTCAATCGAGTCAAAAATTGATCAATCAAATGGTATGAATGTTTTCAAAAATAACTCAAACAATTTTCTAAACAAGATTGGTAAATTCATCAAGAATAAACCTGATTTGAATAATCTTCATTACAAAGAATTTACCATTGTTGATAAATTTGGAAAACCCAAGACCATCTCGGCTTGGGTGGATATCTCAACTTAATTTTCTTGTTGTGTAGGTACGCCCAAGAAGACCACTTAATCCATGGTATATGGATAGTGGGTGTAGTCGGCATATGACAGGCAATCCTCCTTTGTTACAAGATTTTAAGTTAAAGGATGGAACACACGTCACCGATTTGTTAAATTTGATTAAAGCAACAAACCAGGCAACAAATCAGGCAACAAGACTTAAACCAATAAAATTTGTGTCAGCCGGTTTGTTAAATTTGAATTCTCTTCAAACCAACAAGGTGAATACCATGAACAAATCTCACTCAGATTTGAAATCAAGTTCAGATTCTAAGACTTCCACTCTAGCAAAAAGATTTGTTCCTAATGAATTCTAGAAGGAAGTTCATGTTAAACAGATGCAAAATAATTTGGCACAAAATCAAAATGTGAAAAATGAAAAACAACAGTTTAACTATTTGACACCAAAATATAAAAAGAATCAAATATAGTGTCAATGTCAAAAGTTAACAAACAGTTGTTTATAACTCCACAAAAGTACTGTGAAATATGTGATATGAAAAATCACAATACTGCTAAGTGCTATTTCAACAAGTACTGTCACATAAGTGACATGAGAAATCATTCCACAGCACATTGTTATTTTAACAATTACAATACTTATTGTGATGAGAATACTCATAATATTGGAAATTGTTATTTTGGAAAGAGATCACATACTACAGGATTTGCAAATTCAAACATAATCAAAGGTTATGTTAATCCTCAATATATGAGAAATCAAACTGATGGATTTCATAAATTAACTAATCAACCCTCTTTAGGTTTGAGATCTTTTTAAAAGAACAATTATGTGAGATCTAAAAAAAATATGGAAGAACAATTCATACCAAGATCTGTAAGAATGACTAATAAAAATGATAGTAGTCAATCGAGTCATAAAATTGATCAATCAAATGGTATGAATGTTTTCAAAAATAACTCAAACAATTTTCAAAACAAGATTGGTAAATTCATCAAGAATAAACCTGATTTGAATAATCTTCAATACAAATAATTTACCATTGTTGATAAATTTGGAAAACCCAAGACCAACTCGGCTTGGGTGGCTATCTCAACTTAATTTTCTTGTTGTGTAGGTACTCCCAAGAAGACCACTTACTACATGGTATATGGATAGTGGGTGTAGCCAGCATATGATAGGCAATCCTACTTTGTTACAAGATTTTAAGTTAAAGGATGGAACACACGTCGCCTTTGGTGGTGATGCAGGTGGAAAAATAATAGGAGAACGAACAGTATCAAATAGGATAATAAGCTTTGACAAAGTCAATTTTTGTTCACAGTTGAACTTTAATCATTTAAGTGTATCCCAAATATGTGATAAATCATACTCTGTTCTATTGATGATTCATCCTGTTATGTTTTGAAGCCAGGTTTTCAGATAAGCAAAGATTGGGTAATTGTTATAGCTGAAAGGGATATAGATGTATACAAGTTGGATATGTCTCATGTTGATCCTTCAACTCAAACAACATGCCTAATTGCTAAAGCATCAAATGATGAAAGCCAGCTTTGGCATAGACGTCTCGGACATTCAAATTTCAAGAATATGAACAAGCTTGTATTAGGAAATCATGTCATTGGACTTCCATCTAAGAACTTTGGAATGACTGATCACTGCTCGGCATGTTTGAAGGGAAAGCAACACAGAGCATCTTATAAGGCCAAGCTCATAAACTCAACTTCCAAACCTCTTCAAATGTTACATATGGACCTTTTTGGACCAACAAATGTCAAGAGTATTGAGTGAAAATCATAATGTTTAGTTATCATGGATGACTATACAAGATTTTCATGGGTTTTCTTTTTGTATGCTAAATCTGAAACGTCTGAATTACTCAAAGAATTTATCATTAAAGTTGAAAATCAATTAGAAAATAAAGTGAAAATAATAAGAAGTGATAATGGAACGGAATTCAAAAATGCTAACATTGAAATGTTTTGTGCTCATAAAGGGATAGCTCATCAGTTCAGTGCTCCCAGAACTCCTCAACAAAATGGAGTTGTTGAAAGGAAGAATAGAACACTGATTGAAGCAGCTCGGTCTATGTTAGCTCATGCAAAAATTCCTATCACTTTTTGGGATGAAGCTATATCAACTGCGTGTTTTATTCCGAACATTATCTTAATTGTGAAAGATAAAATGAAAACTCCTTATGAGTTAATGTTTGGAAGAAAACAGAACATAAAGTTTCTAAAATCGTTTGGTTGTCCTGTTATGATGCTTAATTCAAATGATTAGTTAGGAAAATGTGAAGCAAAATCTGATAATGGATTTTTTGTTGGATATTCATGTGTTTCAAAAGCCTATCGAGTGCATAACTCTAGGATGAATATAATTCTTGAAACATTTAACGTTAAATTTCTGGAAATTTTTTTTGATCAGTTTCAAATAGTCCTGTATGGTTATTTGATTTAGATTTATTATCAAATTCTCTTCAATCTAACTTGTTTAATCAATCAAATTGTCTTGATTCTATAGGCTAGAAGAAATCTAGAGCAGATCTTGGATCTTTTAGTGAGGATTCAGATTCTGACGACCCAGATGATTCTAGCTCAGACTACCCATTTTTTTAATTTGTCAATGACTCGACAATTCGATTCGATGACAATAATCATGATAATACTGCTTCAGATAATTCAGTCTCATTTGATCAGGAAGAATCACAACCAATTCCTAATGATGGTAATGAGTTTGTGTAGCCTGAGTCTGGAACATCATCCATCTCTAGTCACGTAGTTGATACTAGTAACTTAGATTACTTTATTAACTTACCGACTCAAGTTCCAAAGTTCAATCCACATTCTTCTAATTTGTTACATCAGCTCTCCAACTTAAATCAAACAAATCTTGATGTTATTGTTTAATGTGATGAGATTCCAACATCTCGTATTCACAAGAATCATCCAATTTCTCAGATTATTGGTCCATTGAAAGAGAGAACAAGGAGTAAATCAGAACAAGCAAACTTGTGCTTATACTATTGTTTTCTTTCTCAAATTGTTCCTAAAACTTTTACCGAAGCATTAAAGGACAATGGTTGGATGGAAGCCATGCAAGAAGAATTACTTCAATTTCGCAAACAAGAAGTGTGGAATTTAGTGGATTTACCTGAAGAAGAAAATGCCATAGTCACGAAATGGTTGTTTAGAAATAAGACTGATGATCGTAGTGTAGTAATAAGGAACAAAGCGAGACTTGTTACACAAGGATACACACAGGAAGAAGGGATAGATTATGATGAGGTGTTTACACCAGTTGCAACACTTGAATCCATTCAAGTTTTCCTGGCCTATGCTTCATACATGAAATTTAAGGTGTATCAAATGGATGTAAAGGGTGCCTTTTTGTATGGTCCTATCACTGACGATGTGTTTGTGAAGCAACCTCCAGGCTTTGAGGATGCAGAATTTCCACATCGAGTATATAAGCTAAGTAAAGCTTTATATAGACTTCATCAACCCCTAGAATTTGGTATGAGACATTATCAAAACACTTAATCCAACATGGATACACAAGAGGGAAACTTGATCCAGCGTTATTCATAAAGAAGGATAATGATGATCTCTTATGTGTACAAGTGTATGTTGATGATATCATATTTGGTTCTACAAGTCCAAAATTGTGCAATGAATTTGAAGAAATCATGAAATCTTGGTTCCAAATGAGTTGTATGGGAGAGATTAATTTCTTTCTTGGACTTCAAGTCAAGCAAATTGACGATGGAATTTGTATCAATCAAGAGAAGTTTGTTGACAAGCTCTTGAGGAAATTTAAGTTCCAAGACTGTCAGTCCATACGAACCCCAGCAAATGTTAACTCCAAGATTGAACCTGATCCAAATGGAAAATCTATTGATCAAACGCTATACAGATCAATGATTGGTTTTTTGATATATCATACAACATCTAGACCAGACATTATGAATGTTGTTTGTGTTTGTGCCATGTATCAATCAGACTCGAAAGAATCTCACTTAATTGTTGTCAAAAGGATATTCAGGTATCTCAAAGGTAAACCAACTTTAGATTTCTTCATGAGCATGTCCTGCTTAGAGCCCCCAAGAAAGGGAACATGTACAAGATGGACTTTCAAGAAACATCTCCTCAGGAGAAGTTTCATGCATTCTGTTGAAAACTAATAGTGACGAGTCTTTCCTTTGGCATAAAAGAATATGCCATGTAAGCTTTAAGAACATGAATAAACATATTAAGAATGATTTGGTAACTAGAATGCCAAAGAAAGAGTTTACAAGTGATGACCATTGTGTTCCATGCCTGAAAGGGAAGCAACATAAGGTGTCTTACAACCCTAAGGAAAGAAACTCCGTCACTACACCCCTACACTTGTTACATATGGATCTCTTTATCCCCACCAGTGTAATGAGTCTAGGAAGGACCTCACATTGTTTTGTGATCACAAATGACTTTACAAGATTCTTTTGGTTCTTCTTCCTTAGAACTAAGGATAAGACTCCTAAGATTCTGAAGAATTTCATCCTAAGGATTGAGAATCAATCTGATTACAATGCTAAATCTAAATTTCTCTAATTTAGATCTCTCTCAGTAACTTTCTATGACCCCTTAGCTAAGGATCCACAAGTCTCACCCCACTACAAACAAAATTGGAGATGTTGTAGCAAATGTAAGAACAAGAGGATTCAACCCATGAAGCAAATGTTTGTTTTCACTCTTGTTTCATATCACAAATAGAGCCAAAGAAAGTTTATGAGGCTCTGAAGGGTGGAAGTTGGGTTGAAGCTATGCAAGAGGAGCTACTTCAATTCCAAAGATAGAAAGCTTGGAACCCTTGTCCTCTTCCTCATGGGAAGGCTACCATAGAAACCAAATGGGTATTTAAGAAACGAAGGATGATAGAGGCATTATCATCAAGAAAAAAGCTAGACTAGTTGTTCAAGGATACACACAAGAAGAAGAAAAAACTACAATGATGTCTTTGCTCCTGTAGCAAGACTGGAAGCTGTTAGGATATTCTTGGCATTTGCTGCATCCAAGAACTTCAAGGTCTATCAACTTGATGTCAAGTGTGCTTTTCTTTATGGGATGATTGATGAGGAGGTGTATGTCAAACATCCACCTGGTTTTGCAGATCCTGATCAATCTGATTTTGTCTACAACCTTGACAAAGCTCTTTATGGGCTGCATCAGGCATCCAGGAAGTGATATGAGACTCTATCTCAGTACCTCTGCAAACATGGACACATAAGGGTAACATAGATGGAACTCTCTTCATCAAAGGACATGGAAATGACATAATGCTAGTTCAAGTATATGTTGATGACATCATCTTTGGTTTAACTAATCCAAAGCTTTGCAAAGACTTTGAGAAGCTAATGAAGGACAGATTTGAAATGAGTGCCATGGGGGAACTCAATTTCTTTCTAGGAATTCAAGTGAAGCAAGTTATACATGGCATCTTCGTTAGTCAGTCAAAGTATGTTCAAGACATACTCAAAAGGTTCAACATGACTGATTGTAAGATTGCTAAGACACCCATAGCAAGGAATCACTCCTTTGGACCTGATCTTGAGGGGGAGTGTGTAGATGAACATCTATACAAGGCTATGATGGGGTCTCTTATGTACCTTACTGCTAGCAGGCCTGATATCATGTTTGCCACATGTATTTGTGCAAGATATCAAGCTAACCCTAAGATGCCTCACCTTATCACTGTCAAAAGGATTCTAAGATACCTTAAAGGTGGTTCAACACTTGGCCTTTGGTATCCTAAGAATTCTGACTTCAGTCAGTATGCCTATACAGATAGTGATTATAGTCGTTGCAATATGACTACAAAGTCTACATCTAAGAGATGTCAGTTTTTTCATGCAAGGGTTGTCTCATGGCAATGCAAGAAACAATCATGTCTCTCTGCATCAACTGCTAATGCTGAATACATTGCTGTTGCAAGCTGTTGTGCTCAAGTGCTTTGGATTCAGAATCAGATGCTTGACTATGGGTTAAACTTCAAGGAGACTCCCATTCACATAGACAACAACAGTGCTATCTCTATCATAGAGAATCCTGTGCAACACTTAAGGACAAAACACATCAACATCAGGTATCATTTAATTAGAGATAATTTCGAAAATGGATTATTAAACAATTCAAAGTTCACACAAATGAACAATTTGTTGCTCTATTTACAAAGGCTTTTGATGAACATAGATTTAAATATCTAATATCAACTGTTGTGATAATAAACTTTGAGTAGGTTTTTCGTAAAACTATTTCTTATTATTTCTTAAAATCTATGTGACCTAAGTTGTCTACTTTATCACTTTCATAAGCTCCTGTTTTCTTTGGATGAAAACTTTTTGAGGATTTCCTTAGAATTCTGAAAATTTTGATTCTTCAGAAGATATGTCTTTACATTCGGAGAAACTTATGCCTTTTAAATAGATGACTGCCCAAGTGATTTACCTACGAAAGAAATTTCTGAAATATCTTCCGAAGCTTAGGCAATTATATGTTTTCAAGGACAACTTTCTTCCGAAGCAAATTAACTCTTGGAAGCTTTGCTCCTTTGAACAAAGCATCCAAGTTTTAATTCTCTTCCAAATCTAATTTTCACAACTCTTAGGAAATTCTTCCAAAATCATTTTAGCTTCGGAAGCTTTTTCATTAAAACTTCCGAAGATAATTTACCTTCGGAAGCTTTTTGACTTCCTAGAAAACTAATTTTTTAGCAAAAGAAAACTACTTTTTCAGAGGTGGGACCGACTTACGGATTTAAAAGTGTATCTTCTTTCATTAACTTTGTCTTATAAACCCAATAATTTCCCCATCTTTCTATCATCTCCTTCTTTCCTCCAGACCTAAAACCCAAATTTCTCTCTGAAATTATTTTCTTTCATCTTTCTTCATCCTTAAGCTCTCTCAAAATGGCCAACCTTCACCGCAGAAATGATCCGAACTTTCCATGTAGTTACACAGGCAACACAACCAGGTTGCTCTGTTACACTCTGAGAAAGATCCATATTTCTTACAGGTTTGTCATTTCCTAGCTCTATCCAACTACTTCACCTCCCTTACCATTGATCCTACACTTTATGAGGATCATCTGCTAGAATGTTGGAAGACCTGCCAAGAGGTCGTCATGGATAGGGAGAAGGCACTGTCTACCATAGTGTAGGGGAGAACAATCTCCATCACTCCAGCCATCATCACATGCATCTTCAGCTGGATGATGAAGAAGGTGAGGTATTCTTTCCAAAGAGAACGTTAACCACTCCTTCGTGTAGATGGGTTATGAGGGAGACTTCTCTATCAAGACTTTCAGGAAAAGGAAGGTCTCATCCCAATGGAAGTTCCTGCTCCATGTGGTTATCGACAGCTTATCAAACAAGCATGGTTGATAGGACCATATTCCTAAAGATCTCTCCTTCATTGTTCATGGGATGGTTCAGGGAGTCAAGTTCATTCTTAGTTTGTTAATACAAATCTGCTTGCAAACTTGGACTCCTTAGAGTACTACATATTCCTTGGTATGTTTAAATAGTTAAGGGGAACAGGTAATATTCTTAAAATGGGATAGATGAAGCCAGGCATCTTTAAAATATTAAGAAAACCCATTGTTGGTTTTTCTAGGGTAGAAACAGCCCTTGTCCCAAAAATGTTAGAGCTCATTGCTCAAGATGACAACCTAGCAGCACCACCTAGTGTTGAACCCACACCATATACATTACAACCTCCTAAACAACCACAAATCACCCTCACCTACCAAGAAAACACAAACGAACCCGTACTCAGACTATTTAGTCTGAGAAGGCCCCTATATACTACCCACACAGGAAGAAGTGGACACTGGAGCTCCCATTTCTCGTGAGGAGCAGACCACTCCCATTACTTCAATGATCAATGTTGAGGTTCCTCATGCTTAGCCTGATGAGCTCATAAGCCCAAATGCCTTAACTCTTAGTCTCAAAACTCAAGTGATCAACCTTTAGGGGACAGTTACCATCCCTAGCCTTTAGACTTAAACCAACCAATTCCTAACCTTGACTTCTATACTAATGAAGATTTAGGTTTCAGTGAGTACCATGATTCTCTCTTCTTTTCCCCTACTCAAAGAGGGATGAGTGCTCCTAAATCTCCTATATCTAGCCCACATCAGTCATCCACTACTGAGGTGGACACTTTTGAACCTGTTCAGGATGTCCATATGGAAGAGCCTCTCACTTTTGCAAGTGATTCCATCATAAGACCTCAACCATGGAAACTCAGCCCACTGACACCTCAACTGAGGCTTCTAGTGAGCAGAGGAAATACAGCAGCCAAGAACCTAAAGCTGGTAATGAGAGAGAGGACTTTGGTCCAATCATCTCATCCCCCAATGATTCTTCTATGAAGATGAGGGGAATTTGGGACTAAAGGTTCAAAAATTATCCAAAACATGCACCTATTTAGTCTCCAAGGTTAGTCACCTTGAATTTTAGATGACTACCTTGCAAAATAGGGTCAAGGATCAACAGCTTGAGATTTCACATCTTAGGGAACAACTAGCTAGGAGACCTTTAAAAGGAGCTCAACCAGGAACACAAGAACCTGTGGATATGATTTATCTAACTCCTAGCTCAATGAACTAGTTGACATTGAAATGTCAAAGGAGAATAAGGAGGTAGAAGATGCAAAGCTACTAGTACAAATCTGTTGGAGCTGTACAAGATAGTCTATATTATCAACACAGTCAAAGTCAACAAAAGTCAACATCATGGTCAAAGTCAACAAAAATCAAACACGACATGTTAGAGACGAAGAACCGAGACGAGACGTTGAAGTTTAATATGACTAGGAGTTATATTGTACTAAATATATTTTGTGTGATCAAAATATGTTTTACTTTGTTGAGTCATTTTTATGCTTTATATGTAATTTCATTAATTATCCTAAGTCTAGGGGTTTAAGTGCAATAGTGAATATTATATTCACTATAAATAGGTTAATTGTCAATTACTGTTGGTTAATGGTTGCATGAGTAATTGATTGGGGGTTTTCACTTTGTACAAATTATTTGAAATCAATATAGATCAAAGGGGTTTTATTGTGTTTATCATTGTTTGATCCATAATTATTCATGTTATTTGATTCAAGTGTGTAACTTGGGCTAACATTTGGTTTCAGAGCCTTTTGGATCAAATTCACTGATGATTTGAAGAATTTTAGAGAGAGAAGTTGAGGTTTTGGTTGTTTTTGTTCAATATCAAGTTTTCATCAGTTTTAGATCGAATTCGGGTGTATTTGATATGGAATTTGGTTGAATTTTGTTGGTTGTTGGTTGGAGAAGCTCTGTTAATCATCAGATCTCAAATCTATTGATTTTTTGATGATTTCAGATTGATTTCGTGTTGAAATAGCTTTTCATCTTCATCCAGCGAAATTATCGGTTCATCCAGCGGAACTACGAGTTCTTGCAGCGAAACTACATGGGTTATCCTTATTGAAGTTGTTTTATGTTGTCCTGCGAAACAAGTTTCATTGAACGAAAGTTCAACAGTGCTTGTGGGTGATTGACAAGCGAAATTGCTACCGAAAGTATCATTGAACGAAAGTTCAAGCTTGTTTCGTGCGAACTTGTTGGCGACGCTAAGCTATTTTAGGCATTTGGCTAGCAAAACTGCTGTTGAAATTTCCAGCGAAACTACTGTCGGCTCAGCGAAACTAAACTTCACAGTGAAACTAGCTCTGTGAAACTATAATTTCGGCAAAATTATAATTTCTTGTGCAAAATTTGAATGTTAAAGACGACTTTTTCCCACTACTTGGGATTAATTGAGTTCATCCCGATAAAGAAATTTTCATTTATTTAAGAAATTTATAAAAAAACAAGCTGACCTGGCAACTTGACCCAGTTGCAAAGATTGTCTGGCATGACATTTAAAACTAATATTTTTCCCGGTGGAGAATTATTTTACAATTTTTGGGAAAAATATATTTGGGGGGTTAATTGAAATAAACTAAACAAAAAATGTATTTTGAAGAATTGTTTAAATCCTTCAAATCTAATAATCTCACAATTACACAATGTCGGTTTGATAATTTTGCAGCTTTAAAGAAAGAAAAGATGTCCGATTTTGTTGATCATTTTTTATTAGTGGCAGGTAATATGATGAAGTTTGATATCCAATTGAGAAATCATGAACAAGTTCTGAGATTTCTTGATTCTCTCCCACTAGAATGAAGCTCACACGACAAGTCGATTAAATGAGATAGAGACTTTCGGATTACAAACTGATGGAGGTGATCAACAAACTGAAAGAGATTGAGTTGGACATCAAACATCATGAGTACTATGAAGCGACATATCTAACTCCAAAGATCACTTCAAAGTCCACATAGAAACCAAAAAAGATATCAGATTCTAGCACCATTGCTCATGGTTTACCTAAACCTAGAACTCAAGAGGTACAAGAGTAGCTTAAGCAGACATCAATGGGTAAGGGTGGACCTGAGTTGAGTGGTGCAGTTTGTAATACTGATAAGGAAGAGGAATCAAAGCGAAATACCAGAGATTGCAACTACGAAAAGACTCTTACTGTTGAAAGAGTCATCCTGGATCTTCCATATGAGACAGTTCAGGATATGTGTTCTTCTGCTTGCAAAATTCATTTATTTGGTGTGTATAAAACTAATAGATTACTTTTGGATAACCAAAGGAATTAACCACCATAAACACAAAACTTAAAAAGAATGAAGCCATGTATTTTATAAAATTAAATGAAGCTTTAAAAGAAAATGATCGTTTAAAACGAACTCTTCTTGAAAGAAATGTTGAAATTAATCTTTTAAATGAAAGAGTCACCTTGGCTGAATTTGAAACAAGCAAGCTTAAAACAAAGCTTGATAGATGGACCATATTCAGAATGAAACAGGAAGAGCTACTGTGTAAACAAAGGGGAGCTAGGATTAAAATGGTGAAAATCCATGCATCTATCCTCCTCCTAGCTCTCATTGTTACTATCCTATGCCTGAACCTCATCCATCTAATGATTTGATTGAACCTGCTGAAACTAATAGTTTAAATGCAGGTTTAAGCAACGTTAATCTTAATGAGGTTAGAGATGTGCAGGATTCTCTTGTAGGTTTGGGATTCCTCAGGCAGGAGCCTGATAAGAAGATTAATGACGATTGCACCTCTGGTGTTCCAAAACCAGTATCAGTTGCTTCTCTATCCTTCTTCAACAAATTCAAAACAGGTAATATTTCTTCGCTTGTTCCTGTCAAGTTTGTTAAAGAAGGAACGGTTGTCGAATCATCAAGCAATCAGAATCCTATAAGCGAAGCCGACACAATAGGAGATGTCAATCAAGATCCATTGAAGAATGATCTATGTATACGAGACTACACAAGCGCAGATGATTAATCAATTATAGAGGTGCGTGTTGTTCCACACAGATGAAGATGTCTCCTAACATTGTCAAGTCGCAAAAGCTTCCAAAAGCTGAATCAATAGTTTTTGTTGTACAGCTCCAACAAAATCAAATAAGAAAGAAGAAAGAAAAGATTGTATAAGCATATGGCTACTCTCTCCCCTGTTCAAGAAAGTCATGCACATGAGGATGTGGTGCAACAAGAACCTCAGGTAGACAAAGAAGAAGATAGGATCAAGATGATCAACTACCTGAGTGCCACAGACCTCTATCAAGCAGATGCACATCTTCCCTTATCCTATGACTATATTGTGTTGAGTACCTCAAAAAACTTGAACTTGAGATAGTCAAGGAAAGAAAGATCACTAAAAGGAAATTAAGGGAGAAGCTACAAAGTCAAGAGCCATCATCCAGAAGAGCATGAGGAAGTCTAAAGACAACCAGAGGATGATGAGCTTCTTGAAGCTGTATGGATTCTCCGGAAGAAGAATTGGCCTTATGTCTCTATCCATTATGGAGAAGCATATAAGGGTAATGAAGCACAAGATTAAAAGTGAAGAGCTAATAGACTTACACTCTCCTCCATGTCAAGCTCCACATGAAGTGAAAGCTAAGGTTGAACAACCTGAGACAACACAACCTAAACCTCCTACTAAGACTCAGCAAGCTTCATCTTCTGATCCATAGCAGGTTCAGACTCCCTCTCCTTCTGAACATGTGAGAGAAAGACCTAACTGAGAAAGACAAAGAATAACATTCAGGTGTTGTAGGCCAGTCTTCTCAATTAAAAGAAAGAAAAAGAAAGAAAAGGATGGCCTCAAAGCCAAAGCCAAAGAAGAAGAAAGGAACATCCTTTTCAAAACCTCAGGATGACTCAGAAGATCCTGAGAATGTACAACCAGAGGATGCTCCATCATCTCCCAATCAAACAACTCCTCTAGCATCAGGAAGACATATCATGTCCTGGACATACACCACAAATCCAGAAAGGTGGCATGTCATTAGAGATCAAGGCATTAAAGATGTCTACACATGGCAAGACATGTTCAATCTACCTCTACATTATCTCTTTGACATGAGAAGACACTTTGAGAGTCTGAAGGATCCTGATCATCTCATGAAGAATGGGTTGGTCATTATCCTGATGAGGATTGTCAATATCTGAAGTGTTTTGGTACCATCAGCCTAGGGGGAGTTTGTAGAGATTATATATGAACAGGCTAATGCAACCCAAACACCTAAAGTCTCTCCTGCATTCATGCACATGTGTACTGAAGAAGAATGCTTCGCAAGTTTCACACCAACAACAAAAATATTCTAGGTGTGAAATCTACCGAAGCCAAGACCAATATCTTCCGAAGCCAAAGATGAAGTCTTTCGAAGCTTCAAAGACAAAGTCTTCCAAAGCCAACACTTGAAGAAAAATTTCTTCCAATACTTTTAGTGAACATGCTTTATCTGATGTACTTTACATAAAGCTGGACCCCTTTTCCGCTGCAACTTTGTAAAGTCACCAACTTACATTAGCTGGTGAAAAGGTCCATGCTTTTAGTAACTGTACAATGAGGTCTTGAGTCTGTAACTTTCTACTTCATGTACTTTATCCTTTTTGTAATATATTAGGATGTGTGCTATGGCATGTCATAATCACTAGTAAGAAGGCAATCTGCCTTTTGAATCTACAATGATGTTGTATGTGTCAAGTCAATTGTATCCGAATGGCCTTCAAAGTATGGCCGACTGTAGGATGTAGTATATGTATCTCAAGTACTTGTGACGTTCTAGATATGCTTTATAACATTTGTAATAGAACTTGAGAAGGCAATATACTGCAATCTTGAAAACCTCTCCTTTTGTATTTTGCTATCTTGTTCTGTCTCATACTAACTTGTGTTCTTAGCATCATTACTAAAAAGGTTAACCAGTTTCACTGCTTGATTAGTTAAGTGTTCTTTCCACTCTCCTCATTGTGTTGTTGGGTTGTAGGTGTACACCCTTCACCAGTCCTATAACCCCTTATATAGGTTTCGTCCCCGAAACATGTTATTCTTCCAATAAACGTGGGTAATACCTCCTTATCTCCTCTTCAGTCTCCCACATCAACTCAGATCCCATCATGTGCTTCCACTATACATGAATAAGAGGAACTAGTTTATTCCTTAACCTCTTCTCCTTATGATCAATGATCGGCACTAGTTGCTCTATATAATTGAGTCGTTCATCTACTTCCTTATCTTCCAGTGGTACAACATATCATCATCTGCTAAACACTTTCTCACATTAGATACATGGAATGTCTGGTGAATTCCACTTAACTCATCTAGTAGCTCCAATTATAGGTCACCTCTACTACTCGAGGAATAATTCGGAAAGGCCCTATGTACCTTGGGCTCAACTTGCCTCGCTTTCTAAACTGAATGATACCTTTCCAAGGAGCTTTCTGAACTAAATGATACCTTTCCAAGGTGAGACCTTCAACATAACTCTATCACCCACCTAGAACTCAATGGTCTACGCCTCTTACCGGCATATGACTTCTGCCTATCCTTGACAGCCTTCATATAGGCTTTAATCTTTTCAAGCTTCTTAGTCATAGCCTTGATCACCTCTATACTCCCTAACTCTTTTTGATCAATATCACCTCAACAGAAGTAGGGACTTCAAGAAAGGGGATGTAAGCCTCTTCATGGGGAATGGGGCAAAGGTTCAAGTTGAAGGCCGAGGGGACTACATCTTGAAGCTTCCAAAGGGTTTGGAAGCAATTTTGAACAATATTTTGTATGCTCCTAGTTTGACTAGGAACATTATTTCTGTTGCCCAATTAAGACAATATGGTTATTTTTATCATTTGTTGAGAATGAAATCATGTTTCTTTAAATGGCATGTTTTATTTTAAGTTATTCCTATTAATGGTATTTATGAATTGGTTCGTGAAAACACATTATATGATAGCTCATTGTAGCAAACCACCACTAAGAAAGTCAACTGGATTTGAGTGATACCTATCTTTGGCATTGCCGTCTTGGTCATATAAACAAGAAGCGCATACAAACACTTCAAAAGAACATTCTTTTAAAAACAAATGAATATGATTCATTCGATGTATGTGAATCTTCTTTACAAGGTAAAATGACTAAGGCACCTTTTAGTGGCAAGTCCGAACAGGCAAAAGATTTATTAGGCGTCATACATTCGGATGTATGTGGTCCTTTTAAGCCAATGACTAGGTACCATGAAAGATACTTCATTACCTTTACTAACGACTATAGTCGATATGGTTATGTGTACTTGTTAAGACACAAGGATGAAGCTTTTGGAATGTTCAAAATCTTCCAAAATGAAGTAGAAAATCAACTCAACAAGAAAATAAAAATTCTCCACACCGATAGATGAGGTGAATACCTAAGTGATGCTTTTAGAGATCATCATAGAAGTTGTGGCATTGTCTCACAACTATCTCCTCCTGGAACACCACAATATAATGGCGTGTCCGAGAGGAGAAATCAAACTCTACTAGATATGGTTCGATCTATGATGGCTAGAAGCTCACTGCCTCTATCATTTTGGGGTTTCGCTTTGCTCTCTGCAGCCCGTATATTGAATATGGCCCCAACCAAGAAAGTGGAAACGACACCTTTTGAAATATGGCATGGAAGGGTTCCATCACTATCATATTTAAAGGTATGGGGTTGTGAGGCTTATGTTAATATTCCCACCTCAAAGAAGCTAGAAAGCCGTTCCACTAAGTGTATCTTCATTGGAAATCCTAAAGATTCTGTGGGATATTATTTCTATGATCTATTGGAACAAAAGGAGTTTGTTGCCAAGAAGGCTGAGTTCTTAGAAGGTAAGTTCCTTACGAAAGGAGCTTACAGTAGAACTGTGGATCTTGAGGAGGATCAAGAACCACAAACCAATACACGTTTGATTGACACTAGCACTCATCATGAGGATGTTGAGAATGATCAAGTGGTGATCAATATACACTAAACGTTCGCAGATTTGGTAGAATTAGTAATCCACCTCAAAGATATGGATTTTTCGTAGATGGATTCTATGTGGTAGATTCCGATGAACCAACCACCTATCATGATGCAATGTGCAATTCGGATTGTGACAAATGGCTTGAAGCCATGAATGTTGAGATGAAATCCATGTATGACACCAAGTGTGGGACTGGTTGAACCATCACTTAACTCTAAGATAGTTGGAAGTAAGTGGGTTTTCAAGAAGAAAACCGATATGCATGGAAACTTGGATACTTATAAAGCTAGACTTGTAGCAAAAGGTTTCACTCAAACTCAAGGGGTTGATTATGATGAGACCTTCTCACCAGTTGCAATGCTAAAGTCTATTAGGATATTATTGGCCATAGCTGCTCATTATGATTATGAGATTTGGCAAATGAATGTCAAACCGCTTTTCTATATGGATATCATGAGGAAGATGCCTATATGGTTCAGCCTGAAGGTTTTGTCAACTCAAAACATCCTAACAAAGTATGCATGTTAAAGAAATCAATCTATGGATTGAAGCAAGCATCAAGAAGTTGGAATCACCGTTTTGATGAAGAAATAACCAAATTTGGGTTCATCAAAAATGCTAATGAAGTATGTGTATATAAGAAGGCTAGTAGGAGCATCACCATTTTCTTAGTATTGTATGTCGATGACATCCTACTATTTGGAAATGACATTCCAACCATGGAAGGTGTAAAAGCCTGGCTTGGAAGCTGTTTCTCCATTAAGAATCTTGGTGAGGCCACCTATATTTTAGGAATAAAGATCTATAGGGATAGATCAAGGCGATTGATAGGTTTGAATCAAAGTGCATACATTGATAAGATATTGAAAATGGTCAAGATGGAAAACTCTAAGAAAGGTACCGTACCTATTCAAAGAGGAACGATATTGAGTAAGACTTAATGTCCAAGCTCAAAGGATGAGCAAGACAAAATGAAGGGAATCCCGTATGCGTTTGCTATAGGATCTATCATGTATGCAATGTTATGCACTAGACCGGACGTGTCATGCGCTTTAAGCATGACAAGCTGATACCAACAAAATCCTAGAAGCTGTCATTGGATGGTTGTTAAGAACATACTTAAGTACCTAAGGAAGACCAAAGATTTGTTCCGAATCTATGGATCTGGTGAGGAGGAGCTCGTAGTAAAGGGTTACACGGATGCGAGTTTCCAAATTGATCGGGGTGATTCACGATCACAGTCGGGGTACATTTTCATCTTGAATGGAGGAGCAATCTCTTGGCATAGGTTCATGAGTAAATCCTTAACCTATTTTATCTTTTTCTTTTCTACCATTAACCATTGCTCAACAATAGTTTTGAGCTTTTCACTTTGGCTAAATCAATTTCACTTGCTGCATGTGCCAATTTATCTTTTTCAAGAGTTTTGTCATATCTTCAAGTCGTTTCTTTACAAGTTCAAGTTCTTTTAAGGTTTTTTTCCAAGAAGTTTGAAGAGATATGATTTTATTATCAAAAAATTTATGATCAGCTTTTAGTTCATTGTGTACTAACTCTTCTTATTTCAGTTTGTCACATATTTTGAATGAGTAGGTTCTCTAGTGTTCTACTTGTTCAAAACATGCTTTAGTGCACATTTTGTCTCTTACTTCCATTGGTATTTCAGGGTATGAATTTGAAGACTCAGTGTCAGATGATGAGTTTACAATCTTTGGTTTTTTCGACTGTGCCATGAGAGAACTTCTTCTAAATCCTCCTTTGGATCAGATTTGTCACTCTATTCATAGTCTTACTCATTGTCTAATTCACCTCTTTTTGGATCATTGTCTTTAGACCGGTCATCATATTTTTATCTCAACAATTAGTGCTAAACTAGAAGTAAGTTCTACTATAAACTGTTCTGCATAAGCACTCTAATCATATCCATCCTTGATGTTGACAACTAGTGCTTTCTTTGGTTCTTCAATGGTCTTAGATTCTTCTTTTAGTTCTAGCATTGGTAGACTCTGATATGGCTTTTGAAATGTCTTCTGAACCTGTTGATGATATCTTTGAATGTTTGAACTACCTTGACCATTTCCTCCTTGTGTTCTGGGAGCTTCGAACACTCTAGACAAGTGGCCATAGTTTTTATAGTTAAAACACCTTGACTTTGACTTATCAAAGCCAACTATTTTGATTGCACTTGGCTTATACTTTATGTTCACATATGAATGCTTTTGAGTTCTATAAGCTATCATCACCATTTGCTACTTGAGATCCATTTCTTCAACATCATCTGGATCCATATCAAACAAATCCTGCAAAATCAAATCAACTTGTGTTAAATGGCTACCTTGATATGCTTGAAAACTTGTGATAAAGGCTATAAATGTAGATTTGGACTCTTCATCCAGTAAAAGGATGTTAAAACATCTTTAACTTTGCTAGGTTTAATAGAGTTAGAAGATGTAGTCTCGTTTTGAGTTTTAGGCATTTGAGGTTTTGGAAGAGACTGTGGTTGTGGTTAACTTGAGTAAACAGGTGCACTTGTTAAGAATCCTGCTTCCACAAATAAGTCACCCATATCTTCTGGAGTAGCTTCATCCTTAGCAAGGAATGCATTCTCTACAGTATTTGCTGGAGAAGCAACATACTTGTACTGAGAAGTAGATTGTAAGGCCCCATTCCCGGGACGCTCACAGCTTGTCAATTATCAGACATAAAATGTATATTTATATTAACTTTAATAACAAATTGCAGCAGAAACATTAAAACAAACATTTCTTTTCATTATAATAATCGCTTTTCCAAAATAATACAACATTTATTACAAAATATCGTTTGTTCGCATTACAATGCAAAAACATTATACAAAAGAATACCATCCAAAATGAGCCAAGTAGCCGCCCCATGCCATCCTCAGGAACCATTACCTGCCAACTAGAAACACATATAAGTCAGTGTTGCTGAGGGAGTTCTAGTTTTAAAATAAAATATACTTTACTTTCTTTCAGAACCATTCTATACTTTCGTACATGACCACATATCATACGTACACATAGATAATATCATTATTATCTTCCTTTACTGTTCATCACTTTCTTTCTTTACTCCTTCCAGATCAGTGTCTTTAGCTATACCCCAAACATATGCACAAAGCGAGTAATGGGCCAAAGATCATAAATGACTTCCATAACGCACATAGCCTGGCACCAGCACTATAGCAAATGTAGATGAACCATACGAAATGTGAATAAACAAAAGAGAAATGCGGATGAACACATAGAATGTTTTCTGACTTTCTGGGGAAAAGATGAAATGTAGGCTTTGACTTGGGAGGTTCCCGAGGGCTATGGGAGTTGACTTTTTGAGGTCAAAGATGATGTGATGGGCATGATGTCAAGATGTATGTTCAATGCTTTGCATGATGTATAATTGATGCTTATGCATGATGGTTGGTATCATGTATGTTATGTATGTATGATGCCATGTATATGATGTTGACTGTTTATGTTTGTTGTCGTTGTGATGCATGATTATTTTCCCGTGGCTTTACGTTGAACGTTAAAGAATGAAATGGAAGTATTATGTAACGTAAAGTGGAAGATAACAAAAAAGAGGAACATATTGAATGAATGTGTTGATACATATATGTACCTAGATCCTGATCTGAATGTAATATGTCTTACACCTATGAGATTATTGGGTACTTAATGAAATACAAATTGTTTGGTTGTGTCTATAATGTTTAATCTTTCATTAATGAGTTGTTTAATGCATATTGACTTGATTATATAGGTTGTGATTGTTTGAAGTATTATGCATAATGTTATAATATTGAATACATTCAAACTTGGTGAAGTGAAGTTCTCATGCGTCCAACTGGACCATGCGCCCCAACAGTGGTCATGCATCCGAATGGCCATGTGACTGAGTGTCCATGCGCCTAAATAGTTCATACGCCTGAGCAACTTCATGCGTCTGACTCAGTCGCACGACTGAATACTCAGTTGTGCGAATGGATCAACCGCATGGCTCAATCGCACGAATGAACCATGCTAATGGTTCAGTCGCACGAATGAGCAATCCTAACCTATAAATACCACCTAATTCGTGGAAAAATGTAAGGATTGAATCCACTTCAACTCCAAACGTACCCTAGCCGTCCAGAAGCCTCTAAGTTCGTACTCCAAGTTCATAGAACGCTGTACATCGATTACTAATCGATTCTTGACGTTAGATTCAATAAGTTATTGTCTCTACCTGTGTTCTCACTGATTGGATCGCCAATCAAATGGGATTCCGCACTATTTGGTTTGGTTTAACACGTTAATCAGTTGGTGTTTGGTCAAATACCAGATCCTAACAAGTGGTATCAGAGCAATTGGTTATTGATTACGTGTTGATTTAATCGTTTTGATATAAAATTGTGTTTGTGCATCAAAAACGCAATCGTTTTTTATATAACGGAGTCTTGGACATTTCCAGATCGAAAAGTGTAGTTTTTTTCGGCATACGACTATTAGGGTTTGGTAAAATTTGAGTTTTTACGGCTAAAACAAGTTTAACCTACGAATTATCAAACTTCAGCAAGGTCAGTCGCCCGATTGGCTCAATTGCACGACTGAGTTCATTCACATTCTTCAACCGCACGATTGAACTCATTCGTACCCTCATTCATATGACTGAGATCTTCATTCGGACTGCTCAACCGCATTAGTTTATTCAGACGATTGACTCATCCGCATTTGATTAGTCGCACGATTAAACCATCCGCACTTGTTCAAATGCCCGAATAAGCCCAATCGCATACCTTCATTCGCATTCATCAGCAGCTTGTTAAATCGTAAAGTTAAATGAATGGATGATCAATTTTCAGCATACATAACAGTAAAGATACATGTATTCAGAATCTGCTACTGTTGGAGAACGAAGTGGGGATCCACAATAAACCCCCAAAACTTATTACGTTAGACGACTACCCACAATGGAAGCTATGTTTCGATATCTACTTAAATGGAGTGGATACAAATTTGTGGGAGGCAATAGAGTCGGGGTACAGCATGTCAGTTGGTGCTGACGGAGTAAAACTTACTTTAAGTGGCATGTCAGATGCACAGAAGGTAAAACACAACACTGAGAAGAAAGTCTACGCCTTGCTTACTCAGTCTATTCTCAAGGATATTTTCCATCAGTATTCGGAGTATACTCAAGCCAAGAAACTTTGGGATGTGTTGGAGAGGAGGTATGACGGAAATGCCTCTCTGAAGGCTATCAAGGCAAAAGCCTTGAAGAAGGAGTTTGATAACTTCTCTTCAATGGGAAAAGAAGGCCTTGATGATGTGATCGATAGATTCTACCACTTGATGAGTGAGATGCACACTCATGGAGTGGTTACTTTGATGAAAGATAAGGTATCCAACTTTGCTAATGGATTACCACAAAAATGGGGTTCGTTTGTTTCAAATCTCAAACAGAATGGAATGCTCTCGAAGTTAGACAAATGATTTCATTCTGAAACTGAGAGAAGAGGAGCTCAGGATGAAGTATCAAGCCCAAAAGGCAAACTAAGATTAGAATCCTACACTCTACAATGGTACTCCTTCAGTCAACACAACTGGAGCACCACTACAAACCACCTTCATCTCAAGCGTAGGAGTTCCAGCACAACCCTCAACTTCAAGATCCGAAATGTCAGGGTCGTCTAGCACCCAATATATGATACCTGAAGCTAATGCAGCAAAGCTCAAAACTGACAACCTCGGGAATGTAACTGTGGAGGTGGCCAGAGAACATATGGAGTTTTTAGCTGTGGTGGTTCAATCCTACGATGAATTAATTGCTAGAAAGCTAGGTAACTGCCACCTGGCAGATGAAGATTATGAGCAGGTGGATGAAATGGAGTTGGAACGTATGGACATAATGTGGGCTTTGGCAAGTGCTGTCCGACAAGCTAAAAAGTTTGTCAAAAAGACCAGATAGAACCTGGTTGCAACAAAAGACACAACCCTTGGGTTTGATAAGTCAAAGGTTACATGTTTCAACTGCGGTGAGAAGGGACACTTCAAGAGGGAGTGTATAAAACCAAAGAAGACAGGTAATGGAAATCCCTTCTCGTCATTTAACCGTCAAGACAAGGCCACAGCTAGTAATGCTGACTCATCAAGTAAGGATCCAAAAGCCTTAACTGCTAATGAAGATGAAGGACAGGACTAGAGCTTTCGGTTCATCTCACCAGGAGAATGCAATATAGCTAGTGTGGAGGATATTGATGACGATTCTGCAAGTGAAGGAGATATAGCAGTAGAGCTCGCGATGTCAAATTCTGAAGATACTGCAAATGTGGTTAACTACCTGCCTGAAGAAGAAAAATCTACAAATGCATCATCATGTGAATCACCAGAACTAGAGACAACCGAGCCAACACTCATGGCTGATTCTTCTTCAACATCGCAAGTAAGTACTACTGACCAACTGTTTAATAATCATGCTTCCTTAAAATGTAATAAATTTAGAGAAGTTATAGATTCAAATTTTGCGAGGCTATTAGATCATAATGATAGCTTAATAAAGGATCTGGAACTGTGCACAGAAGCAAATAGAGTATTGAAACAAAACGAGCACAATTACAAGGAAAAGATAGACCTATAAAATAAACTGCTAGGAAAATTGAGGTAGTTGCACTTAACCAAGCAAATGACATTAGGTACTATCTGAACTCTCTTAAGGACACTAAGAAGCACAAAGCAGTTTTAGAAGTAGAAGTCAATTCATTAAAACAAAAACTGCATAGTTGGACAAGCTCATCACACATTGTCCAACACTTAGTAAGAGAGAGAAATAATAGGGAGGGACTGGGATACAAAGTGGTTCCACCACCACCTGAGACCTTGATGAACACCAAAAGTAAACCAATTAACAATAACCCCATCAAGGATCACGTGGTGTCTACTCCTCTTGTTAGCGATTCGGATTCCGTACGTAAATCAAGTGAATCCGACCCTAAACAAAAGGAGGCCACTTCAAAGGCAATAGGAAAAATGCCTTGTGTTAACCTGGAAAAAAGAATTTGAAAGGGTTAGTTTAAAGTCAAGGTCAAACAAAATCCAACAAGAACCTAAAAAGACTATAAAATCTACTCAATCATGTGCATCATGTCACAGTCCAAGGGCTTGGTATGAGAAACTTTCAACTCATCTTGTGAAACACGGTTTTCGTAGGTGAGTCATTGACTGCACACTATTTATCAAAGAAAAAGATGGAGATCTACTGCTAGTACAGATCTATGTAGATGACATAATCTTTGGTTCAAAGACCGAAGAATTATGTAAAGTGTTTGAAGCAGTAATGAAGGCGGAGTTTGAGATGAGTGCAATGGGAGAGATGAAGTTCTTTCTTAGGTTACAGGTGGATCAGACACCAAATGGGATTTTCCTACATCAAACCAAGTATGTAGGTGATATTCTTAGTCGGTTCGACATGGAAAATGCTTCTACAGCCGGAACTCCACTTGCTACAAACCATGATGTAGCACCTGACGAGAATGGTGATCTGGTAGATGCCATTATGTACTGAGGGATGACTCGATCTCTCATGTATCTCACTGCCTCACGACCTGGTATCATGTATGCTACATGTTCATGTTCATGACATGAGGCAAAGCCTAAGGTGAACCATCTTATTGGGGTCAAAAGTATTTTTTTGTTATTAGAAGGGTACACCCACACTTGGGTTGTGGTATCCTCATGATGATGACTTTAAACTTATAGCGTATAGTGACTCAGTTTACGGCGGCTGCAAGATGAACTACAGGTCTACATCAGCAGGGTGTCAGTTCTTTGGGAGAAGATTAGTAACCTGGCAGTGTAAGAAGTAGACCTTGGTTGCTTTGTCAACCTGTGAAGCCGAATACGTTGCTGCTGCAAGCTGCTGTTCCCAAATCATATGGATTCAATAGCAAATGTGGGATTACGGTTTGCATTTCACTTCCACCCCTATATTTGTTGATAACTCTGCTGTGATTGGAGTCACTAAAAACCCGGGCCAACATCCGAAGACCAAACACAACGGAATCAAATTTTACTTCATACATGACTGTTTTGAAAAGAATTTAGTCGATGTGATAAAAATAAACACTGATTTTCAACGCACTGACCTCTTTACAAAGGTTTTGACAAACCACGTTTTCTATATCTGTTAGAGGTCAATGGCGTTAAGAAGAAAAGTGAGGCCATTCCGGAAGATGACCATGTATAGTCCGATGCGTCGCGTCTAGGTTCTTTTATTTTTTAAACTTTAGTGTTATTTAAGTTTAATTCTCTTTGTTTGTTAAATGATAGTTTGTTAATTACACTTAGTGTCTTTTATTGCTCATTAAAATCCTAAAACGCAAATCGTTAGAGGTTTTAGTATTTTAGGGGAGAATAGGTATAAAAAAACAAAAAAAAAACAAAAAAAAGGGAAAAGGAGAGGCAAGCTGATAATAAATAAGATCGTATGTGTGATACCGATTTAATGTGTGGAATATGATAGTACACAGGTACAAACTATTTAGGACTTTAAAAAATCAAAATTGAAAAAGATGCAAAGTTCAAGTATAAGTCTGTGTAGTCTGAGCAAAATAAAGGGAAATACGATAGTTAAGCTAGCTACTACCAAGGTAAAAGAAAGAAAGTAGACTTAGAGGTTGCTAGACCACAGCTGATATGTCGGTAGATTCAACACAATAGATGACTAGACCTTTTGGTAATCTCAAGATTAAACTAAAATGGTTGACTAGCTATGGGTAACACCTTATCCCTAGTTAACACAATCAACAAGATTCCAATAAGGGGTGAAGAGCAAAATAAACACCCCAAAAGTGTGCGTAAGACCAAAGCATGAGCAAAAGCACATGAAAAATGCAAAGACAATCAAACTGATAACCTATGTTGTTGGTGAGATCTATGCAAAAAGAAGAAAAATTGCTCAAACAGAAGATAGGTTATGTGCCTCTCTGCTGTGCGGTGGCACTGACCTGAGGATAAGCATAACCTATATATTCTAGAACTCATTGTTGTTTGCCGCCTCTCTACTGTGCGATGGCACTGACCTGAGGATTGGCTTTGCTTTGAAAGTTCTATGAATAGTCTCTTCTTGAATTCTACCCTAAGACCTGTTGGACCAAAAGAACCAATGAGCCAGATCAGAAAAACCTTCAAGTCCCACAGGCATCAAAACAACTGAAGTGATCTACAACAGCTGAAGACAAGTCTGAAGACAACTGCTGAAGACAAAGTCTGAAGACAACAACTGAAGACA
The DNA here is from genome assembly GCA_025506515.1 of Flaveria trinervia. Taxonomy (NCBI): domain Eukaryota; kingdom Viridiplantae; phylum Streptophyta; class Magnoliopsida; order Asterales; family Asteraceae; genus Flaveria; species Flaveria trinervia. The sequence continues at coordinate 33,983,942 of CM046449.1, read as the reverse complement.
AAGTCTGAAGACAACAGCAAAAGACAAAGTCTGAAGACAACTGCTGAAGACAAAGTCTGAAGATCAAGGTCTCAGAAGTTGTCACAACAGCTCAAGTAGTTCTCTTTGGTAGTTGTGATGGTTTACATTTCAGTAGTTTTGTAATCAGTAGTTTTATATTATGTAAAACATCTCAAGTTCTTACACTTGAGATGTTATAACTTCAGCAGTTGTAATGTTAGCTTATACTTAGCTATTGTGAAGGTGTCCTCAGTTGTTATGGACATCTTCAGTAGGTTAGTTTACTTTCAGTTGTTTGTATAAATCACTTAGATGTCACTATCAAGTGACGTTAGCTGATGTCACATTCCTTATAAAAGGAATGTTGACCTAATTTCCTGGTACGGGAAGCTTGTGCATGAATGAAAACATTCTTTTTGTAGAAAACTCTCTCTCTATAACCATTACTGTTTGATTGAATATTCATATTATTCTTGCTATAATTTCGTCTAATTCGTGTGCTATTCCGCTACAAATCCTAATCTAATTGATCAAACTAGATCTCGATCCCTTCAAATGGTATCAGAGCAAGTTAATCATTGATTGATTTAACAATTGATCATTGAAACTGTTCTTTTGATATCTAAGTTTGATCGAATTAGCAAATTTGCAAGAATTGGTTATAGAGTTTGTTTTTCTGTTGCTTCATGTGAATTAATTTGAGATTCTTCTTGTTTTAAACTATGTTGTTGAGTTTTTGAGTTAGATCTGTTAAAATCTCATTGAACCTGTTTGAATTGGTGAAAATGGCTACATCAATCAATGATCCTCATAATACTGGCTCCTTAACAAAGCCTCTGATGCTTGTTAGAAGTGAGTACAACATATGGCAACGACGAATGCTCCATCACCTGTCTGTCAACAGTTCAGGTTGTTGGAAATCTGTGGTTCATGGACCATATAAGCCTATGGTGAGTAATTTGGAAACCAATGAAATGGTTCCGAAGAAGAAAGAGCAATATTCAGATGAAGATCTGAAACTGTTTGAAATTGATGCTAAAGCCATGGAATTCTGGCCATGGCACTGTCTAATGAAATTTATTCTGGACTTATGCATCATGAATCTGCTCATGATCTCTGGGTTTCTCTGAAAGCACAATTTAGAGGAATTGATGAGGTCTTAGCAAACAATAGGGAAATCCTTGCCCAGCAATATGAGACATTCTCTCATAGAAAGGGTGAGTCACTGACTCAACAGTTTGAGCGATTCTCCTGTTTGATATCTGAGTTGAAAATGGTTAAACATGAATATACAAACAGTCGGATGAACAACTGATTTCTCAGATCCCTGCCTGAGAGATAGGACACATATACTATTGTTCTACGCTCCAGTGCAAATCTAGACAATCTATCTCTCACCCAACTTCATGGGAAACTGTTAACATTTGAATGAGAGATAGAACAGAAAAGGAAACTGACTTCATGTGGGAAGCTGACTGATGATTTTGTACCAGGGAATACTGCTCTGGTAGGTCATGAGTCAGAATATGCTACATCAGAAAGTTCTTATGATGAGCATATTGATTTGTCTTCAAACAGTGGAGATCATGCTTTTGCTAGTATTGATAGTAATTTAGGATGTAATAGTGACAATCTGTGCTTTTTGATGGATGATTTGAAAGGAATTACTGATGATGATTTGGAAGAGATAGATATTTTGAGCCAAATGGCATTAGTTAATATCAGATCTCAAAATATTTACAAAAGGACAGGTAGAAAATTCCCTGGTCTCTCTGGAAAAACCAAAGTTGGTTTTGACAAGAGCAAGTTAAGGTGTCACAAGTTCCATAGACTTGGACATTTTGCAAGAGAGTGTAGATCATCTGGATCTAACTCTTCTACACCCTTTGTGACCTTTCCAGGCAATAATTCACAAAACAAAGGGCAACATTCTACCAGTTCTAGTCATCATTCACAAATTCAATCATCTCCTGCATATTTTGTTCCTCAAGTTCAAATGCCATATCCTTACCCCTGTTTTTACATGCCTCAGTCCAATCAGGTTCCAGTACCCATAGCTCAACAATCACATGCCCTACCTGAGCCTCAACCATCTCAATCAAGTCAACAATCTCAATGTCAATCTCATTCACATCAAAGCTTTTTCACTCCTGGAGTTGTTGACTAAAGTAGTTTACCAGATGATCTTTCTGGTTATTCTGAACAAGTGTTTTCTGGTGCTAGTCAACATGGTGGTGAAAATCCTTTTGGAAATCTTGCTCTTATGGCCTTGGAGTCTACTGATGGCTCATGCTCAAATGCTTCATGATCATAGGTACCACAAGTATCTTCTAAGGCTAAGACTAAGTTGTGTTCTGAGTCATGCATAGCTGCTTTTGCCTCAATTAGAGAAGCAACCGTAGCTTTAATTAATCAAAATCTTGACCTAGAGAAAGTGATTTCCAAAAGAGAAGCTGAGTTTGAGTCTGTTTTAAAAGAAAAAGATGATGAGATTTACAAATTAAAATGCCAAATCACTGATGAAAAGGCTAAGGTAGAGGTCATTTTAGAAAATCGTAAGAGTCTTAAAGAAACACTTGCAGCTACTCAAGTTAAGTGTGAACGCTGGGTAACATCTTGCAAGGGGTTTGAAATGCTTCTGAGTAGGCAAACTGCTTCAAATGTGAAGTTTGGGACTGGATATAATCACACTGAACCTCCTACAGATTTTACTCCCAAGATAGAAGTAAAATCTGAAGGTGAAATCAATTCCCAAACCACATCATCATGTGTCTCATCCTCAAGTGATAATATTCAATCAGAGGATGAAGTCAGTAATAGTACCTCAGCTAATCAATCTGCTGATGGTCTTACTGCTGATGAACACATGATCAAAGAAAAGCTCAGCACTTCAGGTGTTGTCTCACAAGGTATTCAGAGTACTGAAGAGCAAGTAACAACACCTGAAGAACATTTCAAACCAAATGAAACCAAACATGGTTTGATAACTGGCTGAAGAGTCTATCAGGAAATCCAAATGTACTAATAGAAAACATCTGAAGAATAAGTCTTTAGTTGTTACAAATCCTTCAGTACTTCACATAAGTACTGAGAGGAAGAAAGTACTGAAGAACACACCTTGAGTAATTTCATCTTCTTCAGCAGCTGATCAACAGAAGATGAAGAAAAAGCCATGTGAAATATGTGGTCTATTCAATCATCTCACTGATGAATGTTGGTACAGAAAGGGTTCCAAATTTAACAAATATAAAATCATTAAAAAGAAAATTAATAAAATGAAAGATGAATTTGAAACCAAGTTTGTGCCACAAACATCTCAAACTGATAAACCAAAGTCTTCACAAAAATCTAAACAGAAGAAAGAGGTTTATCATAAAACAGCTGAACATATTCTGCAAGGAGTATCAAAACAATAGACTAAGTCTGTGTCTTTCAAAAAGGAGGACATGGTGTGTCACAGGAACTATTCAAAAACAAGTACTGATGTGTCTGCTGAACTGAAGGCTTTAACAACCAATCAGACACAACGTGTTATGATGGTTCAACATCTGTTGGGGAGAGTTAACCAAATAGATGTACCTGTGATTAAACCACTATAAAGGAAAACTAAGCCAAATCAAAGTAATCCTTTTCAGCACCATCTCCATCTTCGAAGGCTGTTAATCATGACAAATCAGTTAGTATAAAATCTGTTGATGAGAACAGACCCAAAACCAAATTGGTTTGGGTCTCCAAAGCTAACTAGTTATTGTGATATATGCAGGGTTCTTCAGCATGCCATAGAAGCATCTGGTATGTGGACAGTGGAGGATCTATGCATATGACAGGAAGCAGATCTCTTCTTTATGACTACTCTCAAGGAAAGAAGGGATTTGTATCTTTTGGTAATGATGCTAAGGGTTACATCATCGGCAAAGGTGAAGCATTTGATCTGCCGAAGATACATATTAAATTGATGTGGCTAGTGTCATATGATCCAAGTCAGGTCATACCTAATAACAAGCCAAACAAACACCGATAAATATTTGCTTGTTGATGAGATCAAACAAATAAATATAAGCACCAACATTGAAACCGGGTTTCCTAAAACATTGCTTTTGAAAATGAACAACATTATATGGATAATTTGTTCCTGAGAAATTGTTTGTTTGATTATTTAAGTTATTAAATAATATCAAACAAAAGTATGTTAGATTTTATAAAATTACAAGGGTTTTAATTTTATAAAAATGGAGTGCAAGAGTTAATTTTATAAAACATTTCAAATGGGAGGGAAACCCACCTTGTGGGTCCCAACTTTGGCCGCCCCTTTGGGGTTGAAGTTGCTTTGATTTGTTGTTGTTGCATGCAACATTGATAACTTAACTCTCTTCCACCAAGACATCTTTTTCTTACACACCCACACACACACAAGAGCAAGAATCCTCTCATATCTCTCTCAAAAATTTCGAATTTTTGAGCTCTAAATCACAAGATTTTCAGCCATCAAAGAAGGGTTCTTGGCTGAAAAATCAAGCTCGAAGAGGGTTCTACAAGTTGGTGTTTGTACAAGCTTGGGGTATCATCTCTTGAGGACTTCTACCTTGAAGTTTAGACATTCAAACATCATCATCCAACCTCCATCTCCACGTTTCTAAAGGTAGTACATGTGGTTGATGTATTTACATTTTGATAGTATGTTCTTCCATATAATATGATCCTTGTTTTGGGTTTTGCTTAAACATATGTATATGATACATAAACTCACGTTTTTTTACATAACTCCGCTGCGTTTTACATGTTAAATGGTTAATATGTCTTTGATTTACATCTACAAAAACCCAACAATGGCATCAAGAGCCGGTTTATATGGATACATGCTTCAAACATTGAAATTTTCAGGTCCTTTTTTATAAAAAAAGTGGGCTGGAAATTTCTCTATATGGAAGTCCTTTTGTTTTTCAAGATGCTACTTTATATGCATGTAAGGATCTTGAAAAATTTAGATCATAAGATGGTTTGTTGTTTGGACATAAACCCATTTGTTCTTGGTTTATGTTGGCCAAGAATATGGGTGTAAAAGGGCTGCCATAAAATCGATATAATGGAACCTTTTGGATGTGTTTTATGTGCACAAAGCCTAGCCATGACCTTGTGATTGATTATTTGTGGTGTGATTCATTTGGATGAAATAAAAGCCATGTAATTTATTTATTTCATTTGGTATGTAATAAGTAGATTAGCTTGTACTTTATTTTACTAGAAAAATGTATTAGGACCTTTTCTATGTAATAAGCTTTTTGGGGGCTGTTTTTTAACACAAAGAAGGAGCCTAAAGATGATGATGGAATCACACACAAAAGGCATACTTGAAGCATTTGGATGCAAGTTCAAGTGGGAGTTTTTTTTTCTCACTCAACAATGTGTCATGTTTTACCCTAGGAATGACCCCTTGACACACTTGTTATGGCAAGCAAGTGTGTTCAAATGTTGGCTATGGTTGTGCACTTATTTTTTTTTTTGTTTGGTTGTTTTGGTTGTGCTTAATATTTTATAGAATATTGACAAACTAGTTAACCAACTATGATAAATCAAGCATAAAAATGGTTCTTTATAATCATTAAAGGAATTAATAAAATGTGTTTATTAAGGGTTAATGATTTAATAAAAATGGGTTTTATTAAAAGGAACCTTGAAAATGGTTTTTCAAATAATACCATGCATTTGAATGCATACAAGTTGTATGGTATAATAGGCTTTTTCCAAAAACTAGAATTTTGAACTACAAAAACCCTTTTAAACAAGTTTAACACCATCCTTTTAAGCAACACTCAATTCACTTGTGGCTTTTTATGGGATAAAGGTCACCTAACCATAAATATAGAAACTTGTGATGTTGAGGTGAAATTACCATATTTGTGGGATAAAGGTCACCTAACCACTTATATTTGTAAAGTCACATGTATGTCTAAGTAGGACGACTTGATTTGGAAATCATGCATTAGGATCACCGAAGCATGACATACAAACGGGTTGATGGGATAAACATGCTAAACAAAACATAAGATGTTTAAAACGATCCCATTAAAACTAGAAATTGTAATAGGTTACAATTGTCAAACGTTGACTACCTTGTTAATTTAAATAAAGGGATAAAGGTCACCTAACCGATATTTAAATGTAACGTTGGGTTCTAGATTTTAATTATTAATTGTCTATGAGACATAAAAGGGGTATTAATAATTAAAATGCTTAAATATTAAAATACTAAAATTTGAACTTTGTTATATTGTAGATGGCTAACAACAACAACTCCATCCCGACCGTCCATAACCTATCACTAAGAACGATCCTTGAAAAGGAACGTCTAAACCATGGGAACTTCATGGATTGGTACTGAAACTTGAGAATAGTTCTCAAGCAAGAAAAGAAGTCCTATGTGTTAGACGATCCCATTCCTGATCAACCCGATGAGAATGACGTTGAGGCTTTTACCGAGTGGGTCAAGTACATCGAGGACTCCGTGCAAGTCTCATGTCTCATGCTAGCGAGTATGATTCCCGACTTGCAAAAGGACTTTGACATGATCACCCAGTCGAAGGAAATGTTCCAACAACAATCAAGGGTGGAGCGCTTCGAAACGGTTCGAGCGCTCCATGCATGTCCGATGGACGAGACCCAATCGGTGTCATCTTACGTTCTTAAGATGAAGAGCCACATTGATCGCCTCGAAAGGCTTAACTGTCATGTGTCCAAGGAGTTGGCAACGAATGAATCCTCAACTACCTATCAAGAAGTTTGATAGCTTTGTTATGAACTATAACATGAATGGTTGGGACAAGAGCATTGGTGAGCTTCATTCAATGCTCAAAGCGGCCGAGGCAAGCATGGGTTGAAAGGTTCTACCGGTCCTTACGATCAATGAAGGTGGTAATAGAAAGAGGCACCTCCCCGACCCTAGGGCAAGTGTTGCCAAAGGGAAGAGGCACGTCAAAGGGAAGGGTAAGGGTAAAGCAAAAATGGAACCGCCTAAACCGAAAGAAAAGAAGCAAAAGGTTGCTCAAGATGACCCGTGTTTTGAGTGTGGTGAGGTAGGCCATTGGAAACGCAATTGTCCGGTCTATCTTAAAGCGTTGAGATCGAAGAGGGACGCTGGGCAAACCTCACGTACAATCTTTATGATACATGTTGAGCTAAATGTATTTCTTCTAACACATGGGTATTAGATACCGGATGTGGAACTCATATTTGCAATTTGTTGTAGGGGTTCAAAAGAAGTGAGCATTATTCAAAAGGGGAAATTAGTCTCTTTATGGGAAATGGTGCAAAGGTTCACGTAGAAGCCCAAGGAGACTATGTTTTGAAACTTCCAAGTGGTTTGGAAGTTATTTTAAAGAATGTTTTGTATGCTCCTAGTTTGACTAGGAACATCATTTCTGTTTCCCGTTTAAGACAATATGATTATGATTTCAAGTTTGTTGACAATGATATTCATGTTACTTTGAATCATGTGTTTTATTTTAAGGCTATTCCTTGTAATGGTATTTATGAATTGGTTCCTGATAACACAACATATGATAGCTCAATGTACCAAGCAACCACCAAAAAACTCAAATTAGATTTGAGTGATTCCTATATTTGGCATTGTCGCCTTGGTCACATAAATAAGAATCGTATGCATAAACTTCAAAAGAATGGTCTTTGGAAAACCAATGAAAATGATTCATTTGATGTGTGCGAGTCTTGCTTACAAGGTAAAACGACAAAGGCCCCTTTTAGTGGGACTAATGAAAGGGCGAAAGATTTATTAGGGATCATACATTCGCATGTATGTGGACCTTTTAAACCAATAACTAGGAATGGTGAAAGATACTTCATAACCTTTACCGATGACTATAGTCGTTATGGGTATGTGTACTTGTTAAGACACAAACATGAATCTTTTGAAATGTTCAAAATCTTCAAGAATGAAGTAGAAAATCAACTCAACAAAACAGTCAAGATCCTTCATACAGATAGAGGAGGTGAATACCTAAGTAGTGAATTTCAGGAGTATCTTAGAAGTTGTGGGATTGTCTGACAACTCACTCCACCTGGAACACCACAGCATAATGGTGTGTCTGAGAGGAGGAATCAGACTCTATTGGATATGGTTCGATCTATGATGGCTAGAAGTTCACTACCTCTATCATTTTGGGTTTTCGCGTTGCTCTCCGCGGCCCGCATTTTTAATATGGCCCCAACCAAGAAAGTGGAAAGGACACCTTTCGAAATATGGCATGGAAGGGTTCCATCATTATCATATTTGAAAGTTTGGGGTGTGAAGCTTATCCTAAGCAATACACTCAAAACAAACTAGAAGCCCGATCCATAAAGTGTATCTTCATTGGATATCCTAGAGATTGTATTGGATATTATTTCTATGATCCGATAGAGCAGAAAGTGTTTATTGCTTGAAAGGCAGAGTTCTTGGAAACTAAGTTTCTTTTGGAAGAAACTGGTGGAAGAGCAGTGGAACTTGAAGAGGTTCAAGATTCACAAGACGATACACAATTTGTTGATACTAAAAATCAACATGCGGATGTTGAAAATGATCATATGGATGATCAAGATACACAAAACTTCGTAGATCTGGTAGAATTAGTGTTCCTCCTGAGAGATATGGATTTTTCATGGATGGATGCTATGTGGTAGATTCGGATGAACCAACCACATACCATGAAGCAATGTCAAAACCTGATTTTGACAAATGGCAAGAAGCCATGAACGTTGAGATGCAATCCATGTATGATAACCAAGTTTGGGAATTGGTTACGCCACCTCTTAAGTCCAAGATAGTTGATAGTAAGTGGATTTTCAAGAAGAAAACCGATATGCATGAAAACTTGGATACCTATAAAGCTAGACTTGTAGCAAAAGGTTTCACTCAAACTCAAGGGGTTGATTATGATGAAACCTTTTCGCCTGTGGCAATGCTAAAGTCTATAAGGATATTATATGCCATAGCAGCATATTATGACTATGAAATTTGGCAAATGGATGTCAAAACCGCTTTCCTTAATGGATATCTTGAGGAAGATGTCCATATGAAACAACCTGATGGTTTTGTCGATCCAAAACATCCTAACAAGGTATGCAAGTTAAAGAAGTCAATCTATGGATTGAAACAAGCGTCGAGAAGCTGGAATCACCGTTTTGATGATGAAGTAAAGAAATTTGGCTTCATAAAAAACGCTGATGAAGCTTGTGTGTATAAGAAAGCTAGTGGTTGCATTATAACTTTCCTTATATTATATGTCGATGACATTCTACTTTTTGGAAACGACATTCCAACCTAGGAAGGTGTAAAAACCTGGCTTGGAAGCTGTTTTTCCATTAAGGATCTTGGTGAAGCCACCTATATTTTGGGAATAAAGATCTATAGAGATAGATCAAGGCGGTTGATAGGTTTAAACCAAAGTGCATACATTGAAAAGATCTTGAAGAGGTTCAAGATGGAGAATTCTAAGAAAGGTTTTGTGCCTATTCAAAAGGGGACTATATTGAGCTCATCTCAATGCCCCAGTTCAAAGGTTGAACAAGAAAGAATGAATGGAGTCCCATATGCATCTGCTATAGGATCCATCATATATGCAATGATATGTACTAGGCCGGACGTGTCATGTGCTCTGAGCATGACAAGTAGATATCAGCAGAATCCTGGTAATAGTCATTGGATGGCTGTTAAGAGTATTTTGAAATACCTTAGGAACACTAAGGATATGTTCTTAATATATGGATCTGGTGAGGAGGAACTCGTAGTAAAAGGTTTCATGGATGCGAGTTTCCAAACTGATCGAGATGATTCTCGATCACAGTCAGGATATGTCTTCATTATGAATGGAGGAGCGGTCTCTTGGAAGAGCTTAAAGGAAGATGTAGTGGCACTATTTACAACAGAATCAGAATACATCGCCGCTTCATTGGTAGCTCAAGAAGCTGCGTGGCTTAGGAAGTTCATTGGCGATCTAGGGGTCGTTGCTACCATTCAAGACCCCCTAGAGATCTTTTGTGACAACGAGGGTGCGATTGCTCAAATCAAGGAACCTCGTGCTCATCAAAAGACTCGGCACATTGAACGGAGATTCAACTACATAAGGGATGAAGTTGAAAAGGGAAAAATATGTATTTGCAAAGTTCACACCGATCAAAACATTGCGGATCCATTCACGAAGCTCCTAGATAGGTCAAAACATGAAAGTCATACTTGTGCCTTAGGACTTCGATATTCTAGTGATTGGACTTGATTAAATTTTGTATTTGGATATTGGAACTTATGTTATTTGCCTCATTCTATGGTTATAATTTTCATTGGTCCTTCTATTTTAGCATGTTTAAATCCATGAATAAGTAAGTTATTCTAAACGTCTGTGGTCGATCATACTTGTGGGAACAACTATGAATGTAAGACTATAATGAACTAGGATTGGTTGATATTCATAAGGTATGAATATAGAGCAAGTCGTTGCTACCAAGGTTCATTGATATCTATGGGATTTAGATATTGGACCGACCCGCTCTCAATTATTTCTGCATGGAATCTTTGTGATTAGTCATAAGAGATATTGATTAAAGGCGAATATCATTGTATCCTTAGACCTGAGATGCATATTGGGTCTTGATATTCATCAAGTATTGTACTTTGACTTAGTTCTTTGCTGTTATGAAAGATTGGCAGTACATAAGGCTGAGTTCAGGCATGATATAAGGTGATTGTGAGAGACGTATGTACTCAAGATGGAATTTTTTCCTCTTATTTGTTGAGAGTTAGATGTCTAAGGCCTGTTAAAGTTAAACCCGCGGAGAATGACAATTTTGTGTCTCTGGGATTTAACATGACATCTGTAACAAAAGAAAAAATGATTGATTCACCTAAATCATATTCAAGTGAGGTACTTGAAAAGGATGATGTTATTGAATGGCACTTAGTCATATACATTAGGGGTAGCAAACCGTTGCTAGGCGTTATTTGCTGCTTGCATCAATCTTCTATGAATCTTGTGCAAGTGGGAGATTGAAGGATTTGATCTGCCCAAGATACATATTAAATTGATGTGGCTAGTGTGATATGATCCAAGTCGGGTCATACCAATAACAAGCCAAACAAACACCGAAAATATTTGTTTGTTGATGAGATCAAACAAATAAATATAAGCACCAACATTGAAACCGGGTTTCCTAAAACATTGCTTTTGAAAATGAACAACATTATATGGATAATTTGTTCCTGAGAAATTGTTTGTTTTATTATTTAAGTTAGTTAAATAATATCAAACAATAGTATGTTAGATTTTATAAAATTACAAGGGTTTTAATTTTATAAAAATGGAGTGCAAGAGTTAATTTTATAAAACATTTCAAATGGGAGGGAACCCACCTTCTGGGTCCTAAATTCGGCCGCCCCTTTGGGGTTGAAGTTGCTTTGATTTGTTGTTGTTGCATGCAACATTGATAACTTAACTCTCTTCCACCAAGACATCTATTTCTTACACACACACACACACACAAGAGCAAGAATCCTCTCATATCTCTCTCAAAAATTTCGAATTTTTGAGCTCTTAAACACAAGATTTTCAGCCATCAAAGAAGGGTTCTTGGCTGAAAAATCAAGCTCAAAGAGGGTTCTACAAGTTGGTGTTTGTACAAGCTTGGGGTATCATCTCTTGAGGACTTCTACCTTGAAGTTTAGACATTCAAACATCATCATCCAACCTCCATCTCCACGTTTCTAAAGGTAGTACATGTGGTTGATGTATTTACATTTTGATAGTATGTTCTTCCATATAATATGATCCTTGTTTTGGGTTTTGCGTAAACATATGTATATGATACATAAACTCATGTTTTTTTACATAACTCCGCTGCGTTTTACATGTTAAATGGTTAATATGTCTTTAATTTACATCTACAAAAACCCAACAAAAGGCTTTGTTTCAAATGGTGAAATAAGGTTTGATGATGTTAACCATGTGGAGAATCTCAAGTATAATTTGTTGAGTGTCAGTCAAATGTGTGATAAAGGGCATGTTGTACTTTTCACTAGTCAGAACTGTCAGATTCTGTCTTTCAATGTTTTGAGTATGATTGACAAGATATTGGATGAACATACTCTCCTGAAGGCCAACAGGATTGGAAGTGTATATGCCTTAGACTTATCAAAGAAAATTGATCTAAAAGGCCATCCATGTCTGTTCTCCAAGGCCTCTCCTCAGGAATCTGAAATTTGACAACTACTGATGATCTCAGCTGACAAGTACTGATGAGCATCAGTATATAGCTGTAAAAAATAAGTACTGAAGTTATTTTATCTTCAGCAGTTTTCATAACTACTGTAGACTAAATTACTTAAAAGTACTGAAGTACTTTATTTGTTGCAAAGTACTGATGTGGTTACAACTACTGAAGTCTGTTCTAACAGATAAGTACTGATGACTAATGAAACATCTGAAAATCAGATAATCTGCTGAGTAAGTGTTAAGGTCAAATGAAACAACTGAGATATGTGAATTGACAACAACAACTGATGAGTAATTTTATTCTTCAATTGTTTCAAACAACTGCTGTTTCATTTCAAAACAACTAAAGCCAAAACCAAGTCTTCTGTAGTTTTTAACTACTGATGACAAACACCAAGTCTTCAGTTGTTTACAACATCTGAAAGTTAAAACCATGTCTTCAGTCGTTTTCTAACAACTGATGACTAAAACCAAAACTTTCAGTTGTTTTCTTTCAGCCGTTTCATAACCTAAGTACCTAACCCTAACTTCAAACATTTCATAAATCAATTTCCGAATGTTCATCTTCCATTAATGGCGACCATGCAAATCAAACCACGACAAAACGGTGTTGCCTACTTCACAAAATCGGCCTTTTGGACTAAGTTTGATGATGCCATTGATCTGATGGTTGATTCCCCGTATCAAACTGCTTTTCTTCTGAATCCAACCATCTATCCAGACACTCTTCGTCAATTCTAGACAAATGTCACCATCCATACTGCTGAGAATGATGTCGCGATCACTCTCCAGTCATTTGTAAACCAGAAGAAGGTGGTAGTCACTCCTGCTATTATTCGCCAAACGCTAGATCTGAATGATGCTATCTTTGTCACCAAATACCCAGAGGGCACCATTGATCTCTCATTCATCAACCATGGATATGAGGGCAACCTAAGTGCTACAACCATTCTGAAGAAGCACTTCCATGATGCTGAACGCCTAATATTCCACATGATCAATGTTTGCCTTGTCCCCAAAACCTCTTCATGGGATCAAATGTCATCCAGGTGGCAGCAGGTATTGTATTCTACCCTTGAACGCCAAAGCTTAAATTTTTTTGAAATTATATTTTTAGAACTAAAAGATCTGGCAATGAAACCTGTAGCTAACAGATGGCTATTATATCCCTGTTGGCCTTGGAGTCCTGCTATGGTAGTTTTGCCAGAGGTATTCTCCAGGCACAACTCTGACCCACACCTCAAAGAGGCTACCAAACTGCTAAAACCGAAGCCGAAGGTACCCACAGCCTCATCCTCCAGATCCAAAGTCCCCTCCAAACCTCATTCCAAACAAACCAAAAAGGCTACTCAGGGAGTTGAGTCCCCTATTAACGCCCCTGCAACACAAAGGCAGGATGAAACTATGGGTAGTAATCCCCCTGTAGTCTCCAGGACTCTACCAGCTGAAACCACTCAAGTATCCTCTCAACAGGATCCTGATGCAACCAAAGATGGGGAAACCACATTACTGGAATCTCTCTCACTTGAGCGGATTGTCATTGAAGAGCACCATTCACCCCAAGTGCAATCCTCTTCACACCTATCTCCCACTAAAGCCACCCCTACAAGCCCAACTGTGGTTATTGCGCATGTGCTGACTCAACTACATTCCTCTACCCCTCCCCAGAAAGCTATTACCACTAGGAAAACCTTAACAATTAAGGGAGAGGATTATAATGTGGCTGAGAACCCACAACACAGGGATTACAGATTTCAATCTCCCTGTGTAGAGGAGGAGATTAGAACATCTGGTGGGGCTGCCTCTTCTCCTGGTTCAACACATGATCAGGATGAAGATGGTATCATTTCTAAGTCCTCACCAGAGGCAACTGCCAATGAAGGACATCATCCTGAGGCAGGAAGTCCCCAGTTCCAAGAAATAGGGGCACATGTGAATACTGATTTACACTCAGCACATGTTCATCATGATTTCATTAGGAGGTCAGCTGATTCAGCACGGACTAATGATGACTTGGGCTTTTTCTTTGATGTTCTAGCCCATAATACTATTCTTGAGATTGAGGTATGTAGACTACAAGAACTTCTTGCCAAATTGTCACAAGAATCAAGTCCATCTGCCCACATTCACCCATAGATGGCAGTTTCTCCTGAAACTATCCCAAATACTAAGCCACTCTCAACAAATTTGCTACCAGCCTCTGCTTCAGGTACCATTTCTCAGGGACAAAACCCCTCTGAGCTAATGGTTGTTGCCTTTCAAACATCCTTACCTCTCATCACTTCCATAATCACAAACACTGTACATCAAGCCATTGATGAGAGGCTTTCCTCAAATCTTCAATCCTTAGTTGATGTTGCTGTTTCTAAGAGACTTTCTGCCATTCACACCCTTGAACCCAATGCAACCAAAAAGGGGGAGTCTAAGTCAGTAACAGTAGACAAAAGAAAAAGAGCTGAAGAGGAAGAAGAAAAAGAGAAGAAAGAAAAGGAAATGATCACCTACAAGAGGAAGAAAAGCTTTGAAAAGACTGAAGGTGAGAAAAAGTTAGAAGAATTGATCAAAGAAGCTGATGAGCAACATCGCAGATCTATGGATAAGATTATTGATCAACTCTTCAAACAAGGATTTGACACTGCCAAACTTGACTCTGAAATAAGAAGGTTAGAGATTCAAGAGATTGAACAAAGATGGGCAAGTTGGAGTGAGAAAGAAAGGGAAAGGCTGGAAACTATGGCAAGATTTATATCAAAACATCTAGGAAGGTCAATCAGTGAAGTAAAGTCATGGTCCAGAGACAGTATTTTGGAGATAACCACCAGAATCTGTTCTTCTGATGTATTTAACAAAGGATTGATTATAGAAGCTCTTGATGAAGCTGGTGCTAGGAAAAAGACTGATATGGCAAAATTATCCAAAGCTTCACTCACATCCAAGATGCTAGGGCAGCCTGCACAATCACCCAAACCAAAACAACCACCCTCACAACCCTTAAAACCAACTCCTTTACCCAAGAAACCTACTCAACCCACTACCAATGATGCACCCAAGAGGAAGAGAAGGGTGTTGTGGATGGAAGAAGAAGAAGATGATGATGAGGATGATAGTCTGCCAATCTCTGCTGTTCTCAAAATAAAGATGTCTGAGCCCAGTGGTCAACCAACAACAATCACACCTGACTTCAAAGGCAAATGGTAAAAGTCAAACTTAAAGAAGAAGAACAACACAAACAACATGATGAGCAGTTGTTAAGGATGATTGATAAAGAGTTTCCCAAGTCTTCATCCATACAAGCAATGAAGAAATATGCTCAGAGGTTATATGCTCTCAGATTTACATTTCAATATCAGAAAGAAAGAGTGATAATTTGGCCTGACCCCATAGTAAGTGATAGAATTCACAAAAATAAGATTCCAAGCAGATACAATGGCCAAGTAAAGAAGATTGTACATGCTGTGATAATGCTGGCCATTGTAGTGTCACCCTAGGAAATCCTTGATGACTTCAAGAGAGCTTACAAGTCTAAGATGACTCCACAAACTTTACTAGAAAACAAAATGGTAAAGAAGGGGTTAATCTACAAGAAGCTTGAAAGAAAAAATGAGCTCCAGTTATTGCTTGAAGGCACTCATCCTGATGAGTTTGCATACAGAGAGATAACAACTATGGAGTTGAAAAATGGAAAGCATATTAAGTACTTATTTGAGTACTATGGGCCTGAGTTCTTCTTTGAAAGTGGAGTTGAAGAACTCACAATGGAAGAACAAGTTGTCTTCCTTGAGGCCTATGTCAAAGAGTCTTACAGACTTATCATTGGGAAGTAAGTTTCATGGACGGGGTAACAGCTCTGTGTCCAATTCCCCAAGACAGAGTTCCCATTCATCCTTTGCCAATCAAACCTGCTGAAATCTCTTCCCTGGCCTGAGCTTATATTGAAGATTTTTGAGCTGATCCAGATATTGTTTTTGCAAATAAGTGGGACCTCAATAATTTTAAAGCTTTTGACTGCATTGGTTCAGGGGGAGTTTGTTGGACCAAAAGAACTAATAAGCCAGATCAGAAAAACCTTTAAGTCCCATAGACATCAAAACAACTGAAGTGATCTACAACAGCTGAAGACAAAGTCTGAAGACAAGTCTGAAGACAACTGCTGAAGACAAAGTCTGAAGACAACAGCTGAAGACAAAGTCTGAAGACAAGAGCTGAAGACAAAGTCTGAAGACAACAGCTGAAGACAAAGTCTAAAGACAACAACTGAAGACAAAGTCTGAAGACAAAGTCTGAAGACAACTGCTGAAGACAAAGTTTGAAGATCAAGTTCTCAGAAGTTGTCATAACAGCTGAAGTAGTTCTTTTCAGTAGTTGTGATGGTTTACATTTCAGTAGTTTTGTAATCAGTAGTTTTATATTATGTAAAACATCTGAAGTTCTTACACTTCAGATGTTATAACTTCATTAGTTGTAATGTTAGCTTATACTTAGTTGTTGTGGACATCTTCAGTAGTTTAGTTTACTTTCAGTTGTTTGTATAAATCAGTTAGATGTCACTATCAAGTGACGTCAGCTGATGTCACATTCCTTATAAAAGGAATGTTGACCTAATTTCCCGGTACGGGAAGCTTGTGCATGAATGAAAACATTCTTTTTGCAGAAAACACTCTCTCTGTAACTGTAACTGTTTGATTGAATATTCATATTATTCTTGCTATAATTTCGTCTAATTCGTGTGCTATTCCGCTGCAAATCCTAATGCAATTGATCAAACTAGATCTCGATCCCTTCAAACAGCTTTTTGTGAAGCTGTCCACAGTTGTTGTGGACATCTTTAGTAGTTTAGTTTACTTTCAGTTGTTTGTATAAATTAGTTAGATGTCACTATCAAGTGACGTCAGCTGATGTCACATTCCTTATAAAAGGAATGTTGACCTAATTTCGCGGTACGGGAAGCTTGTGCATGAATGAAAACATTTTTTTTGCAGAAAACTCTCTCTCTGTAACCGTTACTGTTTGATTGAATATTCATATTATTCTTGCTATAATTTATTCTAATTCGTGTGCTATTCCACTGCAAATCCTAATCTAATTGATCAAACTAGATCTCGATCCCTTCAAGACCGCTCAAAAATATCATGAGGAATGTTGATTACCATATGAGTGTGGGATCCACAAATGCTTGTTGAAATAAAACAAACCTTAAAACGATCACCAACTGTGTTGAAAGTCTGTGTATGGATTTAAGAGGACAAGTATACTGACAATCATTGTCGCTACAAATCTTGAAAGTTCAAATCGGTGTGGGGACCTAAGAGTACTAGTATGATTTCCTAAATTTGCTAAATGACTCCAGATGAAAAATAAGGAAAGAGCAGTAAAGTTATTTTTAATAACTTGTCCTGAATGATTTGAATATCATGTATGATTCCAACTTAAATTGATCCATGTATGGTTTAAATGATTGAGGTTGTTCTCTCAGAATATTTATTCCTTAGAACTATATCTTAGGAATTAACTCTCACAAAACACAAAAACATGTCTTAATTTGTTTAAGTTTTCAGTATTATTTCTTTTATTTCTGTACAAAGTTTGTCAAATTCTGTAGGTTAGTATCAGACTATGTCATCTAAAAGGTCATGTCGGAGGTGACCACAAGTGCTTTCAAACAACAATTAGGTCACATCTGAGGTGACTAATCTGTTAAAAGGATCACGTCTGAGGTGATCAAAAGTTTTTCAAGTTAAAATGATCATGTCTGAGATGATCAAATGATTATAATCTTAATTAAATAGTTTAAAAAGGGTTTAAATGTCAAATGGTTAGAAAGTCAGAAGAATTTCAAGAGTATGACCCATTCGCACGACTAGACCATGAGTATGGAACAACCGTACGAATGGATCATACTCATGCCTTTTATAGCCGAATGGACAAGCGTATGGACCACGCAACCGAATGGCTGATACGAATGAGCCATTCGGCCACATGAGAGGAGGCGAATGACCAAGTCACACGACTCAACTCTAGTCGCACGACTGAAGGTGACCGACTATGCTCGTCGCACGACTGATACTCAGTCGCACGAACAACTTGTGCGACTAGACTCAGTCGCACGACTGTAGGAAACCCTAGTATAAATAGTGGGATGGTCGATCGCAGTCACTCACCACCCTCAAAATCCCACCGAGACGCACGAACTATCGTTACTCTGCCAAAGATTTCATTAGATTATTATACACCACTAATTCTTGTGCACTGATGATTTCCACTGACTATACAGGTACAATGCAGTTCAATCCAATCATATTTCATTCAATTTGACTCCAACATCGACAAGTTCGGTCCAAACCAATAACCGAGCCTTGTTTGACAAAATAACCTAATTAATCCAAGCAATCAACTGAAATTAATGTTAGTAGGTGTTAAGTATAATGATTGCCAGTCCGATGAAACAAAACACGATGTCTAATCATATGAATGGGTCAAAACTTAAATTTGATTTGAACAGTAGTCTGTCATGAGAATGGACAGGCTGATGAACTTCAGTCGCACGACTGGGTAGTGCGAACAGCTAAGTCGCACTACTGAATCATGCGTGTGAGTTCAGGTGCACAACTGATATACACGACTAAGTATACATACGGGTGAGCTCAGTCGCATGACAAGTCATACTTATGGAATAATTCGCACGACTAGATCTAAGTCGCACTACTCATTCGCATGACTAGATCTCAGTCACACAGTCTCATTTGCACGACAGATAAAAGGGAAATATTTTCAAGTCCAAGTGATTCAAGATATTTGTAATCAACGGATACTAACGCTACTTTTTTTGTAACAGATGGCGAGTTGGTGGACAATGAGCACCAAGCACAATATCTGTGCTCATTTGGATCAGTCATCCAGACATGCACTTGACTTTGCTGGAATCATCTCGTTTGTTAGGCGCTCAGGATCTCTCACGCAATCTAAACTCCATGCACACCGTACCGTTCTATTCAGCAGACCTTCTGGGGGTTGTAGTTGATAGATCATCAGAGCCTCATCGAATCCGTAGTTTGATATTTGGAGAGGCCATTGAGATCTCTGAGGATGATCTCAGGACAGTGCTGCAGCTTGGGGACGATGCTGAATGCCCCACACGACTACACCCCCTGACTGTCAGAGGTTGTTTCCTGTGGGCCAAGTACGCTGGGGACATCAATGCAGGGGTGCTCAACAAGAGTAACCTGTGTCCCTAGTTCAAGTACCTTGCGCACGTACTGCTTAAGTGTGTAGCATCTCGAAAGGGAGGTTTTGATGAACTGTCCGATCAGATCCAGAACGCATATGCTGCACTGGGGCTAAACCATCCGTTCAGCTTCTCCAGTATGATCTTCACCTACTTAGTGAGAACATTGAGGGAAAGGGAGGAGGACTTTTGCATGTATCCTCGCTTTATGCGGATGATTATAGACCAGAAGCTCCTTGCTTGCTGAAGGAGAAGGAGGACGTGCTGGTACTCGAGGTGATGGACCATACCACCTTGCGCAGGATGAAGGTTTACAGGGGGAAGCAGGTAAAGCCCCCTGTGAGGAGATTATTTGGGCATGTGGCCCTGGAAGACTATGTGGCGCCGACTAGGCGTAAATGGCGTCACATTGATAGTGACTCTGAAGAAGAGCATATACAGCTCCCTGATGATGACTCCGATGATGATAGCGGAGATGTTGGAGATGAAAGACCCACTCAACAAATGGGTCCCACTACTGATATTCCATCTCTAGCATCTGCCCCCACTGGATACAGAGTGGAGACTGCTGGGTTGCACCAGGATTTCATGCCTGGTGAGGAAGAGGAGGAGTCAGATGAGGAGCCACTGACTTGGACTGTGGAAAGTAAAGTCGTTCCCACAGAACGAGGGCTCTGGGCGGTTGGTGAACGCCTAGGCAGATTGGGAGAGACCACTGATCATCCTACTTATACTCCTGTTCTGCCAGGCCGCACTATAAGGGGAGCATCCACCTAACTGGAACGAGAAAGAAGAGGATGGCTCAGCCCCATGGCTTGAAAAGAAAGAAACGCAGAATCACCTTTATTACCACCACTACCACCATTCCACCCACCACAGCTACCACCATTCCACCTACCACCACTACCACCATTCCACCCACCACTACCACCAGTTCATACACCATTTCCACACCCACTGCACCAGATACACACTTCCCATCCACCACCACTATAGCTCATCTACAGCCATCCATATCGATACCAGCCCCAATCTTCTCTACATCCACTATCACCACCACAGCCCATGGAGTTGGGACCTCCTCACAGGTCCCACCTGTTTTTGGATCCGCTTACCTATGTGTCGGGTTAGAGGAGCAGTTGGCTAACCTTAACAGGTTAGTGCTGAAGCTGCTGGCGACGGATGAACAGCGAGCCTCTCAGCTTAATCAGCTGATGGAGCTTAATGCATCCTAAGCCCAAAGGATAGAGGCCTAGAGCTGAGAGAGATGCATACATCCTCAATACATAGGATACAAGATTTGGAGGCCCAGGACAAGAAGCTTATGCTGAGACCGAAGGGATCCAAAGATGAGCCCCTAAAGATCCAGAAGAGATGGAGATGATGGTGATGATGATGACAGTGATGATGACGAAGATGATGACTATGATTCTCAAGGGGATGACACAGATGCAGGTGATAATGTTGATCATGATGATGATGATGACGAAAGATGCAGTTGCATCTACATCAGCTCAAGGTCAAGAGAGGCGCACAAAGAAAAATCAAGACCAAGGAGCCCCATCATCTTCTGATGACTACTGACACACCAGCTATTCAAGACAAGAGTAATGCATAGTTGTTTATGTTATTTAAACTATGTGTATTTGAATATTGTATATAATTAATGTAATTAATGTTTATGGTTATTATTATGTTTACTGTTTTGTTTGTTGATTAAATGATTGATGTGTTACATGTTTTAAACCAAGCAGATCCTAATATTCAAGGAGATGAATATGATGTTGCTCCCCTCCAAAAGATCAAGACTCAACTCACAATGATTCTTGATCTACAGGGGATTGTCAAGAGATCAGTGAATTACACTCCTGAGAAGGAGAAATAATTCATGATCTCACCGACGAGCAACTGGCTAAAATATTCCAACTCAATGCTGATGAGATTGTGAAAGACGCTCCAACTATGCAAAAGGAGAGTGACGATGAGCTTCAATATGTCGATGTGATCGAGATAGAAGATGTCAGTGCACAACACTATCCAGAGTACACTAACAATAAGGGAAATGTCATTCCAAATCTGGGAGAAACTCTTGTCAATGACACTTTTGAGACTCTGGATAAAATGGAAAAAGAGTCAGAGAAGGATAAAGAGAAGGCCCAAGCCTCAGAAGCCGAAGTCAACATCAAAAAGGTTGAATGGGCAGCATGTTTTGAAGAAATCAGAGCCCAACACAGAGCTACAACGTCAACTGTCTACACCAAACTGTATAAGGTCAAGAAACATCAAAAGGTGGCAGGCAGGATCATAGCGTGGGCACATTTTGCAGACCTCAACGTTTACGCGGTTAAACGTGAGAAGGAAATTGATTACTTTAGATTTCCACACGGTCTGAAGACTCTTCCAGGTTTTGAGCTCAACCAGTTAGTGAAGTTAAACTTGCTATATGTTGACCCTCGTAAGATGTCAGGCTGGTTTGAAGCTGCTATAAAGAGAGAGTACCTTACCCGATGGGTCAACTTCAAACCTCAACAACCCAGGTACATCAGAAGATCTGAAGTTGATGCCATAACGAGCAAACCTAGAGTAGTACTGAAGTGGAGTCCACCACGTACAATGTCAAAGATCCCACTACGTGAGATGCCACAGGACTTCACTCCACACTTCAAATGGTGGTACTACGATTGGAGAACGGGAGAGGCCGTAATAGTCTTGAACACGAATGCCACAATGGAAACCATAAGGGTGTTTGACCCGATGTGGCTCACCAACTTGTCAGCACAAGATGTGTATACTTTGTACAAGTGGCCACTGTTCTACGACTCATAAGATATTGTACAAACTTTACAGTTCCAGAAGTGATAAGACTCTATTTTGTTTTTAAGATAAACACAGGAGTCGCCACAGAAGCTAAGTACAAGAAGTTTGAAGAAATCATGAAAGATGTTAGACAATAGATAGATCTAGGTCCAAAGGGGAGTTTGTTGATACATATATGTACCTAGATCCTGATCTAAATGTAATATGTCTTACACTTACGAAATTATTGGGTACTTAATGAAATACAAAATGTCTGGTTGTGTCTATAATGTTTAATATTTCATTAATGAGTTGTTTAACGCATATTGACTTGATTATATAGCTTGTGATTGTTTGAAGTGTTATGCATAATGTTATAATATTGAATACATTCAAACTTGGTGAAGTGAAGTTCTCATGCGTCCGACTGGACCATGCAGCCCAACAGTGGTCATGCGTCCGAATGACCATGCGACTGAGTGTCCATGCGCCTAAATAGTTCATACGCCTGAACAACTTCATTCGTCTGACTCAGTCGCACGACTGAATCCTCAGTTGTGTGAATGGATCAACCGCATGGCTCAATCGCACGAATGAACCATCCTAATGGTTCAATCGCACGAATGAGCAATCCTAACCTATAAATACCACCTAATTCGTTGAAAAACGTAAGGATTGAATGCACTTTCACTCCAGACGTACCCTAGCCGTCCAAAAGCCTCTAAGTTCGTACTCCAAGTTCATAGAACGCTGTAGATCGATTACTGATCGATTCTTGACGTTAGATTTATAAGTTATTGTCTCTACGTGCGTTCTCACTGATTGGATCGCCAATCAAATGGGAGTCCGCATTATTTGGTTTGGTTTAACACGTTAATCAGTTGGTGTTTGGTCAAATACCAGATCCTAACAGAATGTAAGAAAGGCTTTCAAGCAAATGTATGGAGGTTCACACCCAATGAAGGGTGTTAGCTCAACTGTGTGCGGGTTAGCTACCCCAGAAGGATGCACATAGGGGTCCAATCTTTGTGATTGACCATATGTATGGGGTCCTTGCCACTTGCCCTAGGTATTGGAGTCGGCTTCGTGCACAATGTTCGAGGTCTATGAAAGACCTCAGCCTAGTTACCAGCTTCATGCATAGTGTTCGGGGTATAGCATATGGCATTGATCCGGAATGAAAGTGAAAAGATAAATGGTGAATGTACTTACCCTAGGTACTAGAGTAAGCTTCATGCATAATGTTCGAGGTCTATGAAGGACCTCAGGCCCAGTAACCAGCTTCGTGCATAATGTTTGAGGTATTGTACATGTCTTCGAATGTAATGAATGTATGAATGAAAGTATGAAAGTTATGCATGAAATGAATGATAATGATGTACGATGAAAGAACGAAAGTTAACGAACGAAAGTTAACGAACGAATGACGAAGATAATAATGATATTATCTATGTGTATGTATGATGTGTGATCACAAGCAAAAGAAAAGAATGGTTTAATGAATATAAAGTATGTTTTATGTTAAAACTAGAATTCACTCAACAACACTGACTTTTTATGCATTTTCTAGTTAGTAGTGAACATTGCTGAGGTTGGCACAGGGCGGCTACTTGGAATTTGGATGGCATTCTTTTGTTAACGTTTTTGCATTGTAATGTGAACATATGAAATTTTGTAATGAATGTTTTATTATTTTGCAAAAGCATTTATAATGAAAAAGTTATTTTAATGTTCTACTGCGATGTTTTATGAAAGTTAAATGTAATTATATGTTTTTACGAGCGATGATGGGCCAGCTGTAAGCGTCCAGAGAACGGGGCCTTACAAAGCGGTACTGAGCTGAAGATCATAAATGACCTCCATAACACACATAACCTAGCACCACCACCGGGCCAGCGACAAACACCCAACTGTATACCACACCCCATATGTATGCACAAAGCGGGTACTGGGCCGAAGATCATAAATGACTTCCATAACGCACATAGCCCAGCACTCACACTGGGGTGAGTATCCACTAGACCCCTGTGTGTATCCTTATGGCTTAGCTAAACCACACACAATTGAGCTTACGACATTTTAAAGTCGTGCACCTCTTTACATTTTGCTTGCAAGCCTTTCTTTACTTTCACTTTCATTAATGCATGCATTCTATCATTATGTTCCTCTTTTCATTATCTTCCACTTTACGTTACATAACGCTTTATCATTTCTTTCACCACTATACACATAAAGCCATGGAAAATAAACATGCATAATATGGAACATAAACATAACCATACAAACATGAC
Source organism: Flaveria trinervia (assembly GCA_025506515.1). Lineage (NCBI taxonomy): Eukaryota > Viridiplantae > Streptophyta > Magnoliopsida > Asterales > Asteraceae > Flaveria > Flaveria trinervia. The sequence continues at coordinate 33,959,379 of CM046449.1, read as the reverse complement.
TATACAAGGCATCATCATACATGACATAACAATCATCATACATGCCATAACATAGCCAATACATCATCAAAAGTCAACTTACTTCACCCTCGGGAGCATCCCAAGTCAAAGCCTACATTTTACTTTTTCCCTAAAAATTAGAAAAATAATCTAAGTCTTTAGGCGCATGGGCAACACTTAGTCTTTCTGGGCAAATTCTAGGCACATGGGAACTTTTGATACATATGTACCTAGATTCAGATCTTAATGTAATATGTCTTGAATGTTTTACACTTATGTAATGCTTGGGTACTTAATGAAATGAGAATGTTTGATTGTGATTTATAATGTTTAATATTTCATTAATGAGTTGTGTAATGCATATTGACTAGATTATATAGGTTTGTGATCGTTTGAATTGATATACATAATGTTATAATAATGAATACATTCAAACTTGGTTAAGTGATGTTCTCATGCGTCCGACTGGACCATGCGCCCCAACAATGATCATGTGTCTGAATGGCCATGCGACTGAGTGTCTATGCGCCTAAATAGTCCATACGCCTGAACAACTTCATGCGACTAACTCAATCGCACGACTGAACACTCAGTCGTGCGAGTGGATCAACCGCATGGCTCAATCGCACGAATGAACCATGCAAATGGTTCAGTCGCATGAATGAGTAACCCTAACCTAAGATACCACCTAATTCGTGGAAAAACGAAAGCATCATACACACTTCAACTCCAGACTTACCCTGGCCGTTCAGACACCTCTAAGATCATACTCCAAGTTCATATATCACAGTAGATCAATTCCTAATCGATTCTTAATGTTAGATTCAATTACATATTTTTTTCTACATGCGTTCTCACTGATTGGATCACCATTCAAATAGGATTCCGCACTATTTGATTCGGTTTACATGTTAATCAGTTAGTACATCGTCCGATACACGGTCCTAACAAGTGGTATCAGAGCACTGGCTCTTGATTACATGTTGATTCAATCGTTTTTGAAACAAAATTTGTGTTTTTTCACTAAAAACGCAATCTTTTTGTGTCAAACGGTGTCTTAGACATCTCCTGACCATAAAGTTTAGTTTTTCCGGCATACAACAATTAGGGTTTGTGAAAATTCGAGTTTTTGCGGCCAAAACACGTTTAACCTACGAATTTTCAAACTTCAGCAGGTTCAGTCGCACGATTGGCTCAATCACACGACTGAGTTCATTCCCATTCCCCAAACGCACGATTGGACTCATTCGTACCCTCATTCGTACGACTGAGAATCCTATTCGGACTGTTCAACTGAATTAGTTGATTCGACCGACTAACTCATCCGCATTAGTTCAGTCGGACGATTGAACCATTCGCCTAGTTCAATCGCCCGAATAAGCCCAATCGCATACCTTCATTCGCACACATAACAGTTTGTTGAATAGTAAAGTTAAGTGAAATGGAGGACCACTTTTGAGCATACACAGCAAGTAGAGACACTCGTATTCAGAAACTACTAATATTGAAGAACGAAGTGGGAATTCATAATAAACCCTCAAAGCTCATCACGTTAGACGACTACCCATAATGGAAGCAACGTTTCGAAATCTACTTAAATGGAGTAGATACGAATTTGTGTGAGGCAATAAAGTTAGGGTATAGCATGCCAGTAGGAGCTAATGGTGTCAAACTTATGTTAAGTGGCATGTCTGTTGCACAAAAGGTGAAACACAGCGCTGAGAAGAAAGTTTACGCTTTGCTTACCCAGTCAATTCCGAAGGATATCTTCCATTAGTACTCAGAGTATACTCAAGCAAAGAAATTATGGGATGCGTTGGAGAAAAGGTATGAGGGAAATGCCTCACTCAAGGCCATTAAGGCCAAAGCTTTGAAGAAGGAGTTTGACAACTTCTCTTCAATGGGAAAGGAAAGCCTGGACGACATGATTGACAGATGCTACCACTTGATGAGTGAGATGCACACTCATGGAGTAACTACATCGATAGAGGATAAGACATCCAACTTTGTAGATGGATTACTAGAGAAATGGGCTTCTTTCATTTCAAATCTCAAACAGAATTGGATGCTCTCAAAGTTAGATATAAATGACTTCATTCTGAGACTGAGAGAGGAGGAGCTTAGGATGAATTATAGAGCCCAAAAGGCCAACTATGATCAGAATCTGGCGCTTTACAACGCGACTCCTCAGGCCAAGACATCTAGAGCACCTCTGCAAACTGCCTTCGTCTCAAGCTCAGCAAGTCCAGCACAAGCATCTACTTCAGGGTCTGAAATGTCAGGGTTGTCGGGTACCCAGTATATTATACGAGAAGCCAATGCAGTAAAATTGAAAACCGATAACTTCGGTAACGTGACTGTTGAGGTGGCCAGAGAACACATGGACCACTTAGCTGCTGTAGTCCACTCCTATGATGGACTAATTGCTAGAAAGATAGAAAATTGTCACCTGGCAGATGAGGATTAGAACAGGTGGATGAGATGGAGTTGGAATGGATGGATATAATGTGGGCCTTGGCAAGTGCTGTCTGGCGAGCTAAAAAGTTTGTCAAGAAGACCGGACAGAACTTGGTTGCAACCAAGGACACGACCTTTGGCTTCGACAAGTCAAATGTAACATGTTTCAACTGTGGTGAGAAGGGGCACTTCAAACGGGAGTGTGTGAAGCCAAAGATGACTGGTAATGGCAATCCTTTCTCGTCCTTTAATCGTGAGGACAAAGCCACATCTAGTAGTTCTACTTCATCAAGCAAGGACCCTAAAGCCTTGACTGCTAACGAGGATGAAGGACAAGACTGGAGCTTTCGGTTCGTCTCACCGGGAGAGTCCAACATAGCTAGTGTGGAGGACATAGATGACGACTCCGCCAGTGAGGGAGACATAGTAGTGGAGCTTGCGATGTCCAATTCTGAAGACATTGCACCTGTGGTCAACCACCAGCCTGAAGAAAAAAAATCTACATCAACGTCAGAATCACCAGAACCAGAGACAACAGATTCTGCACACATGGCTGATTCCTCTTCAACATCTCAGGTAAGTACTACTAACCAGTTCTTTAATAATCATGCTTGTTTTGACTGTAATACATTTAGAGAAAGCATAGATTTAAAATTTTCTAGGTTATTAGATCATAATGATAGCCTAGTAAAGGATTTGAAACTGTGCACTGAAGCTAATAGAGTTTTAAAACAAAATGAGCACAGCTACAAGAAAAGATAGACCTTTTGAACAAACAGCTTAGGGAAACAGAATTAGTTGCCTTAAACCAAGCTAATGGCATTAGGTACTATGTAACTCCCTAGAAGACACTAAGAAGCAGAAAGCAGTTTAAGAAGTAGAAGTCAACTCCTTAAAACAAAAACTATACAGTTGGACAAGCTCATCTCATATTGTCCAACACTTAGTGAGAGAGTGAACGAATGGAGAGGGATTGGGATACAAAGTGGTTCCGCCACCACCTGAGAACTTGATGAACACCAAAAGTAAACCAATTAATAATACCCCATCAAGGATCATGTGGTGACCACTCCTCTTGTTAGTGACCCAGATTCCACAAGTAAATAAATTGAATCTAGGACTAAACAAAAGGAGTCCACTTCAAAGGCAAAAGGAAAGATGCCTTGTGTTAACCTGGAAAAAGAGTTTGAAAAGGTTAATTTAAAGTCAGGTTCAAACAAAGTCAAATCAAAACCTAAAAAAACTATTAAACCTAATCAAACACGAGTAACACGTGGATTGTAGATAGCGAAGCATCAAGTCACATGACAGGGAACAGAGCTCTCTTATCAAACGTCAGACAAATCAAAGGAGGGCATGTTTCTTTTGATGGAAACAAAGGCGGGTACATCACAGCCCTAGGGGAAGTGGGAAATCAGAAAGTTAAATTTGACAAGGTAACTATGTCCAACAATTACAAAATAACTTACTTCTGCTTCTCAAATATGTGATAAAGGCTTCAAAGTAGTCTTTGACAACAAGAAGTGCTACGTTTTGAAGAAGAACTACGTGATCCCGGAGGACCAAGTCAAAAACTCCCGGATTTAGAATGATCTAGTGAGGGGAGTGAATGTCAAAAACTACTAACTCCCGGATTTCTGTGTTGCGTGCAAGAAGGGCAAACAGACGAAGAAGTCTCATAAGGAAAAGAAAGTTCATTCCATAGAACTTCCTCTTGAGCTTCTTCCTATGGATTTGTTTGGTCCAGTCAGTACAAGAAGCATCGCAAGCGACTTGTACTGCTAAGTAGTTACTGATGACTACTCAAGATTCTCTTGGGTAATGTTTCTGAAGTCCAAATCAGAAACATTTGAATCCTTCAAGGAATTAGTAACTACACTGGAATCCCTATACAAGCTGAAAGTACGACAAGTGCGCTCAGACAACGGAACCGAGTTCAAGAATTAGTGTATGGAGGCCTACTGCAAGGAATGGGAATTGTGCATCAATTTACCTCAACCTACACTCTTCAGATGAATGGTGTTGCTGAACGGAAGAATCACAGCCTGATAAAGACCGCACGGACTATACTAGCAGACTCAAAACTGCCTATTCAATTCTGAATGAGGCAGTTGCAAATGCATGTTATACGCTCAATCAAGTTCTGGTAGTTAAACACCATGGAAAAACATTCTACGAGTTACTACAATGATATAAACCTAACTTAGAGTATCTTGAGCCGTTTGGCGCTCCGTGCACCCTGCTGAAGAAGACTGAGGAGGGAAAATTCAGCGAGAAGGTTGATGAAGGGATCTTTCTAGGATACAACATACCGAACAAGAGAGTTTACAACAACTCAATGGTCAAGTAGAGGTGTGGTGTAATGTTGATGTTTAGAGATACACCACACCACCTGCTGGAAAAGGGCCTGCTTACTTCTTTGACTATGATGGATTCTTCAAGTCCTTCAACATACCTCTCTCCACATCGGAGGACGAGTTGGCAAACAAGATGATGTACGATGTCTTGAACACACCGTCTCAAGATTCAACACCATCGGTTCACAAAGTCAATCATCTACCAACTCAGGGGGAGCACTTGATGTGAGTGACTCTTCCTCTGATGAAGAAAATATGGAGAATGATCAGAACAACCAGGATGAGCAGGTTCCGACTACCACAAGTCCACAAGCATCTGACAGTGATGCTTCTGAGCCTTCTAAACCTCAGACTCCTATTGCCTCAGATCCAGAACCAAATGTTCACAATCTTGATTCTGAGGTGGTTGTTCCAATAACTCCCAGCTCACGTCTAAATTTCTATCATCCTTTGGATAATGTCATAGGAGATGTGAGATCAGAGTTCAGACCAGAAATCAGTTGTACTCAACTGATTATGCCTCTGTGATGGAAAAGGGATACCTTCACGATGGTTCCTATCGTTGCTTTGTCTCAGTTTGAGCCAAAGTATGTTAGTGAAGCCCTGAATGATGAGGCATGGGTGAGTGCCATGCAAGAAGAACTTCTTCAGTTCAAGAAATTGGGTGTATGACTCTAGTGGATAGACCTAATGGTGCTAAGGTCATTGGCACCAAATAGGTCTTGAAATGCAAGAAGATGATCAAGGAGTGATCATCAGAAACAAGGCTCGACTTGTTGTTCAGGGATTTCGACAAGTTGAGGGTATTGACTACAATGAAGTGTTTGCACCTGTGGCAAGAATGGAAGCAATCCACATCTTCCTTGCCTATGCATATTATATAAAGATCAAAGTTTATCAACTAGATGTGAAGAGTGTGTTCCTTCATGGTGAGATCCGAGAGACAGTGTATATTAGTCAACCCGAGTGATTTGAGGATCCATATCATCGGGACAGGGTTTACAAACTCAACAAGGCACTATACAGGCTTCATCAAGCTCCAGGGCCTAGTATGAGAAACTCTCGACTCATCTTGTGAAACACGGTTTTCGCAGGGTAGTCATGGACTGTACATTGTTTATCAAGAAAAGATGGGGATTTACTACTGGTACAAATCTATGTTGATGACATAATCTTCGGTTCCAAGACGAAGAATTATGTAAAGAATTTGAAACAGTAATGAAGGTGGAGTTTGAGATGAGTGCAATGGGAGAGATGAAGTTCTTTCTCGGGTTACAGGTGGATCAGACACCAATGGGATTTTCCTACATCATACCAAGTATGTCGGTGATATTCTTAATCGATTCGACATGGAGAATGCTTCTACAGCTGGAACTCCACTTGCTACAAACCATGATGTAGCACCTGACGAGAATGGTGATCTGGTAGATGCCATTATGTACCGAGGGATGATTGGATCTCTCATGTATCTCAGTGCCTCACGACCTGGTATCATGTATGCTACATGTTTATGTCCATGATATCAAGCAAAGCCTAAGGTGAACCATCTTATTAGGGTCAAAAGGATTTTTGGTTATCTGAAGGGTACACCCACACTTGGGTTGTCGTATCCTCATGATGATGACTTTGAGCTTACGGCGTATAGCAACTCGGATTATGGTGGCTGCAAGATGAACTGCAAGTCTACATCAGCACGGTGTCAGTTCTTTGGGAGAAGATTAGTAACCTGGCAATGTAAGAAGCAGACCTCGTTGCATTGTCAACCTGTGAAGCCGAATACATTGCTGCTGCAAGTTGTTGTTCACAAATCATATGGATTCAACATCAAATGCGGGATTACGGTTTGAAATTCTCTTCTACTCCTATCTTTGTTGATAACTCTGCTGCAATTGTAGTCAATAAAAACCCGGCCCAACATCCCAAGACCAAACACATCGGAATTAAATATCACTTTATACGTGATTACTTTGAAAAGAACTTAATCGATGTGGTAAAAATAAACATAGATTTTCAACGTGCTGACCTCTATAAAAAGGCTTTTGACAAACCATGTTTCCTATATCTGTTAGAGGTCAACGGTGTTAAAAAGAAAAGTGAGGTCATTCCGGAAGATGACCATGTGTAGTCCGATGTGTCTTATACATTTTCTTTTATTTTTCAATTTTTTATTTTATTTGCTTAATTTTAAGTAGTTTAATTAAAATTGGTCTTATTGCTTTGCCTATTAAAATTCTAAAACGGTAATCCATTACAGTTTTAAAATTATAGGGGGGGAATAGGTTTAGGCAGTATAAAAACGAACGAGGGAGGAGGAGAGGTAGCTCATAAAAATAAGATCGTATGTGTGATACCGATTCAATCTTTTGAATATGATAGTACACAGGAGCAAACCATTTGGGTCTTTAAAATTTTAAATTGAAAAAGATGCAAAACTCAAGTATAAGTCTGTGTAGTCTGAGCAATATAAAAAAATATGATAGATAAACTAGCTACTACTAAGGTAACACAAAGAAAGTAGACCTAGAGGTTGGTAGACCACAGATGATATGTCGGTAGATTCAACACAATAGATGACTAGACCTTTTGGTGATCTCAACCTTAACTAAAATATTTGACTAGCTGTGGGTAACACCTTATCCCCTGTTAACACAATCAACAAGATTCCACAAGGGTGACGAGCAAAATAAACGCCACGAATGTGTGCGTAAGACCAAAGCAAGAGCAAAAGCACATAAAAAATGCAAATACAATCAAACTGATAACCTATGTTGTTGGTGAGATCTGTGCAAAAAGAATGAAATTGCTCAAACAAGAAGATAGGTTATGTGCCTCTCTGTTGTGCGGTGGCACTGACCTGAGGATAAGCATAACCTATATATTCTAGAATTCATTGTTGTTTGCCGCCTCTCTGCTGTGCGGTGGCACTGACCTGAGGCTTGGCTTTTCTTTGAAAGTTCTAAGAATAGTTTCTTCTTGAATACTACCCTAAGACCGCTCAAAAATCTCCTCAGGAACGTTGATTACCAGATAAGTGTGTGATCCACGAATGCTTATTGAAATAAACAAACCTTAACCATCACTAATATATGTTGAAAGTCTGTGTATGGATTTAAGAGGAAAAGTATACTGACAATCATTGTGGCTACAATTCTAGAAAGTTCAAATCAGTGTGGGGACCTAATAGTACTAGTATGATTTCCTAAATTTGCTAAATGACTCTAGATGAAAAACAAGAATAGAGCATCAAAGGTTTTAGATAACATGTCCCGAATGATTTGAATGTCCTGTATGATTCCAAATTGAATTGGTCCATGTATGGTTTAAATGAATTGAAGCTGCCTTTTCAGAAAAATAACTCCTTATATTACATCTTAGGATTTAGCCCTCACAAAAACACAAAAACATGTCTTAGTTTTTAAGTTTCAGTTTTATTTCTTTTATTTCTGTAGAAGTTGTTAATTTCAGTTTTTTTAATATCGGACTATGTCATGGAAGTTGATAGGGAATCTTATCATCTAAAGGTCACGTCTGAGGTGACCACACGTGCTTTCAAATAAAAATGGGTCACGTCTGAGGTGACAAAGTATTTTAAAAGGATCATGTCTGAGGCGATCAAAGGTTTTCAAGCTTAAAATAATCATGTCTGAGATGGTCAAATGCTCATAAAGTATATTCAAAAGGTAAAAGGGTATTAATTGTCGAATGGTCATAAAGTCAAACAACCTTGAGTATTAGTCATTTGCATGACTGGACAATGAGTATATATCAGTCGTACGATTGGTGTACATTAATGTGTCTAGTCGCATGAATGAAGGTGACCGAATGACTCAGTCGCACAATGGATGTCTAGTCGTATGACTGAAGGTGACCAATTGTGCTAGTCGCACGACTGATCTTCAATCGCATGAATCAACTATGCGACTGGGCTCAGTCGCACGACTGAAATTAAACCCTAGTAAAAATAGAGGGTAAGTCGGTCGCAGTTGTTCATCACTCCCAAATCGCCCCTACATCGCACGAACATACTGTTACTCTGCCCGACTCTTACTTAAGCACTCTAGATCTTTGATTATTGCTTACTGACGGTCTATAGTGATATACAGGTATAATGCGGTGCTATCCATGATAATTTCCATCGATTCATGCCCTAAATTCGCTTAATATGAACACTAAAAGAAACCAAGACTTAGATTAACAAATAAACAACTAACACTAACTCCTTTGTGCGACTAAAGTATAATGTGTTTTGTTGGTAAAAAGCGAGTCTAATGAGCCAAACCATGACGTGTAACATAAAAGTTTCTCAAAGTTTGATTTTGAATTGAACAGTTAGTCTGTCATGCGAATGGACAATCTGAGAACTTCAGCGCACGACTGAAAGGTGCGAATGGCAAAAGCGCACAGCAAACCATGGATGAGTTTAGTCGCTTTACGACAGTGTAAACGCATAAGATAGCATCCATGTGAGCATTAGTCGCATGTTAATTCATACGTATGAGGTCTATTCGCACAACTAGTTCTCAGTCGCACATGTCATTCGCATGACAAAATAGAGAATTCATGTTCAAAAATGATTAAATTCATTACTTATTGATGACAGAATGTTTATATTCATTGGTAACAGGTAGTCGTTGGACTATGAGCACCAAGCACAATATCTGTTACTCATATAGACTTGACCTCATGGAATGCTTCAAACTTCTCTAGCATTATCACAATGTACGGAGATCGAGGATCTTCCGTCCAATCTCGACTCCATGCACACCTTATCGCTCGATTCAGCAGGCCTTATGGGAAGGCACAGTTGTTGACAGGACCTCAGAGCCCCATTGGATCAGTAGTTCTGTTGGACCAAAAGACCAATGAGCCTGATCAGAAGAAACCTCTAAGTCCCACAAGACATCACAACAGCTGAGAAGACCTGATCAGCTGTTCTACAAAGTCTGAAGAATACAACTGCTGAAGTACGTCTGAAGTACTGAAGACAAAGACTAGACAACAGCTGAAGATCTAAAGTCTGAAGACTTCAACAAGTACTGAAGACAAAGACTGAAGATCAACAGCTGAAAGACAAAGTCTGATGATTCAAGTACTGAAGACATCAGCTGATGTTAACAGCTGATGACAACAGTGAAGAGGGCTTCTCAGTTGTTGTGATGGTTTTTCTTCTTCAGTAGTAGTTTTCTTTTCCTTTCAGTAGTTTGTTTATTTTTCTTTTCAGTACTTGTAAACAACTGAAGAGGTTGTTCTTCAGTTGTTGTAGTTTCAGTAGTTTTATGTTTTTCAGTAGTTGTAAATGAGATGTTTAACACTTAGGAACATTTGTAAGAAGATGTCAGTTGTTGACATCTTCAGTAGTTGTTAAACATCAGTAGTTATAAAACGGTTACATGTCACTTTCAGTTGACATCAGTCTACGTCATTCTTTCCTTATAAGGAAAGATGACTCACATGTAATCGTGCCTTTGAGGCCGACAATCTTAATGCAATATTCCTTTTGTCGGATGATTTTTCTCTCTCTATAACAAAATTCTTTTATCGTTTTATATCAATTGTTCTTGTTTGAATTTGTCTAATTCTGAGCTATTCCGCTGCTATATCTGTTCAATCGATTAAACCAAGGGCTGAGATCCTAACAAATGGTATCAGAGCAGGTTAATCATTGATCGATCTAACAATTGATCATTGAAACTGTTCAATCGCTCTAAGTTTAATCGAATTAGCAAAATCGCAGGAAGGATCTGTTATAGAGATTGAGAGTGTATCGCTTCTGGCCGTTTTATTGAGGTTCTGTGTGTGTTTTGAGCTAAATTTATTGTGATTTTATTTGAATCTGTCTGATTTTCCAAAATGACTACTTCTTCTAATGATCCTTTCAATACTGGATCCTCTACCAAGCCTCCGATCTTGGTGAGGAATGAGTATAACATTTGGCAGAGAAGATTGCTCCATCACCTGTCTGTCAATAGCTCAGGGTTGTTGGACATCTGTGGTACATGGACCACATAAGCCAATGGTGAATGATCCGGAAACAAACAGTTGGTTCCAAAGAAGAAGAGAGCAATACTCCGATGAGGACAAGAAGTGTTTGAAATCGATGCAAAAGCCATGGAATTTTGGCTATGGCTATCCTAATGAGATTACTGGGCTTCTGCATTGTGAATCTGCTCGTGACCTCTGGAATGCCATCAAGAACAATTTGGTGGTACTGATGAGGTTTTAGCAAACAACAGGGAAATCCTCGCCCAACAACAAGATGAGACTTTCTCATAGAAAGGGTGAGACTCTGACTCAACAATTTGAGCGGTTTCATGTTTAATCTCTGAATTGAAAATGGTTAAACATGAATATACCATGAACCAGAGATAACCAGATGAACCATAGATTTTAAGATCACTGCCTGAGAGATGGAACACATATACCATTGTTCTACGCTCAAATGCTGATGTTGATCGCCTATCTCTCACCCAACTTCATGGGAAACTGCTTACATTCGAGAGAGAGATAGAGCAGAAAAGGAAATTGGTTTCATCTGGCAAGCTCACTGAGGATTTTGTCCAAGGGAACACTGCCCTGATTGGACATCAAGAGCCAGAATATGCGTCATCTGAAAGCCAGTATGATGAGCATATTGATTTCTCTACAAACACTTCTGAGCCTGCCTTTGTGAGTGTTGATAGTTATTCTGCTGGTAGTAATAGTGACAATCTATGTTCATCATGGATGATCTCAAGGGGATTGCTGATGATGACTTAGAAGAGATGGATATTTTGAGCCAAATGGCCTTGATAAATATCAGATCTCAGAAGTTCTACAAAAGAACTGGAAGGAAATTCCCAGGACTCTCTGGCAAAACAAAGTTGGTTTTGACAAGAGTAAGTTAGTGAAGTGCATAAATGCACAGGCTTGGGCACTTTGCAAGAGAATGTAGATCATCTGGATCTAACTCTCCTGCACCCTTTGTGACTTTCCCTGGCAATAGTCAAAAACAGAGGGCAACAACCTGTCAATTCTGGTTACCATCATCAACCACAATCTCCTGCATATTTTGTTCCACAGGGACCATGCCATATCCTACCCCTGCTATTACATGCCACAACCAGGCCAGGTTCAAGCACCCACTGCTCAGCAACCACATGCACTCCCTGAGCCTCAACCATCCCAATCTCATCACCTAATCAACTTCAAAACACAGCTTCTTCACACCAGGAGTTGTTGACTGGAGCAGTTTACCAGATGATGTATCTGGTAATGAACAACTGTTCTCAGGTGCTGGTCAACATGGTGGTGAGCATCCTTTTGGAAATCTAGCTCTCATGGCTTTGGAATCCTCTGATGGATCATCCTCAAATACCTCTTCAACACAGGTATCACAGGTATCCTCTGAGGCTAAGGCCAATTATGTTCTGAAACTTGCATAGCAGCATTTGCCTCTATTAGAGAAGCAAATGTGGCTTTAATCAATAAAAAATGTAGAGCTAGAACAAACAATTTCCAAAAATAAAGCTGAGTTTGAGTCTGTGCTCGAGAAAGAGAAAACTGATGAGATTTACAAATTAAAATGCCAAATTTCTGATGATAAGGCTAGGGAGGATGTACTCTTAGAGAAGTACAAAGACCTCAAAGATACTCTTGCTGTCACCCAGGTAGAGTGTGATCGATGGGTACAATCTTGCAAGGGCTTTGAAATGCTTCTTAGTAAGCAAACAGCTTCCAATGTGAAGTTTGGAATTGGTATAATCACACTGCTCCTCCTACAGTTTTTGCTTCAAGAGCAGGAGGAGCGGATTCTGATGGAGAAAGTAATGACCAATCCACCTCATCATGTGATTCACTACTTGATAAAGCACCATCAGTAGTTGAAGTCAGTAGTAATCCCTCTGTGAACCTAACAGCTGATATTGATGGTTCAACTGCTGACACTCACATGATCAATGAGTTGATCAACCAAGTGTTATCCCTAGAAGTACTGAGGGTACTGGAGAGCAGGGGATAACATCTGGAGTTCAAATCCTAATGACTGACAGCACTGAAGAGAAGAAAACTGTCAGTAGGAAGGATTTGAAGCCTACTAAGGAAGTTGACAAGAAGGCAAAAAGTGCTTCTAAACTGCTGAAGAGCAAGTCTTCAGTAGTTTCATCTCTTTAGTTGATGATCAACAGAAGATGAAGAAGAAACCATGTGAAATATGTGGTCTATTCAATCATCTCACAGATGATTGTTGGTACAAAAAGGGATCCAAACTCAAACAAAAAGAGAAAATAAAGAAAATTGGCTAAAATGAAAACTGAGTTTGAGTCCAAGTTGTGTACCAGCAGCATCAAATCCTGTTACTCCTATGACCAAAAGAAATCTAAAAAGGAAGGAGTGCAACAGGCAATAGCTGAGGTTGCTCAAAAGAAGATGGTGCAACACAAGAACTCATCATCAAACACCAATACCAATGTGTCTGAAGAGCTGAAAGCTCTCTCCAGAATCAGACACAGCTGGTAATGATGGTTCAACATCTGTTGGGAAGAGTTAACCAACTTGATGGCCCTGTGTTGAAACCCCAGAAAAGGAGATCCAAGCCGAAGGATTCCTCTTCTACACCATCTCCTTCACCTCAAGCTATTGTGTCCAATAAACCTGTTAGTTTACCATCTGTTGATGAGACCAGGCCCAAAACCAAAAAGGTTTGGGTCTCCAAAAACTGATTGTTTATTTATGCAGGTTTCTTCAACATGCCAAAGTAGCATCTGGTATGTAGACAGTGGGGGATCTATGCATATGACTGGGAACAACTCACTTCTTAATGACTACTCTCCAGGAAGGAAGGGATTTGTTTCCTTTGGCAATGATGCAAGAGGTTACATCATCGGGAAGGGCTTTGTTTCCAATGGGGAAATAAAGTTTGATGATGTCAACCATGTGGAAAATCTCAAGTATAATCTTTTGAGTGTCAGTCAATTATGTGACAAAGGCCATGTTGCCCTTTTCACAAGCCAGAACTGCAGGATTCTGTCATCCAAAGTTCTGAGTTTGATTGACAAGGTATTGGATGCTCACACTCTCCTGAAGGCCAACAGGACAGGAAGAGTGTATGCCTTAGATCTTTCCAAGAAAATTGATCTCAAAGGCTATCCTTGCCTATTTTCCAAGGCCTCTCCTCAAGAATCTAATCTATGGCATAGAAGGCTGGGACATGTTAATTTCAAGAACATGAATCAGCTGATACACCATAGTTTAGTAAGGGGAATGCTATGAAGGAGTTCAAGTGTGAAAACAACTGCATGCTTGTTTGAAAGGAAAACAGCACAAGGTTTCATTTCCACCTATTGAAGAACCAAAGTCCACTGCCTGCTTACAACTTCTTCACATGGATCTCTTTGGTCCTGTGAGAGCGATGAGCATGGCACAGAAAAAAATACTGTCTGGTAATTGTGGATGATTACTCCAGATTTGTATGGACTTTCTTTCTACATTCAAAGGATGAAGCTGCACAGAAGATCATAAACTTTGTGTTGTATGCTGAGAAGCAGTATTCCCTCTCAGTCAAGTGTATTAGAAGTGATAATGGAACAGAATTCAGGAACAATACACTTGATGAATTCTACCTTTCCAAGGGAATAAAGAGACAGTTTAGTATTCCAAGAACTCCTGAACAGAATGGAGTTGTGGAGAGAAAGAACAGGACCCTCATTGAAGCTGCAAGGTCTATGTTGGCTGATTCTGGACTGCCATTGACCTTTGGGCTGAAGCTGTCAACACAGCATGCTATGTGCAGAATAGAGTGCTAATAAATCAGAGGTTGATGAAGACTCCATATGAAGTTCTACATCATTTGGCCCCTCTCATTTCATTTTTTAGAGCATTTGGGTGTCCCTGTTCATTCTCAACACAAAGGATCAGCTCCAGAAATTTGATCCTAAGGTGGATGCAGGGTACTTGTTGGTTATTCATCAACTTGCAAGGCATACAGAGTCTTCAACTGCAGAACAAAGATGGGTGATGAAGAGACTTACATGTCAAGTTCAATGAATCTCCAAAGGACAAGATTCCACAAAGCCCTGTGGAGCTCTTTGATTTGGACATACTGCAATATGTTCCTTATCAATCTCCTGCTGTTGCTCCTGTCAACAGTTCACCACCTGGTGTTACTACTGAAGATGATGATGATAGTAGTAATCACCTCTTCAGGTTTAGTGATCAACTGCCTGAGTCCTCTAAACCTGATGCTCCTGTAGCTCCAGCCGCACCATCCACAACAAATGCTGATGAGATTTCTGCATCCTCAACTTCATTTGAGTTGCCACCATCTTCATGGTTTCAAGAATCTGCATCAACGTCTGGTGCTGCTGAAGACCCTACAAATACTTGCACAGATTTGATTGTTTACCAAGAGCTGAAAAATCACCCAATATCTCAAATCCTTGGTGATATCAATGCTGGTGTCTCAACCAGAAGCCAGTTGTCCAATTTCTGCTTCTATGCTCTCTTCATAGTCAGCTAGAGCCGAAGAACTATCATGTGCTTTGAGGGACAATGGATGGGTTGAAGCCATGCAGCTTGAGCTTCTTCAGTTCAAGAAACAGCAAGTGTGGGAGCTTGTTCCTCTACCCCCAGGTAAGTGTGCAATAGGCACTAAATGGGTGTTTAGGAATAAAACTGATGAAAATGGGCTAATTGTTAAGAACAAGGCCAGATGGTTGTGCAGGGGTTTTCACAAGAAGAAGGTATTGATTATGATGATGAAACCTTTGCCCCTGTAGCCAGACTGGAGGCAATTAGATTGTTTTTAGCCTATGCTGCACTCCACAATCTTAAAGTTTTCCAATGGATGTCAAAAGTGCTTTTCTATATGGTACAATAAAAGAAGAAGTTTATGTGTGTCAACCACCAGGCTTTGAGGATAATAAGCACCCAGAATGGGTATATAAGCTTGATAAAGCTCTTTATGGGTTGAAACAAGCACCTAGAGCTTGGTATGAGACCTTATCAAACTTTCTTCTACAGAATAATTTCACTAGAGGCTCCATAGATAACTTTATTTATTAAGAAGGTGGATCAGCATAAGCTACTTGTTCAAATTTATGTTGATGATATTATATTTGCATCCTCTGATCCCCAATTGTGTGAGGATTTCCAAACCTTA
Source organism: Flaveria trinervia (assembly GCA_025506515.1). NCBI lineage: Eukaryota > Viridiplantae > Streptophyta > Magnoliopsida > Asterales > Asteraceae > Flaveria > Flaveria trinervia. The sequence continues at coordinate 33,943,431 of CM046449.1, read as the reverse complement.
ATGCAACAGAAGTTTGAAATGAGTGCAATGGGAGAATTACAGTTCTTTCTAGGTTTGCAAATCAAACAAAAAGCTGATGGAATTTTCATTCATCAGTCTAAATACACAAAAGATCTTTTGAATAAGTTTGATTTACAAAACTGTAAATCTGTTCTACTCCCATGTGCAACACCACACAATTGGATGTTGATCAGAAAGGTAAAGGTGTTGATGAAACCCTTTACAGATGTATGATTGGTTCCTTGATGTATTTAACAGCTTCTAGACCAGATATTATGTTTGCTACATGTGTTTGTGCTAGATTTCAGGCTGCACCTAAGGAGTCTCATCTGATTGCAGTCAAGAGGATCTTTAGATATCTGCAAGGCACACAATCTCTAGCTTATGGTATTCCACTGGACATTCTTGCAATTAGTTGCTTTCTCTGATAGTGACTATGCAGGATGTAAGTTGACCAGGAAATCAACTTCTGGTGGATGCCAATTCCTAGGCAACTTTTGATTTCTTGGCAGAGTAAGAAACAAACATCTGTTGCTACATCCACTGCTGAAGCCGAGTACATTGCTGCTGCAAGTTGTACATCCCAAATACTGGCTTCAGAATCAACTTTTGGATTATGGCATTACAGAGACTAAGACTCCATTATTAATGGATAGTGCTTCAGCTCTTTGCATTGTCAAAAATCCTGTCCAGCACTCTAGGACCAAACATATAGAAATTAGACATCATTTTATAAGAGATTGTTTTGAAAAGGGTCTAATTAATCCTATGTTTGTGCCTAGTGTTGATGAGCTTGCAGACATTTTTACTAAGCCTTTGGATAGTTCAACTTTCCAGAACCTGGTGTTGAGGCTTGGTATGCTGCAGCTAGAATAAGTGACAACTACTGATGATCTCAGTAATTACTGATGATCATTGGTAACCATGTCACATATAAGTACTGATGAGTTATTTTACCCTCAGTAGTTTTTATAACTACTGAAGGCTAAATGCTTTAAGTACTGGACTTTATCTGTTCTACACTACTGATGTAGTTACAACTACTGAAAATCAGTAAAACAGATAAGTACTGATGTCCTATGAAACAACTGAAAACAGCTAAAAGCTGAGTAAGTGTTGAGGACAGTATGAAACAACTGAAAGGCTATGAATTGACGACAACTACTGATGAGTACTCTCTCTTCAGTAGTTCACAAACTGCTGTTTCTTTCTAAACAACTGAAGCAATACCATGTCTTCAGTAGTTTCACAACTACTGATGACTAACACCAAGTCTTCAGTTGTTTACAACAACTGATGGCAAAACCACGGTCTTCAGTAGTTTCACAACTACTGATGACTAATACCAAGTCCTCAGTTGTTTCAACATCTGAAGTCCAACTTGTCTTCAGTAGTTTTTAAAACTACTGATGCCTAAATCAGAGACTTCAGTTGTTTCAACGTCTGATAGTAAACACCATGTCTTCAGTTGTTTTATAACTGCTGACCACACCAATACCATCAGTCGTTTCAAACGTCTGAAAGTTAATACCACGTCATCAGTAGCTTCAAATACTGATGACTAACACCAAAACCTTCAGTCGTTTCATAACCCGTACCCTATATATACCTGATCCCTCTTTCAGAGTTTTCATTCTTTCACGACCTAACTTTCAAAAGCTCTGAAAACCTTTCACCTTCATTAATGGCGACCATGCAACTCAAACCTCGACACAACTGTGTCGCGTACCTTACAAAATCGCCCTTCTGGACCAAATTTGAAAATGCTATAGATCTTATGGTCCAATCCCCACTAAAAACGGCTTTCCTTTTAAATCCAATCATTTATGCCGATTCGCTACGTCAGTTCTGGATGAATGCGACCGTTAATGGAGAATCTATCCTTTCATCTATCAACTCGCATAAGGTGGTCATCTCTACTGCTACCATCCGCCAAATATTACTGTTAGATGATGCTGCCTACCCTGTTGGATATCCTAAGCGCCAACTTGATCTTTCCTTTGGACAACATGGATATCAGGGTGATCTTAGTGCTTCAACAATCCTGAAGAAACATTTTCCAGATGCTGAACGATTATTATTCATATGGTAAATGTCTGCCTGGCTCCGAAGACTTCCTCTTGGGATCAACTGTCTTCCAGATGGCAACAGGTATTGTTCTCTATCCTTGAACAAGAACCACTAAACTTTTCTGAAATAATTTTTCTTGAACTCAAGGATATGGCCACAAAACCACTTTCTAACCGTTGGATACTATATCCTCGGTTTATAATGGCCATAATAGAGAATCAGCTTTCTGCTGAGGGACTAGTTGGTCTGGGAGTCCCTGCTTTGGCTGTATTGCCGGAGGTATACTCCCAACACAACACTGACCAAACTCTCAAACAGGCTGCCAAGCTGCGCAAACCCACGCAGCTGGAACCCACAGCCTCCACCTCCAAATCCAAAGTCCCCTCCAAACCCACAAAGAAGAAGCCTAAGAAAGCTACTCAGGGAATTGAGTCCCCTGTGGATGCTCCTGCTGCTGCACCAACGCAGGTTATCTCTGCTGGAAATAACCCCCCAGTAGAGACTGTGACTCCACCAACTGAAGCCGCTCAGGTTTCCTCTCAAAAGGAACCTGAAGCAACCACTCAAAGGGAAGCCACAATGCTGGGATCCTCCTCACTTGAGGGGATTACCATTGAAGAGCACCACCTGTCCCGGGTGCACACTGCTTCCACACCCTCTCCTGATGCAACCGCCCCTCAAAGCCCTACTATCATTGTTGCAAAAGTGCTGACGCAGTTGCATTCCTCACCCCCCACCCAGACACCAATTACTACTGGGATAACCTCAACACCTGAGGGGGAGGATCACAATGCTTCTGCAACCCACAGCACAGGGGTTATCATGTTCCATCTTCTAGTGTAGATAAGGAGGTGCGAACTTCTGGTGAGGCTGCCACTGCTCCTGACTCAGCAAATGACCAGGATGCAGTTGGTAACATCTCTAAGTCCTCACCAGTGGCAACAGCTGATGAAGGACATAGTCCTGAGGCTGGAAGTCCCCAGAACCGAGAACAAGGGGCACATGCTACAATTGATCTACACTCAAGGCATGTTCATTCTGACTTTGTCAGGAGGTCAGGTGATTCAGTCACAACTGATGATGACCTGAGCTTCTTCTTTGATGTAGTTGCTCAAAACACCATTCTAGAGGATGAGGTTAGCAGACTCAAAGAGCTGCTGGCCAAGATGTCTCAGGATGCAAGTCCATCTGCCACCACAATACACCCACAGATGGCACCTTCTTCTGAAGGTCCCCTACACACTGAGCCAGTATATACTTCCAAGCCACCAGCCTCTGCTTTCGGCACTGATTCTCAGGAACAGAACCACCCTGATCAATCAGTTGCTACCCTTCAAAATCCCTACCTCTCATCACTCCCATGATCACAGATATAGTGATCAAAGCCATTGATGAGAGGCTTCTACAATAATACAACCCTTGGTGGAGGAGTTGGTGACTAAATCTCTTTCTACTGCTCAAACCCTTGCATCCAATGCAACCAAAAAGGGGGAGAGTCAGTTAGTTAAAGGAAAAAGGAAGAGGATAGATGGGGAGAAGGCGAAAGAATCTGAGGTTGTAAATGAGAAGGAGAAGGAGAATGTGAAGGGAGCTGAAGTGAATGAAAGTCAAAAAGACTTTCATGTCACATATCAAAAGAGAAAAGAGGAGTCTGAGAAGGAGAAGGAGCTGAAGGATATGGTGAAAGAAGCTGACGCCAACCATAACCGTTCAATGGATAAAATCATTGAGCAGTTGTATAGGCAGGGTTTTGACATCAAACAACTAGACTCCGAGATCAGAAGGATGGAAACAGAGGAGATCAATTCCAGATGGGCTAGCTATGATGCCTTAGAAAGAGAAAGGCTGGAGATAATGATCAGATTTATAGCTAAACTTGGGAAGATCTCTAATGGAAATAAGGGCCTGGACCAGGACAACATCTTGGCAATAACCACCAAGATTTGTTCGTCTGAAGAATACTCCAAAGGTCTAGTGATTGAGGTATTGAATGAAGCTGGGGTTGGGAATCGAAAAGAACTGACAAAATTTACCAAAGCCTCCCTTACAGCCAAAATGCTAAAACAGTCTGAAAAGCCTCAATCCTCAAAATCACTATCTCCACAACCCACTAAAACAACTCCTTTACCCTCTAAACCAACCATCCAACCCACAAAACCAAATCCTTTACCTCAAAAACCCATTGCCAGTGATGTACCTAGCCAAAAAAAAAGAAAGGTACTGAGGCCTGATGAGAGAAGAGGAGGATGAAGACAGACTGCCACTCTCTGCAGTCATTACTTTGCCTAAGGCTAAACCAATGTCCATCACTCCTGCTTCTCAAATGCATGATGTAATGATAAAGATTGAAGAGGAACAGATGCAAAAACATGATGAGGAAATGCTGAAAAGCATTGACAAAGCATATGCTACATCCTCTTCAATGATCAGCATGAAGAAAGAAGTATTAAGATTGTACACCCTTGCTAATACCTTTCAATACCAAAGGGAAAGAGTAAGGATATGGCCTGATCCTAGGGTGGCACACGGATTGTCAAGAAAGAAATTCCTTCAAGATACAAGGGCCAAGTGAAGAGAGTTGTCGACGAAGACATCACTGTGGTGCTTGTAGTGTCCCCTTGGGAAATTGTTGAAGAGTTCAAGAAAGCCTATGAAGCCAAACAACCACCTCAAAAGATGTTAGAGAACAAAATTATAAAGAAGGGATTGGTTTACAAACGACTTGAAAACTTCAAACAAGAAGAGCTCAACCTGCTCTTAGAAGGAACATCCAGATGAGTTTGCTTATAGACAAATAACACGGTTGAGCTCAAGAATGGAAAAAGGCCAAGTACATATCTGAAGTGTATGGCCGAGAAGGATTATTTGATGGTGTGCCCGAGGTGCTAACAATGGATGAGCAAATCATGTTTTTAAGGGCTTACACCAGGGAATCATATAGGCTGATACACGGGAAGTAGATCTCATGGTTGGGGCAACAGCTCGGTGTCCAAGTCCCCAATACAGAGCTCCCAACCATATCATGCCAAACAGATCATCAGAGACTTCTTCCCAGGCCGGTGTGCTGAAAAAGGGTCACTTCTCACTGATCAAGAGGATTAAGAGACCAATCTATCTGCCAAAATAAGTGGGACTCGTAAATAACTTAGAGGTTTGGCTGCATTGGTTCAGGGGGAGTTTGTTGGACCAAAAGAACCAATGAGCCTGATCAGAGAAACCTCTAAGTCCCACAGACATCACAACAGCTGAAGAAGACCTGATCAGCTGTTCTACAAAGTCTGAAGAATACAACTGCTGAAGTACGTCTGAAGTACTGAAGACAAAGACTGAGACAACAGCTGAAGATCTAAAGTCTGAAGACTTCAACAAGTACTGAAGACAAAGACTGAAGATCAACAGCTGAAAGACAAAGTCTGATGTTCAAGTACTGAAGACATCAGCTGATGTTAACAGCTGATGACAACAGCTGAAGAGGGCTTCTTCAGTTGTTGTGATGGTTTTTCTTCTTCAGTAGTTTTCTTTTCCTTTCAGTAGTTTGTTTATTTTTCTTTTCAGTACTTGTAAACACTGAAGAGGTTGTTCTTCAGTTGTTGTAGTTTCAGTAGTTTTATGTTTTTCAGTAGTAGTGTTGTAATGAGATGTTTAACACTTAGGAACATTTGTAAGAAGATGTCAGTTGTTGACATCTTCAGTAGTTGTTAAACATCAGTAGTTATAAAACGGTTACATGTCACTTTCAGTGACATCAGTCTACGTCATTCTTTCCTTTATAAGGAAAGATGACTCACATGTAATCGTGCTTTGAGGCCGACAATCTTAATGCAATATTCCTTTTGTCGGATTTTCTCTCTATAACAAAATTCTTTTATCGTTTTATATCAATTGTTCTTGTTTGAATTTGTCTAATTCTGAGCTATTCCGCTGCTATATCTGTTCAATCGATTAAACCAAGGGCTGAGATCCTAACAAGTTCTATTTTTGGTCAGCCCATGAAATACTGGGATGGCTCAGGCAGTATTGAGCTTGGGGATGATGCTGATTGCCCAAAAAAAAACCCTACCCGACTACAATCCACTAACAGTAATGATGTCTGTTTTTCTGCGGGCCAAGTACTCTGGGGACCCTCAACTCATGTGTTGCTCAATAAGAGCATCATGTGTCCTCAGTTTAAGTACTTAGCCCTGTGCTGCTCAAGTGCATTGCATCATTGAAGGGTTCGATGAGTTGTCTGATCAGATACGAACGCCTATTGTGGCATTGGTGTTGAACCATCCGTTCAGCTTTCCGGATGTCTTCACCTATCTGGTGGAGAACATAGAGGCCAAGGGCAGGAGGGCTTTTTCATGTATTCTCGATTCATGCAGATGATCATTGACCAAAACTCCCTTCGTTGCCAAAGGGAAGGAGGTGCAGTAGCACTTGAGGTGATGGATGAATCCACCTGGGTCGATAAGGTATATAGGGGGAAGCAGTGAAACCCCCTATGAGGCACTGTTTGGGCATCTGGCCCGTGAAGACTATGTGGAGCTGTCATGAAGAAAATTGGCGCCATGACGATAGTGATTAGATACTGACAGATCGAGCTCCCAGATGATGATTCAGATAACGCAATAGCAGTGCTGGTGGAGATGCAGAGCCCACTCAACTGAGGGGTCCCACTACTGATATAGCATCTCCAGCACCCACCCACAGAGAGACTGAGGATGCTAGATCCATCAGGAGTTCCAACCTGATGAGGAGGAGGATACGATGAGGAGCCCCTCACTCGGACTGTTGGCAGCAAGGTGGTTGCCACAGAGCGAAGGCTTCGAGGGTTGGTGAACGCCCTGGCGGATCGGAAGAGGCTGACATGACCCATTATGCTCCCGATCAGCCAAGCAGTGTTCCCATGGGGAGCATCCACCTCGAAAGGCTCGAGGAGAAAAAGAGGCTTAGCCCTACGGCTTGAAGAAAAGACAAAGACTGACCTTCATCACCACACCACTACTACAACCACTACACCACTCCACCTACCACCACCTCTCCGTCCACTACCACACTCCACCTACTACTACTATACCACCCCATCTACACCATATCTACCACACCCCTCCACCACCTCCTTCATCTATATTACCCACAATATTCACCACTGCCACCCCACCACCACATAGCCATCCATCTGTACCATCATCCTTCTCTCCATATACATCTGGATCACCTCTACCTCCCTTTAGGGTAGAGGAACAGCTATCAGCACTGAACCGTATGGTGATGCCTCTGTTAGCAGTCGATGACGAGAAACTACACAGATTCGTCAGTTAGTAGATCTTGCTGCTGCACAATCTCAGTAGATTTCTCAGCGGGCTTGATTGATTGGTCAGCAGGCTCAGCAGATGTCTCAACTCCAGGAGCAGCATGCCAAGAAGATTAAGGAGCTGGAGGCTGCAAACAAGACTATCATGCTAAAGCTCAAAGGATCCAAGAAGAGCCCTTGAAGATTTGAGAAGGAGACGGAGATGATGATGTTGATGATGATGAGAGTGATGATGATGATAATGATGATGATGGTGATGATCATGAGGGTGATACGGATACAGATGTTGATGATGATGAAGAGGATTCTTCTACTGCAGGTGCCACTTTTACAAGCAAACGGAGGACCAAAAGGACTAAAGATCAGAGTGCCTCCACATCCGCCCGGGTAGTAGAAGAGCAGAGGATACATGATAAGAGTAATATTTTATTTATTACTTTATTTAAATCATATGTATTCGAATCTTGTATCACATTATGTAATGAATTTTATATTAATGTTGGTATTTCTATCTTGATTATTAACTAATAATTGTTGTGTTACATGTATAAATGAGCAGATCCAACTTTCAGAGGAATGAATATGTTGCTCCCCTCCAACAGGTCAAGACTCATCTCACGTTGATTCTTGATCTACATGGTATAGTCAGAGATCGGTGATGTACACTCCTGAAGAGGAGAAATCATTCACAATCTCACTGACGAGCAAATAGCAAAATGTTCAAACTAAATGCAGATGAGATTGTCAAGGACGCTCCAACTTTTGAAAAAACCAGTGACGATGAGCTGAACGACATTGATGAGATAGAGATCGAGGACGTCACTGCAAGCACTATCCCGAGTATGCTGACAAAGAGGGAAATGTGGTTCCCAATCTAAGTGACTCCCTGGTCAGTGATACATTTGAGATATTAGATAAGATGGAGCAAGACTCCGAGAAGGTTGAAGAACAAGCCCAAGCCTCAAACACCGATGTTGATATCAGAAAGGCTGAATGGGCTGCTTGTTTTGAGGAGATTCGAGCCCAACGCGCTGCTCCTAAACAGAATGTCTACACCAAGCTCTACAAAGTGAAGAAACATCACAAGGTGTGAGGAAATTATCGTGTGGGCCCATTTTGATGATCTTAATGTATACGCGGTGAAGAGAGAGAAAGGTATTGAGTACTTTAGATTCTCGCATGATCTAAAGTCTCTACCTGGTTTTGATCTTAACCAGCTAGCTAAACTGAAGTTGTTATACGCTGACCCGAGAAAGATGTCAGGCTGGTTTGAGGCCGCTTTGAAGAAAGAGTACCACACCAGGTGGGTCAACTTCAAACCTTAACAACCTAAGAGGTTTATCAGACAGTCTGAAGTTGATCCCATAACTAGAAAGCCAAAGATAGTGCTGAAGTGGAGTCCTCCACACACAATGTCAAGAATTCCTCTCAGGGAAATGCCATAGGACTTCACTCCACACTTTAAGTGATGGTACTATGATTGGCGAATAGGGGAAGCTGTCATAGTTCTGAACAAAGAGGGCAAAATGGATACTATCAGGGTATTTGACCCGATGTCGCTTACCAACTTGTCAGGTGACGATGTCTACACTCTATACAAGTGGCCACTGTTCTATGACACGTAGGATATTGTACAAGCCCTCCCATTCCAAAATGTGATACGGCTCTACTTTGCATTTGAAATACATGCAGGAGCCACAACAGAGGAAAAGTACAAGAAGTACGAGGAGGTTATGAAGAAGGTAAACGATAGATAGATCTAGGTCCAAGGGGGAGTTTGTTGATACATATTACCAAGATTCGGATCATAATGTAATATGTCTTGAATGTCTTACACTTATGTAATGCTTGGGTACTTAATGAAATGGAAATGTTGATTCTGATTTATAATGTTTAATATTTCATTATGAGTTTGTGTAACGCATATTGACTAGATTATATAGGTTTGTGATTGTTTGAATTGATATACATAATGTTTTAATAATGAATACATTCAAACTTGGTTAAGTGAAGTTCTCATTCTTCCGACTAGACCATGCGCCCCAAGTGGTCATGCGTTCCTGTTGGACCAAAAGAACCAATGAGCCAGATCAGAAAAACCTTTAAGTCCCACACAGACATCAAAACAACTGAAGTGATCTACAACAACTGAAGACAAAGTCTGAAGAGAACTGCTGAAGACAAAGTCTGAAGACAACTGCTAAGGACAAAGTCTGAAGACAACTGCTAAAGACAAAGTCTGAAGATCAAGTTCTCAAAAGTTGTCACAACAGCTCAAGTAGTTCTCTTCAGTAGTTGTGATGGTTTACATTTCAGTAGTTTGTAATCAGTAGTTTTATGTTATGTAAAACATCTGAAGTTCTTATACTTCAGACGTTATAACTTCAGTAGTTGTAATGTTAGTTTATACTTAGCTTTTAATGAAGGTGTCCTCAGTTGTTGTGGACATCTTCAGTAGTTTAAGTTTACTTTCAGTTGTTTGTATAAATCAGTTAGATGTCACTATCTAGTGACGTCAGCTGATGTCACATTCCTTATAAAAGGATTGTTGACCTAATTTCCAGATGGGAACTTTGTGATGAATGAAAACATTCTTTTGCAAAAAAATCTCCTCTATAACTGTTACTGTTTAATTGATATTCATATTATTCTTGCTAAAATTTCGTCTAATTCGTGTGCTATTCCGCAGCAAATCCAATCTAATTGATCAAACTAGATCTCAATCCTTCAAATGGTATCAGAGCAAGGTTAATCATTGATCGATTAACAATTGATCATTGAAACTATTCTTTTGATATCTTAGTTTGATCGAATTAGCAAATTTGCAAGAATGGTTATAGATTTTGTTTTTCTGTTGCTTCCTTGAATCAATTTGAGATTCTTCTTGTTTGAACTGTGTTGTTGAGTTTTTGAGTTAGATCTTTAACTCTTATTGACCTATTTGAATTGGTGAAAATGGCTGCATCAATCACTGATCCTCAAAATACTGGCTCCTCAACAAAGCCTACTATGCTGTTAGAGTGAGTACAACATATGGCAACGACGAATGCTCCATCACCTCTCTGTTAATAGTTCAGGTTGTTGGAAATCTGTGGTTCATGGACCATATAAGCCTATGGTGAGTAATCCGGGAACAAATGAAATAATTCCGAAGAAGAAAGAGCAATATTCTGATGAAGATCTGAAACTGTTTGAAATTGATGCTAAAGCCTTCTAGACTTATGCATCATGAATCTGCTCTTGACCTCTGGGTTGCTCTGAAAGAACGATTTGGAGGAACTGATGAGGTCTTAGCAAACAATAGAGAAATCCTTGCCCCAATATGAGACATTCTCTCATAGAAAGGTGAGTCACTGACTCAATAGTTTGAGCGTGTTGGACCAAAAGAACCAATGAGCCTGATCAGAGAAACCTCTAAGTCCCACAAGACATCACAACAGCTGAAGAAGACCTGATCAGCTGTTCTACAAAGTCTGAAGAATACAACTGCTGAAGTACGTCTGAAGTACTGAAGACAAAGACTGAGACAACAGCTGAAGATCTAAAGTCTGAAGACTTCAACAAGTACTGAAGACAAAGACTGAAGATCAACAGCTGAAAGACAAAGTCTGATGATTCAAGTACTGAAGACATCAGCTGATGTTAACAGCTGATGACAACAGCTGAAGAGGGCTTCTTCAGTTGTTGTGATGGTTTTTCTTCTTCAGTAGTTTTCTTTTCCTTTCAGTAGTTTGTTTATTTTTCTTTTCAGTACTTGTAAACAACTGAAGAGGTTGTTCTTCAGTTGTTGTAGTTTCAGTAGTTTTATGTTTTTCAGTAGTTGTAAATGAGATGTTTAACACTTAGGAACATTTGTAAGAAGATGTCAGTTGTTGACATCTTCAGTAGTTGTTAAACATCAGTAGTTATAAAACGGTTACATGTCACTTTAGTGACATCAGTACGTCATTCTTCCTTTATAAGGAAAGATGACTCACATGTAATCGTGCCTTTGAGGCCGACAATCCTAATGCAATATTCCTTTTGTCGGATATTTCTCTCTCTATAACAAAACTCTTTTATCGTTTTATATCAGTGTTCTTGTTGAATTTGTCTAATTCTGAGCTATTCCGCTGCTATATCTGTTCAATCGATTAAACCAAGGCTGAGATCCTAACAAATGGTATCAGAGCAGTTAATCATTGATCGATCTAACAATTGATCATTGAAACTGTTCAATCGCTCTAAGTTTAATCGAATTAGCAAAATTCGCAAGGATCTGTTATAGAGATTGAGAGTGTATCGCTTCTGGCCGTTTTATTTGAGGTTCTGTGTGGTTTTGAGCTAAATTATTGTGATTTTACTTGAATCTGTCTGATTTTCCACAATGACTACTTCTTCTAATGATCCTTTCAATACTGGATCCTCTACCAAGCCTCCGATCTTGGTGAGGAATGAGTAACATTTGGCAGAGAAGATTGCTCCATCACCTGTCTGTCAATAGCTCAGGTTGTTGGACATCTGTGGTACATGGACCACATAAGCCAATGGTGAATGATCCGGAAACAAACCAGTTGGTTCCAAAGAAGAAGGAGCAATACTCCGATGAGGACAAGAAGTTGTTTGAAATCGATGCAAAAGCCCATGGAATTTTGGCTATGGCTATTCCTAATGAGATTTACTCTGGGCTTCTGCATTGTGAATCTGCTCATGACCTCTGGAATGCCATCAAAGAACAATTTGGTGGTACTGATGAGGTTTTAGCAAACAACAGGGAAATCCTCGCCCAACAATATGAGACTTTCTCTCATAGAAAGGGTGAGACTCTGACTCAAACAATTTGAGCGGTTTTCATGTTTAATCTCTGAATTGAAAATGGTTAAACATGAATATACCAGGAGTCAGATGAACCATAGATTTTTAAGATCACTGCCTGAGAGATGGAACACATACCATTGTTCTACGCTCAATGCTGATGTTGATCGCCTATCTCTCACCCAACTTCATGGGAAACTGCTTACATTCGAGAGAGAGATAGAGCAGAAAAGGAAATTGGTTTCATCTGGCAAGCTCACTGAGGATTTTGTCCAAGGGAACACTGCCCTGATTGGACATCAAGAGCCAGAATATGCGTCATCTGAAAGCCAGTATGATGAGCATATTGATTTCTCTAAAAACTTCTGAGCCTGCCTTTGTGAGTGTTGATAGTTATTCTGCTGGTAGTAATAGTGACAATCTATGTTTCATCATGGATGATCTCAAGGGGATTGCTGATGATGACTTAGAAGAGATGGATATTTGAGCCAAATGGCCTTGATAAATATCAGATCTCAGAAGTTCTACAAAAGAACTGGAAGGAAATTCCCAGGACTCTCTGGCAAAACCAAAGTTGGTTTTGACAAGAGTAAGTTGAAGTGCCATAAATGCCACAGGCTTGGCACTTTGCAAGAGAATGTAGATCATCTGGATCTAACTCTCCTGCACCCTTTGTGACTTTCCCTGGCAATAGTCAACAAAACAGAGGGCAACAACCTGTCAATTCTGGTTATCATCATCAACCACAATCTCCTGCATATTTGTTCCACAGGGGCCAATGCCATATCCATACCCCTGCTATTACATGCCACAACCAGGCCAGGTTCAAGCACCCACTGCTCAGCAACCACATGCACTCCCTGAGCCTCAACCATCCCAATCTCATCAACCTAATCAACTTCAACAACACAGCTTCTTCACACCAGGAGTTGTTGACTGGAGCAGTTTACCAGATGATGTGTCTGGTAATGAACAACTGTTCTCAGGTGCTGGTCAACATGGTGGTGAGCATCCTTTTGGAAATCTAGCTCTCATGGCTTTGGAATCCTCTGATGGATCATCCTCAAATACCTCTTCAACACAGGTATCACAGGTATCCTCTGAGGCTAAGGCCAAATTATGTTCTGAAACTTGCATAGCAGCATTTGCCTCTATTAGAGAAGCAAATGTGGCTTTAATCAATAAAAATGTAGAGCTAGAACAAACAATTTCCAAAAATAAAGCTGAGTTTGAGTCTGTGCTGAAAGAGAAAACTGATGAGATTTACAAATTAAAATGCCAAATTTCTGATGATAAGGCTAGGGAGGATGTACTCTTAGAGAAGTACAAAGACCTCAAAGATACTCTTGCTGTCACCCAGGTAGAGTGTGATCGATGGGTACAATCTTGCAAGGGCTTTGAAATGCTTCTTAGTAAGCAAACAGCTTCCAATGTGAAGTTTGGAATTGGTTATAATCACACTGCTCCTCCGTTTTTGCTTCAAGAGCAGGAGCGGATTCTGATGGAGAAAGTAATGACCAATCCACCTCATCATGTGATTCACTACTTGATAAAGCACCATCAGTAGTTGAAGTCAGTAGTAATCCCTCTGTGAACCTACAGCTGATATTGATGGTTCAACTGCTGACACTCACATGATCAATGAGTTGATCAACCCAAGTGTTATCCCTAGAAGTACTGAGGGTACTGGAGAGCAGGGGATAACATCTGGAGTTCAAATCCTAATGACTGACAGCACTGAAGAGAAGAAAACTGTCAGTAGAAGGATTTGAAGCCTACTAAGGAAGTTGACAAGAAGGCAAAAAGTGCTTCTAAACTGCTGAAGAGCAAGTCTTCAGTAGTTTCATCTTCTTTAGTTGATGATCAACAGAAGATGAAGAAGAAACCATGTGAAATATGTGGTCTATTCAATCATCTCACAGATGATTGTTGGTACAAAAAGGGATCCAAACTCAAACAAAAAGAGAAAATTAAAGAAAATTTGGCTAAAATGAAAACTGAGTTTGAGTCCAAGTTTGTACCCAGCATCAAATCCTGTTACTCCTATGACCAAAAGAAATCTAAAAAGGAAGGAGTGCAACAGGCAATAGCTGAGGTTGCTCAAAAGAAGATGGTGCAACACAAGAACTCATCATCAAACACCAATACCAATGTGTCTGAAGAGCTGAAAGCTCTCTCCCAGAATCAGACACAGCTGGTAATGATGGTTCAACATGTTGGGAAGAGTTAACCAACTTGATGGCCCTGTGTTGAAACCCCAGAAAAGGAGATCCAAGCCGAAGGATTCCTCTTCTACACCATCTCCTTCACCTCAAGCTATTGTGTCCAATAAACCTGTTAGTTTACCATCTGTTGATGAGACCAGGCCCAAAACCAAAAAGGTTTGGGTCTCCAAAACTAACTGATTGTTTATTTATGCAGGTTTCTTCAACATGCCAAAGTAGCATCTGGTATGTAGACAGTGGGGGATCTATGCATATGACTGGGAACAACTCACTTCTTAATGACTACTCTCCAGGAAGGAAGGGATTTGTTTCCTTTGGCAATGATGCAAGAGGTTACATCATCGGGAAGGGCTTTGTTTCCAATGGGGAAATAAAGTTTGATGATGTCAACCATGTGGAAAATCTCAAGTATAATCTTTTGAGTGTCAGTCAATTGTGTGACAAAGGCCATGTTGCCCTTTTCACAAGCCAGAACTGCAGGATTCTGTCATCCAAAGTTCTGAGTTTGATTGACAAGGTATTGGATGCTCACACTCTCCTGAAGGCCAACAGGACAGGAAGAGTGTATGCCTTAGATCTTTCCAAGAAAATGATCTCAAAGGCCATCCTTGCCTATTTTCCAAGGCCTCTCCTCAAGAATCTAATCTATGGCATAGAAGGCTGGGACATGTTAATTTCAAGAACATGAATCAGCTGATACACCATAGTTTAGTAAGGGGAATGCCTATGAAGGAGTTCAAGTGTGAAAACAACTGCACTGCTTGTTTGAAAGGAAAACAGCACAAGGTTTCATTTCCACCTATTGAAGAACCAAAGTCCACTGCCTGCTTACAACTTCTTCACATGGATCTCTTTGGTCCTGTGAGAGTGATGAGCATGGCACAGAAAAAAATACTGTCTGGTAATTGTGGATGATTACTCCAGATTTGTATGGACTTTCTTTCTACATTCAAAGGATGAAGCTGCACAGAAGATCATAAACTTTGTGTTGTATGCTGAGAAGCAGTATTCCCTCTCAGTCAAGTGTATTAGAAGTGATAATGGAACAGAATTCAGGAACAATACACTTGATGAATTCTACCTTTCCAAGGGAATAAAGAGACAGTTTAGTATTCCAAGAACTCCTGAACAGAATGGAGTTGTGGAGAGAAAGAACAGGACCCTCATTGAAGCTGCAAGGTCTATGTTGGCTGATTCTGGACTGCCATTGACCTTTTGGGCTGAAGCTGTCAACACAGCATGCTATGTGCAGAATAGAGTGCTAATAAATCAGAGGTTGATGAAGACTCCATATGAAGTTCTACATCATTTGGCCCCTCTCATTTCATTTTTAGAGCATTTGGGTGTCCCTGTTTCATTCTCAACACAAAGGATCAGCTCCAGAAATTTGATCCTAAGGTGGATGCAGGGTACTTTGTTGGTTATTCATCAACTTGCAAGGCATACAGAGTCTTCAACTGCAGAACAAAGATGGTTGAAGAGACTTACATGTCAAGTTCAATGAATCTCCAAAGGACAAGATTCCACAAAGCCCTGTGGAGCTCTTTGATTTGGACATACTGCAATATGTTCCTTATCAATCTCCTGCTGTTGCTCCTGTCAACAGTTCACCACCTGGTGTTACTACTGAAGATGATGATGATAGTAGTAATCACCTCTTCAGGTTTAGTGATCAACTGCCTGAGTCCTCTAAACCTGATGCTCCTGTAGCTCCAGCCGCACCATCCACAACAAATGCTGATGAGATTTCTGCATCCTCAACTTCATTTGAGTTGCCACCATCTTCATGGTTTCAAGAATCTGCATCAAATCTGCTGCTGCTGAAGACCCTACAAAACTTGCACAGATTTGATTGTTTACCAAGAGCTGAAAAATCACCCAATATCTCAAATCCTTGGTGATATCAATGCTGGTGTCTCAACCAGAAGCCAGTTGTCCAATTTCTGCTTCTATGCTCTCTTCATCAGTCAGCTAGAGCCGAAGAACTATCATGTGCTTTGAGGGACAATGGATGGGTTGAAGCCATGCAGCTTGAGCTTCTTCAGTTCAAGAAACAGCAAGTGTGGGAGCTTGTTCCTCTACCCCCAGGTAAGTGTGCAATAGGCACTAAATGGGTGTTTAGGAATAAAACTGATGAAAATGGGCTAATTGTTAAGAACAAGGCCAGACTGGTTGTGCAGGGGTTTGCACAAGAAGAAGGTATTGATTATGATGAAACCTTTGCCCCTGTAGCCAGACTGGAGGCAATTAGATTGTTTTTAGCCTATGCTGCACTCCACAATCTTAAAGTTTTCAAATGGATGTCAAAAGTGCTTTTCTATATGGTACAATAAAAGAAGAAGTTTATGTGTGTCAACCACCAGGCTTTGAGGATAATAAGCACCCAGAATGGGTATATAGCTTGATAAAGCTCTTTATGGGTTGAAACAAGCACCTAGAGCTTGGTATGAGACCTTATCAAACTTTCTTCTACAGAATAATTTCACTAGAGGCTCCATAGATAAAACTTTATTTATTAAGAAGGTGGATCAGCATAAGCTACTTGTTCAAATTTATGTTGATGATATTATATTTGCATCCTCTGATCCCCAATTGTGTGAGGATTTCCAAACCTTAATGCAACAGAAGTTTGAAATGAGTGCAATGGGAGAATTACAGTTCTTTCTAGGTTTGCAAATCAAACAAAAAGCTGATGGAATTTTCATTCATCAGTCTAAATACACAAAAGATCTTTTGAATAAGTTTGATTTACAAAACTGTAAATCTTTTACTCCCATGTGCAACACCACACAATTGGATGTTGATCAGAAAGGTAAAGGTGTTGATGAAACCCTTTACAGATGTATGATTGGTTCCTTGATGTATTTAACAGCTTCTAGACCAGATATTATGTTTGCTACATGTGTTTGTGCTAGATTTCAGGCTGCACCTAAGGAGTCTCATCTGATTGCAGTCAAGAGGATCTTTAGATATCTGCAAGGCACACAATCTCTAGGCTTATGGTATTCCACTGGACATTCTTGCAAATTAGTTGCTTTCTCTGATAGTGACTATGCAGGATGTAAGTTGACCAGGAAATCAACTTCTGGTGGATGCCAATTCCTAGGCAACTGTTTGATTTCTTGGCAGAGTAAGAAACAAACATCTGTTGCTACATCCACTGCTGAAGCCGAGTACATTGCTGCTGCAAGTTGTACATCCCAAATACTCTGGCTTCAGAATCAACTTTTGGATTATGGCATTACAGAGACTAAGACTCCATTATTAATGGATAGTGCTTCAGCTCTTTGCATTGTCAAAAATCCTGTCCAGCACTCTAGGACCAAACATATAGAAATTAGACATCATTTTATAAGAGATTGTTTTGAAAAGGGTCTAATTAATCCTATGTTTGTGCCTAGTGCTGATGAGCTTGCAGACATTTTTACTAAGCCTTTGGATAGTTCAACTTTCCACAACCTGGTGTTAAGGCTTGGTATGCTGCAGCTAGAATAAGTGACAACTACTGATGATCTCAGTAATTACTGATGATCATTGGTAACCATGTCACATATAAGTACTGATGAGTTATTTTACCCTCAGTAGTTTTTATAACTACTGAAGGCTAAATGCTTTAAGTACTGGACTTTATCTGTTCTACACTACTGATGTAGTTACAACTACTGAAATCAGTAGAAACAGATAAGTACTGATGTCCTATGAAACAACTGAAAACAGCTAAAAGCTGATGAGTAAGTGTTGAGGACAGTATGAAACAGCTGAAAGGCTATGAATTGACGACAACTACTGATGAGTACTCTCTCTTCAGTAGTTCACAAACTGCTGTTTCTTTATAAACAACTGAAGCAATACCATGTCTTCAGTAGTTTCACAACTACTGATGACTAACACCAAGTCTTCAGTTGTTTACAACAACTGATGGCAAAACCACGGTCTTCAGTAGTTTCACAACTACTGATGACTAATACCAAGTCCTCAGTTGTTTCAACATCTGAAGTCCAACTTGTCTTCAGTAGTTTTTAAAACTACTGATGCCTAAATCAGAGACTTCAGTTGTTTCAACGTCTGATAGTAAACACCATGTCTTCAGTTGTTTTATAACTGCTGACCACACCAATACCATCAGTCGTTTCAAACGTCTGAAAGTTAATACCACGTCATCAGTAGCTTCAAATACTGATGACTAACACCAAAACCTTCAGTCGTTTCATAACCCGTACCCTATATATACCTGATCCCTCTTTCAGAGTTTTCATTCTTTCACGACCTAACTTTTCAAAAGCTCTGAAAACCTTTCACCTTCATTAATGGCGACCATGCAACTCAAACCTCGACACAACTGTGTCGCGTACCTTACAAAATCGCCCTTCTGGACCAAATTTGAAAATGCTATAGATCTTATGGTCCATCCCCCCTAAAAACGGCTTTCTTTTAAATCCAATCATTTATGCCGATTCGCTACGTCAGTTCTGGATGAATGCGACCGTTAATGGAGAATCTATCCTTTCATCTATCAACTCGCATAAGGTGGTCATCTCTACTGCTACCATCCGCCAAATATTACTGTTAGATGATGCTGCCTACCCTGTTGGATATCCTAAGCGCCAACTTGATCTTTCCTTTGGACAACATGGATATCAGGGTGATCTTAGTGCTTCAACAATCCTGAAGAAACATTTTCCAGATGCTGAACGATTATTATTTCATATGGTAAATGTTTGCCTGGCTCCGAAGACTTCCTCTTGGGATCAACTGTCTTCCAGATGGCAACAGGTATTGTTCTCTATCCTTGAACAAGAACCACTAAACTTTTCTGAAATAATTTTTCTTGAACTCAAGGATATGGCCACAAAACCACTTTCTAACCGTTGGATACTATATCCTCGGTTTATAATGGCCATAATAGAGAATCAGCTTTCTGCTGAGGGACTAGTTGGTCTGGGAGTCCCTGCTTTGGCTGTATTGCCGGAGGTATACTCCCGACACAACACTGACCAAACTCTCAAACAGGCTGCCAAGCTGCGCAAACCCACGCAGCTGGAACCCACAGCCTCCACCTCCACATCCAAAGTCCCCTCCAAACCACAAAGAAGAAGCCTAAGAAAGCTACTCAGGAATTGAGTCCCCTGTGGATGCTCCTGCTGCACCAACGCAGGTTATCTCTGCTGGAAATAACCCCCCAGTAGAGACTGTGACTCCACCAACTGAAGCCGCTCAGGTTTCCTCTCAAAAGGAACCTGAAGCAACCACTCAAAGGGAAGCCACAATGCTGGGATCCTCCTCACTTGAGGGGATTACCATTGAAGAGCACCACCTGTCCCGGGTGCACACTGCTTCCACACCCTCTCCTGATGCAACCGCCCCTCAAAGCCCTACTATCATTGTTGCAAAAGTGCTGACGCAGTTGCATTCCTCACCCCCCACCCAGACACCAATTACTACTGGGATAACCTCAACACCTGAGGGGGAGGATCACAATGCTTCTGTCAACCCACAGCACAGGGGTTATCATGTTCCATCTTCTAGTGTAGATAAGGAGGTGCGAACTTCTGGTGAGGCTGCCACTGCTCCTGACTCAGCAAATGACCAGGATGCAGTTGGTAACATCTCTAAGTCCTCACCAGTGGCAACAGCTGATGAAGGACATAGTCCTGAGGCTGGAAGTCCCCAGAACCGAGAACAAGGGCACATGCTCAATTGATCTACACTCAAGGCATGTTCATTCTGACTTTGTCAGGAGGTCAGGTGATTCAGTCACAACTGATGATGACCTGAGCTTCTTCTATGATGTAGTTGCTCAAAACACCATTCTAGAGGATGAGGTTAGCAGACTCAAAGAGCTGCTGGCCAAGATGTCTCAGGATGCAAGTCCATCTGCCACCACAATACACCCACAGATGGCACCTTCTTCTGAAGGTCCCCTACACACTGAGCCAGTATATACTTCCAAGCCACCAGCCTCTGCTTTCGGCACTGATTCTCAGGAACAGAACCACCCTGATCAATCAGTTGCTACCTTCAAAATTCCCTACCTCTCATCACTCCCATGATCACAGATATAGTGATCAAAGCCATTGATGAGAGGCTTCCTACAATAATACAACCCTTGGTGGAGGAGTTGGTGACTAAATCTTTCTACTGCTCAAACCCTTGCACCCAATGCAACCAAAAAGGGGGAGAGTCAGTTAGTTAAAGGAAAAAGGAGAGGATAGATGGGGAGAAGCGAAAGAATCTGAGGTTGTAAATGAGAGGAGAAGGAGAAGATGAGGGAGCTGAAGTGAATGAAAGTCAAAAAGACTTTCATGTCACATATCAAAAGAGAAAAGGAGAGTCTGAGAAGGAGAAGGAGCTGAAGGATATGGTGAAAGAAGCTGACGCCAACCATAACCGTTCAATGGACAAAATCATTGAGCAGTTGTATAGGCAGGGTTTTGACATCAAACAACTAGACTCCGAGATCAGAAGGATGGAAACAGAGGAGATCAATTCCAGATGGGCTAGCTATGATGCCTTAGAAAGAGAAAGGCTGGAGATAATGATCAGATTTATAGCTAAATACTTGGGAAGATCTCTAATGGAAATAAGGGCCTGGACCAGGGACAACATCTTGGCAATAACCACCAAGATTTGTTCGTCTGAAGAATACTCCAAAGGTTAGTGATTGAGGTATTGAATGAAGCTGGGGTTGGGAATCGAAAAGAACTGACAAAATTACCAAAGCCTCCCTTACAGCCAAAATGCTAAAACAGTCTGAAAAGCCTCAATCCTCAAAATCACTATCTCCACAACCCACTAAAACAACTCCTTTACCCTCTAAACCAACCATCCAACCCACAAAACCAAATCCTTTACCTCAAAAACCATTGCCAGTGATGTACCTAGCCAAAGAAAAGAAAGGTACTGAGGCTGATGAAGATGAAGAGGAGGATGAAGACAGACTGCCACTCTCTGCAGTCATTACTTTGCCTAAGGCTAAACCAATGTCCATCACTCCTGCTTCTCAAATGCATGATGTAATGATAAAGATTGAAGAGGAACAGATGCAAAAACATGATGAGGAAATGCTGAAAAGCATTGACAAAGCATATGCTACATCCTCTTCAATGATCAGCATGAAGAAAGAAGTATTAAGATTGTACACCCTTGCTAATACCTTTCAATACCAAAGGGAAAGAGTAAGGATATGGCCTGATCCTAGGGTGGCACACCGGATTGTCAAGAAAGAAATTCCTTCAAGATACAAGGGCCAAGTGAAGAGAGTTGTCGACGAAGACATCACTGTGGTGCTTGTAGTGTCCCCTTGGGAAATTGTTGAAGAGTTCAAGAAAGCCTATGAAGCCAAACAACCACCTCAAAAGATGTTAGAGACAAAATTATAAGAAGGGATTGGTTTACAAACGACTTGAAAACTTCAAACAAGAAGAGCTCAACCTGCTCTTAGAAGGACTCATCCAGATGAGTTTGCTTATAGACAAATAACCACGGTTGAGCTCAAGAATGGAAAACAGGCCAAGTACATATCTGAAGTGTATGGCCGAGAAGGATTATTTGATGGTGTGCCCGAGGTGCTAACAATGGATGAGCAAATCATGTTTTAAGGGCTTACACCAGGGAATCATATAGGCTGATACACGGGAAGTAGATCTCATGGTTGGGTGGGGCAACAGCTCGGTGTCCAAGTCCCCAATACAGAGCTCCCAACCATATCATGCCAAACAGATCATCAGAGACTTCTTCCCAGGCCGGTGCTGAAAAAGGGTCACTTCTCATCTGATCAAGAGGATTAAGAGACCAATCTATCTGCCAAAATAAGTGGGACTCGTAAATAACTTAGAGGTTTTGGCTGCATTGGTTCAGGGGGAGTTTGTTGGACCAAAAGAACCAATGAGCCTGATCAGAGAAACCTCTAAGTCCCACAGACATCACAACAGCTGAAGAAGACCTGATCAGCTGTTCTACAAAGTCTGAAGAATACAACTGCTGAAGTACGTCTGAAGTACTGAAGACAAAGACTGAGACAACAGCTGAAGATCTAAAGTCTGAAGACTTCAACAAGTACTGAAGACAAGACTGAAGATCAACAGCTGAAAGACAAAGTCTGATGTTCAAGTACTGAAGACATCAGCTGATGTTAACAGCTGATGACAACAGCTGAAGAGGGCTTCTTCAGTTGTTGTGATGGTTTTTCTTCTTCAGTAGTTTTCTTTTCCTTTCAGTAGTTTGTTTATTTCTTTTCAGTACTTGTAAACAACTGAAGAGGTTGTTCTTCAGTTGTTGTAGTTTCAGTTTTTATGTTTTTCAGTAGTTAAATGAGATGTTTAACACTTAGGAACATTTGTAAGAAGATGTCAGTTGTTGACATCTTCAGTAGTTGTTAAACATCAGTAGTTATAAAACGGTTACATGTCACTTTCAGGTGACATCAGTCTACGTCATTCTTTCCTTTATAAGGAAAGATGACTCCTGTAATCGTGCCTTTGAGGCCGACAATCCTAATGCAATATTCCTTTTGTCGGATATTTCTCTCTCTATAACAAAACTCTTTTATCGTTTTATATCAATTGTTCTTGTTTGAATTTGTCTAATTCTGAGCTATTCCGCTGCTATATCTGTTCAATCGATTAAACCAAGGGCTGAGATCCTAACAGAGCGATTCTCCTGTTTGATATCTGAGTTGAAATGGTTAAACAAGAATATAGAAAACAGTCAGATGAACAACAGATTTCTAGATCCCTGCCTCAGAGATGGGACCCGTATACCATTGTCCTATGCTCCAGTGCAAAATCTAGATAAACTATCTCTCACCCAACTTCATGGGAAAACTACTAACATTGAAGAGAGATAGAACTGAAAAGAAAACTGACTTATCTGGGAAGCTCACTGATGATTTTGTACCAGGGAATACTGCTCTGGTGGCATGAGTCAGAATATGCTACATTAGAAAGTTCCTATGATGAGCATATTGATCTCTTCAAACAGTGGAGATCATGCTTTTGCTGGTATTGATTATAATCAGGATGTAATAGCCACAGTATGTGCTTTTGATGGATGATTTGAAAGGAATTGCTGATGATGATTGGAAGAGATGGATATTTGAGCCAAATGGAATTGTTGATATCAGATCTCAAAAATTTACAAAGGACAGGTAGAAAATTCCTTGTCTTTATGGAAAACCAAAGTGGTTTTGACAAGAGCAAGTTGAGGTGTCACAATGCCATAGACTTGGACATTTTGCAAGAGGTGTAGATCATCTGGATCTACTCTTCTGCACCCTTGTGACCTTTCAAGCAATATTCCAAAAACAAAGGGCACATTCTACCAGTTCTGGTCATCATTCACAAATCAATCATCCTGCATATTTTGTTTCCTCAAGGTCAAATGCCATATCCTTATCCCTGTTTTTACATGCCACAGTCCAATCAGGTTCCTGTACCCATAGCCTCAACAATCACATGCCCTACCTGAGCCTCCTCCATCTCAATCAAGTCAACAATCTCAATCAAGTCAACAATCTCAATCTTAATCTGAATCACATCAAAGCTTTTTCACTCCTGGTGTTGTTGACTGGAGTAGTTTACCAGATGATCTTTCTGGTATTCTGAACAAATATTTTCTAGTACTGGTCAACATGGTGGGGAAAATCCTTTTGGAAATCTTGGTCTTATGGCCCTGGAGTCTACTGGTGGTTCAAGCTCAAATGCTTCATTATCACAGGTACCACAAGTATCTTCTGAGGCTAAGGCCAAGTTGTGTTCTTTGTCATGCATAGCTGCTTTTGCCTCAATTAGAGAAGCAAATGTAGCTTTAATTAATCAAAAACTTGACCTAGAAAAAGTGATTTCCAAAAGAAAAGTTGAGTTTGAGTCTGTTTTAAAAGAAAAAGATGATGAGATTTACATATTAAAATGCCAAATCATTGATGAAAAGGCTAAGGTAGAGGTCATTTTAGAAAATCACAAGAGTCTCAAAGAAACACTTGCAGCTACTCAAGTGGAGTGTGAACGTTGGGTAACATCTTGCAAGGGGTTTGAAATGCTTTTGAGTAGGCAAACTGCTTCAAATGTGAAGTTTGGGATTGGATATAATCACACTGAACCTCCTACAGATTTTACTCCCAAGACAGAAGTAAAATCTGAAGGTGAACTCAATTCTCAAACCACATCATGTCTCTCATCCTCAAGTGATAATGTACAATCAGAGGATGAAGTCAGTAATAGTACCTCAGCTAATCAATCTGTTGATGGTCCTACTGCTGATGAACACATGATCAAAGAAAAGCCGAGCACTTCAGGTGTTGTCTCAAAAGGTATTCAAAGTACTGAAGAGCAAGTAACAACACCTGAAGAACATTTCAAACCAAATGGAACCAAACATGGTTTAACAACTGCTGAAGAGTCTATCAGGAAATCTAAATGTATTGATAGAAAACTTCTGAAGAGCAAGTCTTCAGTTGTTACAAATCCTTCAGTATTTCAAATAAGTACTGAGAGGAAGAAAGTACTGAAGAACACACCTTCAGTAGTTTTATCTTCTTCAGCAGCTGATCAACAGAAGATGAAGAAAAAGCCATGTGAAATATGTGGTCTATTCAATCATCTCACTGATGAATGTTGGTACAGAAAGGGTTCCAAATTTAACAAAGATAAAATCATTGAAAAGAAAATTAATAAAATGAAAGATGAATTTGAAACCAAGTTTATGCCACAAACATCTCAACCTGATAAACCAAAGTCTTCACAAAAATCTAAACAGAAGAAAGAGGTTTATCATAAAACAGCTGAAAATATTCCTCAAGGAGTATCAAAACAACAGACTAAGTCTGTGTCTTTCAAAAAGGAGGACATGGTGTATCACAGGAACCATTCAAAAACAAGTACTGATGTGTCTGCTGAACTGAAGGCTTTAACAACCAATCAAACACAACTTGTTATCATGGTTCAACATTGTTGGGGAGAGTTAACCAAATAGATGTACCTGTGATTAAACCACTGAAAAGGAAAACTAAGCCAAAATCAATGGAATCCTTTTCAGCACCATCTCCATCTTTAAAGGCTGTTAATCATGACAAATCAGTTAGTATAAAATCTATTGGTGAGAACAGACCCAAAACCAAAATGGTTTGGGTCTCAAAAGCTAACTAGTTGTTGTGATATATGTAGGGTTCTTCAACATGCCATAGAAGCATCTGGTATGTGGACAGTGAAGGATCTATGCATATGACTGGGAGCAAATCTCTTCTTCATGCTCTCAAGGAAAGAAGGGATTTGTATCTTTTGGTAATGATGCTAAGGGTTATATCATCGGCAAAGGCTTTGTTTCAAATGGTGAAATAAGGTTTGATGATGTCAACCATGTGGAGAATCTCAAGTACAATTTGTTGAGTGTTAGTCAAATGTGTGATAAAGGGCATGTTGCACTTTTCACCACTCAGAACTATTGAATTCTGTCTTTCAATGTTTTGAATATGATTGACAAGATATTGGATGAACATATCCTCCTGAAAGCCAACAGGAGTGGAAGAGTATATGCCTTAGATTTATCAAAGAAAATTGATCTAAAAGGCCATCCATGTCTGATCTCCAAGGCCTCTCCTCAGGAATCTGAGCTTTGGCACAGAAGGCTTGGTCATGTGAATCTTAGAAACATGAACCAGCTGATCCTTCATGGCTTAGTGAGAGGTCTGTCATTAAAGGAGTTCAAATGTGATGATAACTGCTCTACTTGTTTAAGAGGAAGCAACATAAAGTATCATTCCCTCCAATAGAAGAACCAAAGTCCACTGCCTGCTTGCAATTACTGCATATGGATCTTTTGGTCCGTAAGAGTGATGAGCATGGCAAAGAATGTCTAGTAATTGTGGATGATTATTCCAGATTTGTATAGACCTTCTTCTTACATTCAAAAGATGAGGCTGGTCAAATTATCATCTACTTTGTGTTGCATGTGGAAAAGCAGTATTCTCTTTTTGTCAAGTGTGTGAGGAGTGATAATGGCACAAAATTTAGAAATCACACACTTGATGATTTTATTTCTCTAAGGGAATCAAGAGGCAGTTTAGCATTCCAAGAACTCCTGAGCAAAATGGAGTGGTGGAGAGAAAGAACAGGACCCTTATTGAAGCTGCAAGGTCAATGTTGGCTGATTCTGGTTTGCCACTAACCTTTTGGGCTGAAGCTATTAACACAGCGTGTTATGTACAAAATAGAGTATGGGTAAATCAAAGGTTGATGAAGACTCCTTATGAGAAGTTACATCATTTGGCTCCACTGATTTCCTTCTTTAGAGCATTTAGGTGTCCCTGTTATATTCTCAACACAAAGGATCCACTTCAGAAGTTTGAATCAAAGGTGGATGCAGGGTACTTTGTTGGGTATTCCTCTACTTGCAAGGCATACAGAGTTTTTAATTTCAGATCAAAGATTGTAGAAGAAACCTTGCATGTCAAGTTTAATGAATCTCCAAAGGAGAAAATCCCACAAAACCCTATGGAGTTATTTGATCTGGACATACTGCAATATGGTCCTTATCAGTCTCCAACTGTTGCAGATTCTGTGAATACATCATCTCCTGCCACTTGTTATCCATCTGTTGGTATAAATGCAAGTTTTAGTGATCAACTACCTGAGTCTACTAAACTTGATGTTCTTGTAGCTTCAGCAGTTCCATCCACAACAAATGCTGATGAGATCTCTGAATCCTCTACTTCATTTGAATTATCATCTCATTCTAGGTTTCAAGAATCTGGATCACCATCTGTTGCTGCTGAATCACCTACAAACACTTGCACAATCTTATTTAGTATCAAGAACTGAAGAATCATCCCATGTCTCAGATCATTGGTGACATTAATGCTGGGTTTCAACCAGAAATCAATTGTCCCACTTTTGCTTCTATGCTCTCTTCATCAGTCAGCAAGAGCCAAAGAATATCATATTGCATTAAGAGACAATGGATGGTTTGAAGCTATGCAACTTGAGCTTCTTCAGTTTCAAAAGCAGCAAGTGTGGGAACTAGTTCTTCTTCCCCAAGGTAAGTGCCATAGGCACTAAATGGGTGTTTAGGAATAAAACTGATGAAAAAGGCCAAATTGTCAAGAACAAGGCTAGAGTGGTTGTATAGGGGTTTTCACAAGAAGAAGGTATTGATTATGATGAAACCTTTGCCCCTGTAGCCAGACTGGAAGCAATCAGATTGTTTTTAGCTTATGCTACTTTTCACAATCTCAAAGTTTTTCAAATGGATATCAAAAGTGCATTCTTATATTGTAAAATAAAAGAAGTTTATGTGTGCCAACCACCAGGTTTTGAAGATCATAAACATCCATATTTGGTGTATAAACTTGATAAGGCTCTTTATGGGCTAAAACAAGCACCTAGAGCCTGGTATGAAACACTGTCCAATTTTCTCTCTCAATATAATTTCACTAGAGGCTCCATAGATAAAACCTTGTTCATTAAGAAAGTAGGCTTGCATAAACTCCTTGTTCAAATTTATGTTGATGATTTTATTTTTGCATCCTCTGATCCACAGTTGTGTGATGCCTTCACTAAGTTAATGCAACAAAAGTTTGAAATGAGTGCCATGGGAGAATTACAGTTCTTTCTGGGGTTGCAAATCAAACAAAAGGCTGATGGAACTTTCATTCATCAGTCAAAATATACAAAGGATTTGTTGAAAAAGTTTGATTTACAAAACTATAAGCCTTGTTCTACTCCCATGTGCAACCACACAACTGGATGCTGATCAGAAAGGTAAAGTAGTTGATGAAACTCTTTACAGATATATGATTGGTTCCTTGATGTACCTTACAGCTTCTAGACCAGACATTATGTTTGCAACTTGTGTCTGTGCTAGATTTCAGGCTGCACCTAAAGTATCCCATATGATTGCAGTCAAAAGGATCTTTAGATATTTGCAAGGAACTCAATCTCTAGGACTTTGGTATTCCACTGGGCACTCTTGCAAATTAGTTGTGTTTCTCTGATAGTGACTATGCAGGGTGTAAATTAACTAGAAAATCAACCTCTGGTGGATGCCAATATCTAGGCAACTGTTTAGTTTCTTGGCAGAGTAAGAAACAAACTTTTGTTGCTACATCCACTGCTGAAGCAGAGTACATTGCTGCTGCAAGTTGTACATCTCAATTACTCTGGCTTCAGAATCAATTATTGGATTATGACATTACAGAGACTAAGACTCCTTTACTGATGGACAGTGCTTCAGCTCTTTGTATTGTTAAGGATCCTATCCAGCATTCTAGGACCAAACATATTGAGATCAGACCTCATTTTATCAGGGATTGTTATGAAAAAGGTCTGATTGATCCAAAGTTTGTTCCTAGTGCTGATGGCTTGCAGACATATTTACTAAGCCTTTGGACAGTGCAACTTTTCAAAATCTAATGCTAAGGCTTGGTATGCGGCAGCTTGAATAAATTGACAACTACTGATGATCTCAGCTCACAAGTACTGATGAGCATCAGTATAAAGCTGTCACAAATAGGTACTGAAGCTATTTTATCTTCAGCAGTTTTTCATAACTACTGAAGACTAAATTCCTTAAAGTACTGAAGTACTTTATCTGTTGCAAGTACTGAAGTGGTTACAACTACTGACATCTGTTCTAACAAATAAGTGCTGATGACCAATGAAACATCTAAAAATCAGATAATCTGCTGAGTAAGTGTTAAGGTCAAATGAAACAACTAAGATATGTGAATTGATGACAACAACTAATGAGTAAGTTTATTCTTCAATTGTTTCAAACAACTGCTGTTCATTTCAAAACAACTGAAGCCAAACCCAAGTCTTCAGTAGTTTTTCAACTACTAATAACAAACACCAAGTCTTCAGTTGTTTACAACATCTGAAAGTTAAAACCATGCTTCAGTTGTTTTCTAACAACTGATGACTAAAACCAAAACTTTTAGCTGTTTTCTTTCAGCCGTTTCATAACCTATAAATACCTAACCCTAACTTCAAACTTTTCATAAATGATTTCCGAATGTTCATCTCCCATTAATGGCGACCATGCAAATCAAACCTCGACACAACTGTGCTGCCTAATTCATAAAATCGACCTTTTGGACTAAGTTTGATGATGCTATTGATCTGATGGCTGATTCCTACTAATGAACTACTTTTCTTCTGAATCCAACCATCTATCCCGACTCTCTTCGTCAATTCTGGGCAAATGTTACCATCCATACTGGTGAGAATGATGTCGCGATCACTCTCTAGTCATTTGTAAACCAGAAGAAGGTGGTAGTCACTCCTGCTATCATTCGCCAAACGCTAGATCTAAATGATGCTACCTTTGTCACCAAATACCCGAAGGGCACCATTATCTCTCATTCATCAACCATGGTTATGAGGGCAACCTAAGTGCTACAACCATTCTGAAGAAGCACTTTCATGATGTTGAACGCCTAATCTTCCCATGATCAATGTTTGCCTTGCCCCCAAAACCTCTTCATGGGATCAAATGTCATCCAGGTGGCAGCAGGTATGTATTTATTCTTGAACGCCAAAGCTTAAATTTTTCTGAAATTATATTTTTAGAATTAAAAGATCTGGCAATGAAACCTGTAGCTAATAGATGGTTTTTCTATCCAAGGTTTCTTATGGCCATAATCATGAATCAGTTACAATGTGATGGCCCTGTTGGCCTTGGAGTCCCTGCTGTGGTAGTTTTGCCAGAGGTATACTAGGCACAACTCTGACCCACACCTCAAAGAGGCTGCCAAACTGCTAAAACCCAAGCAGAAGGTACCCACAGCCTCATCCTCCAGATCCAAAGTCCCCTCCAAACCATATTCCAAACAAACCAAAAAGGCTACTCAGGGAGTTGAGTCCCCTGATGATGCCCCTGCAACACAAAGGCAGGTGAACCTATGGGTAGTAATCCCCCTGTAGTTTCCAGGACTCTACCAGCTGAAACCGCTCAGGAATCCTCTTAGCAGGATCCTGATGCAACCAAAAATGGGGAAACCACATTACTGGAATCTCTCTCACTTGAGAGGATTGCCATTGAAGAGCACCATTCACCCCAGGTGCAATCCTTTTCACACCTATCTCCCACTGAAGCCACCCCTACAAGCCCAACTGTGGTTATTGCACAAGTGCTGACTCAACTACATTCCTCTACCCCTCCCCAGAAACCTATTACCACTGGGCAAACCTCAACAATTGAGGGAGAGGATTATAATGTAGCTGATAACCCACAGCACAGGGATTACAGAGTTCAATCTCCCTGTGTAGAGGAGGAGATTAGAACATCTGGTGAGGCTGCCTCTTCTCCTTCTTCAACACATGATCAGGATGAAGATGGTATCATTTCTAAGTCCTCACCAAAGGCAATTCCAATGAAGGACATCTCCTGAGGCAGGAAGTCCCTAGTTCCGAGAAATAAGGGCACATGTGAATACTGATCTACACTCAGCACATGTTCATCCTGATTTCATCAGGAGGTCAGCTGATTCAGCATAGACTGATGATGACCTGGGCTTTTTCTTTGATGTTCTAGACCCATACTATTCTTGAAGACTAAGGTATGCAGACTACAAGAACTGCTTGCCAAAATGTCACAAGAATCAAGTCCATCTGCCCACATTCACCCACAGATGGCAGTTTCTCCTGAAACTATCCCAACACTAAGCCACTCTCAACAAATTTGCCACCAGCCTCTACTTCAGGTGCCATTTCTCAGGGACAGAAACCCTCTAAGCAAATGGTTGCTGCCTTTCAAACATCCTTACCTCTCATCACTTCCATAATCACAAACACTATACATCAAGCCATTGATGAGAGGCTTTCCTCAACTCTTCAATCTTTAGTTGATGATGCGGTTTCTAAGCGACTTTTTGACATTCACACCCCTGAACCCAATGCAACCAAAAAGGGGGAGTCTAAGTCAGTGAAGGTAGACTAAAGGATGAAGAGGAAGCAGAAAAAGAGCAGAAAGAAAAGGAGATGATCACCTACAAAAGGATGAAAAGCTCTAAAAAGACTAAAGGTGAGAAAATGTTAGAAGAATTGATCAAAGAAGGTGATGAGCAACATAGCAGATCTATGGATAAGATTATTGATCAACTCTTCAGACAAGGATTTGACACTGCCAAACTTGACTCTGAGATCAGAAGGTTAGAGATTCAAAAATTAACAAAGATGGGCAAGTGGAGTGAGAAAGAAAGAGAAAGGCTGTAAACTATGGCAAGATTTATATCAAAACATCTGGGAAGGTCAATCATTGAAGTAAAGTCATAGTCCAGAGAAAGTATTTTGGAGATAACCACTAGAATCTGTTTTTCTAAAGTATTAAACAAAAGATTGATCATAGAAGCCCTTGATGAAGCTGGTGCTGGGAAAAGGACTGATGGCAAAATTATCCAAAGCTTCACTCACATCCAAGATGCTAGAGCAGCCTGCACTATCACCCAAACCAAAACAACCACCTTCACAACCCTCAAAACCAACTCCTTTACCTAAGAAACCTACTGAATCCATTACCAATAATGCACCTAAGAGGAAGAGAAGGGTGTTAAGGATGGAAGAAGAAGAAGAAGATGATGAGGATGATAGTCTGCCACTCTCTGCTGTTCTCAAAATAAAAATGCTCAGCCTAGGAGTCAACCAACAACAATCACACCCGACTTTCAAAGGCAAATGGTAAAAGTCAAACTTGAAGAAGAGGAACAGCACAAAAACATGATGAGCAGCTGTTAAGGATGATTGATAAAGAGTTTCCCAAGTCTTCATCCATACAAGCAATGAAGAAACATGCTCAAAGGTTGTATGCTCATAGATTTACATTCAAATATCAGAAAGAGAGAGTGAGAATTTGGCCTGACCCCAGAGTAAGTGACAGAATTCACAAAATGAAGATTCCAAGCAGATACAATGGCCAAGTAAAGAAGATTGTTGATGTTGTGATAATGCTGGCCATTGTAGTGTCACCCTGGGAAATTCTTGATGACTTCAAGAAAGCTTACAAGTCTAAGATGACTCAACCAACCTTACTAGAAAAAAAATGGTAAAGAAGGGGTTAATCTACAAGAAGCTTGAAGAAATAAGAAGAAACGAGCTCCAGTTATTGCTTGAAGGCACTCATCCTGATGAGTTTGCATACAGAGAGATAACAACTATGGAGCTGAAAAATGGAAAGCGTATTAAGTACTTATCTGAGTACTATGGGCCTGAGTTCTTCTTTGAAAGTGGAGTTGAAGAATCACAGTGGAAGAACAAGTTGTTTTCCTTGAGGCCTATGTCAGGGAGTCTTACAGACTTATCATTGGGAAGTAGGTTTCATGGATGGGGTAACAGCTCTGTGTCTAATTCCCCAAGACAGAGTTCCCATTCAACCTTTGCCAATCAAACCTTCTGAAATCTCTTCCTTGGCCTGAGCTTATATTGAAGATGAAAGGATCTCAGCATCTAGTTTCATCGATTGGAATGATTTCAGCAGCGGAATAGAGTACCAACTAGCACAATTCGAGCAAGAATACCAAAGATATTGCAATGAACGGAATTAGTTATAGAGAGATAAAGTTTCTGCAAAGAGAATATTTCATTTAATCACATGCTTTCGTGGTGGCAAAAAGTGTCACACATACAATCAGGCCAATCATCTTATATAGGAATGTCGTGCTGGAACATTCCTTATATAGGAGATGTGACGTCTGCTGATGTCACTTGATAGTGACATCTAAAAGATTATTTAAACAACTGAAAAACAACTACTGAAGATGTCAAAACAGCTGACATCTTCTTACAAAAATACTAAGTGTTATCAGTTACTACAACTACTGAAAAGAAACTACTGAAACTACAACGACTGAAGAACAAGCTCTTCAGTCATTTTACAAAACTACTGAAAGTAAAAAAACATAAAACTACTGATATCACAACTACTGAAGAAGTACTCTTCAGCTGTTGTGACAAACTACTGAAACTTCAGTACTTGGTCTTCAGACTTGAACTTCAGACGTTTCATAAGCTGATGACTTCAGTAGATGTCATCAGCTGATGTCTTCAGTCTTTGTCTTCAGACTTTGTATATCAGTTGTTGATCTTCAGCAGTTGTGGACTCTTCAGCTGTTGTACTTTAGTACTTTGGTCTTCAGCTTCAGCACTTGTGTTCTTCAGCTGTTGAGCTTCAGTACTTTTGTTCTTCAGCTGTTGTGGTTTAGCACTTTAGTCTTCAGCTGTTGAAGTCTTCAGTACTTGATCTTCAGCTGTTGAAGTCTTCAGCACTTGTCAAACTGCTGATGAAGCCTTCAGCAGTTTTGTGATATCATGTGGGACTTAGAGGTTTTCTGATCTTGGCTCATTGGTTCTTTTGGTCCAACAAACTCCCCCTGAACCAATGCAGCCAAAACCTCTAATTGATTTATTTTCCCACTTATTGTTGGCAGAATGGTTGGTCTTTTTCCTTCTTGATCAGTTGAGAAGATGACCCATATAAGCACTGGCCTGGGAATGAGTCTCTGATGATTTGGTTGGCAATGTATTGATGGGAGCTCTGTATTGGGGAATTGGACACTGAGCTGTTCCCCCATCCATGAGACTCACTTCCCAACTATGAGCTTGTAGGATTCCCTGGTGTAGGCCTCCAAAAATACAATTTGTTCCTCCATGGTGAGGCTCTCTGCCTCACCATCGAAGAATCCTTCAGGCCCATACTACTCAGACAGGAATTTGACCTGTTTTCCATTTCAGAGTACCACTGTTGTAATCTGTCTGTAAGCAAATTCATCAGGATGATGACCTTCTAACAGCAGTGGTAACTCATCCTTTCTGATCTCATTCAGCCTCTTATACACCAGCCCCTTTTTGATCATTCTGTTCTCTAGCATCTTTTGTGGAGGCATGTTTGAGGTGTAGGCCTTTCTGAAATCTTCCAGGATTTCGCAGGGTGAAACTATAATGGCCAAGGAGATCACTTCATCTACAATCTTTTTGACTTGACCACTGTATCTCTGAGGGATGTTTTTCTTTTGTATTCTGTGAGCCACCCTAGGATCAGGCCAAATTCTTACTCTTTCTTTCACATACTGAATAGTATGTCTAAGAGTATTGATCCTCTGAGCTTGTTTTTTCATATTGATGATGGAGGAAGTGGCTGCATAAGCTTTATCTACTCTCCTTAATAACTCTTCATCATGCAATCTGTGTTGTTCTTCTTCTTCTAATTTCACTTTGATTGCATCTCTTTGTTGCTCAGGAGTTATTGCAAGAGAGAGATCTTTGGCCTTAGGAAACTGCAGACCAGCTGAGATCGGCAGCCTATCTTCTTCATCATCATTTTCTTCTTCTTCCACAAGCCTCAACACCCTTCTCTTCTTTTGCTTAGGTGCATCATCGGCTGTTGGTTTTCAGGGTAAGGGAGTTGGTTTTGTGGGTTGTGGTTGTGGTTGTTTTGGAGAGGGAATGTTGACACGCTGAGTCAGCATTTTGGAGGTGAGTATGGCTTTTGAGTGTTTGGCTAGCTCGGTCCTGCTCCCTGCTCCTGCTTCA
Source organism: Flaveria trinervia (assembly GCA_025506515.1). Taxonomy (NCBI): domain Eukaryota; kingdom Viridiplantae; phylum Streptophyta; class Magnoliopsida; order Asterales; family Asteraceae; genus Flaveria; species Flaveria trinervia. Next base: position 33,908,533 of record CM046449.1, on the reverse strand, counting down.
TTTAAAGCTTCGACTACTAAACCCTTAGTGTATGCTTCAGACGAACAGATCTTGGAGGTTATGGCCAAGATACTGTCCCTGGTCCATGATTTTACTTCGATCAATGATCTCCCAAGGTATTTGCTGATAAATCTGATCATGATCTCAAGTCTCTCTCTATCCATAGTGCTGTAGCTAGCCCATCTTTGTTGGATCTCTTTGATCTCTAATCTTCTTATTTCAGAATCCAGCTTTTTAGTGTCGAAACCTTGCCTAAACAGCTGATCAATGATATTGTCCATTGATCAGTTGTGTTCCGCATCAGCCTCTTTAACCATTTCGTTCAAGTTCTTCTCTTTCTCAGCACTCTTCTTTTTCTTGTATGTGACATGAAAATCTTTTTGACTTTCATGTACTTTTCAATTTCAGCTCCCTCCTCAATCACATTCTCCTTCTCTTTCTTGGCCTCATACACACAATGCTTCTCTTTTTCCACCTCTTTATCCTTCTCTTTCTCTCTCTCCTTCTCCATCCTCTTTCTTTTAGCTTTCACTGCTAAATCTCTCCCCCTTTTTGGGTGCATTGGTTGCAAGGGATTGAGCAGCAAAAAGTTGTTGGCTCAGTACATCCTCCACGAGGGGTTGTAAGACAGAAGAAAGTCTCTCATCAACAGTTTTAATAACAAATCGGTTAGCTGCGGTTTGATGAGAGTTAGGGGATTTTGAGGGATAGCATCCATTTGCTCAGGGGGGTTTTGGTCCTGAAAATGGTGCTAGAAATAGAGGCAGGTGGCTGAGAATTTTGTAGTGGCTGTGTGTTTTAGGGACCTTTAGAGGAAGGTGCCATCTGTTGGGTTGATGTGGTGGCAGATGGTCTTTCTCCTTGAGAGAATTGGTCAAGTAGTTTTTGCAGCCTACTGACTTCCTCCTCAAGGTTGTGTTCAGGGCAAGAACATCGTAGAAAAAGCCCAGGTCATCATCAGCAGATGTTGAATCACCTGACCTCCTGCTTGTAGCAGGATGTACATGCACCGGGTGTAGACCAGTTGTAGCATGTGCCCCTTTGTCTTGGAACTGGGGACTTCCAGCCTCAGGACTTTGTCTTTCAGCAGCTGTTGCCTCTGGTGAGGTCTTAGTTATGTTACTAGCCTCAGTCTCATCATATGCAGATTCAGAGGAGGTGGCAGCCTCACCAGATGTTCTGGTCTCCATTTCCACACCAGGAGATAGAACGTTTAAACCCCGGTGCTGTGGGTTGTCAGAAGCATGTGGATCCTCATCCTCAAGTGCTATTGTTCTCCCCTTTGTTGGTGGTTGTAGGGGAGGAGGAGAGGCATGCAGCTGAGTCAGCATATTGGCAATTATAATGTTGGGCTTTGAGGGGCATTTGCATGGGGAGAGGGGATAGAAGCTGATTGCATCCGGGAAGAGGATGCTCTTCAATGATAACCTCCTCAAGTGAGAGAGGTCTCAGCAATGTGGTTTCCCCTGAAATGGTTGCAACAGGATCCTTTTGCGAGGATACCTGTGCGGCCGTGGCTGGTTGAGTCGTTAACACTACTGGGGGGTTTGAACCAGTAGGTTTATCCTATTTCGGTGGTACAGGAGCATCATCAGGGGACTCATCTCCCTGATTAGTTTGTGTGGGTTGGATTTTGGCTTGGTGGGGACTTTGGATCTGGCAGTTGAAGCTGTGGGTTCCCTTTGCTTGGGTTTTAGCAAGCGGGCAGCTTCTTTGAGGGATTGGTCGGAGTTATGCCTAGTATACCTCAGCTAGAACAGCTGGTGCAGGGACTCCAAGGCCAACAAGGCCATCAGTTTGTAATTCATTTAAAATTATGGCCATCAGAAACCTGGGATATAATAGCCATCTTTTTCCCACAGGTTTCTGTGCCACATCTTTGATTTCTAGAAACACAATTTCTGTAAAATTTAAAGGTTGGTGTTCTAGAATAGAATATAATACATGTTGCCACCGGGAAGACATTTGATCCCATGAGGATGTCTTTGAGGCTAAGCAAACATTCACCATATGAAATATTAATCGTTCAGCATCTGGGAAGTTCTTCTTCAGTATGGTAGCAGCTCGAAGATTTCCGTCGTACCCATTGTTGATGAAGGACATATCAGTTGTGCCCTTCGGGTACTCAGTCACACAAGCAGCATCTTGTAAATTTAGCACTTTACGAATGCTTTCAGGTGTAACCTCTACTTGTTTTCGGTTAAGCAATGACCTAACAGAGATTTGGCCGGTGGGCACATCAGTGTGAACGTAGGCATTGGACCAAAACTGACTGAGTGACTCTAGGTAGATGGTCGTGTTTAAGAGCAGAGCTGTATTATATTGAGAATCAGCCATTAGGTCTATGGCATGATCAAACTTTGTCCAGAAGGCCGATTTTGTGAGGTAGGCGACGCAGTTATGTCGGGGTTTTAGACTCATGGTTGCCATGTTTGAAAGTATGAAGGTCAAAAGAACGGCTAATGGAACGTTTGAGAAGACAGGTATTTATAGGGTAGGGAGAGGAAAAGGCTGAAAGAAAACACTGAAGGTTTTGGTGTGGTCATCAGCTGTTTGAAACTACTGATGACGTGGTATTAACCTCAGAGGTTTAAAACGACTGACAGTGGTGGTGTTGTCATCAGTTGTTATAAAAAAACTGAAGACTTGGTTTTGACCATCAGACGTTGAAACAGCTGAAGTCTTGGTGTTAACCATCAGTAGTTATGAAACTACTAAAGGTAGTGGTTTTGACTTTGTTAGGATCAGTGATCTACGTTTGATTGATTAGAGAGTATAGCAGCGGAATTCTAACAATGAATTAGCCAAATCGCAAGAACGAAAAGATATTCAATGAAGAACAAAACGGATATAGATAGAGAGAATTCTGCAGATAAATTTCATTCAATATTCACTTCCGTGGTAACGGAATGTCACACTTACAATTAGGTCGACGCCTCTTATATAAGAGATGTGACGTCTGCTGATGTCACTTGATAGTGACATCTAACAGAATTATTCCAACTGAAACACAACTACTGAAGATGTCAAAACAGCTGACATCTTCTTACAAAAATACTAAGTGTTATCAGTTACTACAACTACTGAAAACATAAAACTACTGACATTACAACACAAGCTCTTTTGTCGTTTTACAAAACTACTAAAAGTAAAAACATAAAACTACTGATATCACAACTACTGAAGAAGTACTCTTCAGCTGTTGTGACAAACTACTAAAACTTTAGTACTTGGTCTTCAGACTTGAACTTCAGACGTTTCATCAGCTGATGACTTCAGTAGATATCATCAACTGATGTCTTCAGTCTTTGTCTTCAGACTTTGTACACCAGTTGTTGATCTTCAGCACTTATAGACTCTTCAGCTGTGTACTTCAGTACTTTGGTCTTCAGCTTCAGCACTTGTGTTCTTCAGCTGTTGAACTTCAGCACTTGTGTTCTTCAGCTGTTCAGCTTCAGCATTTGTGTTCTTCAGTTGTTGAGCTTCAGCACTTGTGTTCTTTAGCTGTTCAGCTTCAGCACTTGTGTTCTTCAGCTGTTGAGCTTCAGTACTTTTGTTCTTCAGCTATTGAGCTTCAGCACTTGTGTTCTTCAGCTGTTCAAGTCTTCAGTACTTGATCTTCAGCTGTTGAAGTCTTCAGCACTTGTCGAACTGCTGATGAATCCTTCAGCAGTTGTTGTGATATCATGTGGGACTTAGAGGTTTTCTGATCTTGGCTCATTGGTTCTTTTGGTCCAACAAACTCCGCCTGAACCAATGCAGCCAAAACATCTAATTGATTTATTTTCCACTTATTGTTGGCAAAATGGTTGGTCTGTTTCCTTCTTGATCAGTAGAGAAGATGACCCATATAAGCACTGGCCTGGAAGAAATCTCAGAGATCTATTTGGCAAGGTATGAATGGGAACTCTGTTTTGGGGAACTGGACACAGAGTTGTTATCCCATTCATGAGATCTACTTCCCCATTATGAGTCTGTATGACTCTCGAACATAGGCCTCAAGGAGAACAACCTGTTCCTCCTTGGAGAGTTCTTCTACTCCTCCTTCAAAAGAACTCTGGACCATAGTACTCAGATAAGTACTTCACAGTCCTGCCATTCTTCAACTCCACGGTAGTTACCTCCCTATAGACAAATTCATGAGGATGAGTGCCCTGAAGGAGTAACTGGAGCTCATTCTTCTTAATGTCTTCAAGCTTCTTATATAATAACCCCTTTTTGATCATCTTGTTTTCCAATTAAGGCTTGAGGGGTCATTTTTGATTGATGAGCCTTCTTGAATTCATCGATTATTTCCCATGGTGAGACTACAATGGCCAACATGATTGTAGAGTCTATTGTTTTTCTAACCTGGCCATTGTATCTATGTGGAATGGATCTTTTGTGGATTCTGGAACTCACCTTGGGGTCTGGCCACACTCTCACTCTCTCCTTCGATGTATCTGAAATGTGTGTCTGAGAGTGTACAGCCTCTGAGCATGCCCTTGCATGGCTTGTATAGATGATGACTAAGGAATTCCTTGTCAACCATCTTCAGTAGTTGCTCATCGTGCTGCTTCTGCTGTTCTTCATCTTCTATTTTGACTCTAACCGTTTCCTTTGAGAGTCAGGTGTGATCATGAGTTGATCCTGGGTTCTGGTAGCTTTAGAACAGCAGAGAGTGGCAGACAATCATCTTCATCTTCTTCTTCTTCATCTTCTTCTATCCTCAGCACCTTCTCCTCCTTCTAGGTGCATCACTGGATGATGGTTGGGTTGGTTTTTGTGGTAAAGGAATTGGTTTTGAAGGTTGAGGATGTTTGATTTGGGTTTTGAGATTGGTTTGGAGATTTGAGGGGTAGGCTGTTTTTGAGTGTGGGTGTTGGAAGGTTGTTCAAGCATTTTGGTTGTGAGTGTGGCTTTTGTTAGTCTTGCCATTTCAAACCTTTTTCCAGCTCCAGCCTCATCAAGTGCTTCAATGATTATCCCCTTATGAAATTGCTCAGACAAACAGATTCTGGTGGCTATAGCCAGAATGCTGTCTCTGGTCCATGAACGAATCTCCATTAGTGATCTTCCTAAGTATTTGGCAATGAATCGAATCATGATCTCCAATCTCTTTCACCAGCAGATCATACCCAGCCCATCTGTTTTGAATTTCTCTACTTCCAACCTCCTGATCTCACTGTCTAGTGTGGCTATATCAAAGCCTTGCTTGAAGAGTTGCTCAATGATTTTGTCCATGGATCGGCTGTGTGTATCATCTGCATTTTTACTAGTTCTTCCAATGATTTTCTTCAGCATTCGGTTGATCACCAGCACTTTTCTTTCTTTTGTAAGTGATCAGTTGTTGTTCCTTTTCCTTTTCCAACTCCTGGGTTTTCTCTTGTGCCTTCTCATCCTCAGTTCTTTTTCTTTTCTTTTTTTCACTACAGTACTCTCCCCCTTTTTGGATGCATTGGTGGCAGGGGTTTGTACCGCAGAAAGTTTCTTTTGCACAGCATCATCAATGAGTGGTTGTAGACTTGAGGAGATCCTCTCATCAATGGCTTTATAAACAATGTCATTGATAATGGGAGTGATGAGAGGTAGGGATTGTTGGAATACAGCAACCATCTGCTCTGGGGGGTTCTGTCCCGGAGAGATAGTGCCAAAAGCAAAAGCTGGAGGTTTAGTGAAGTGAGAGGGTAAAGTGTTTGGGGGACCTTCAAATGAAGGTGCCATCTGTGGGTTGGTGGGGGCAGATGGACTTACATCCTGAGACTTCTTGGCAAGCAGTTCTTCTACTCTGCTTACCTCGGCCTCCAGGATGGTGTTGTGGGCTAGAACGTCATAAAAAAGCCCAGGTCATCATCAGCAGATGCTGAATCACCTGACCTCCTGCTTGTAGCAGGATGTACATGCACTCGGTGTAGACCAGTGTTAGCATGTGCCCCTTTTTCCTGGAACTGGGGACTTCCAGCCTCAGGACTATGTCCTTCATCAGCTGTTGCCTCTAGTGAGGTCTTAGCTATGTTACCAGCCTCATATGATCATGTGCTGATGCAGAAGAGGTGGCAGCCTCACTAGAGATGTTCTAATCTCCCTATCCACACTAGGAGATAGAACTTGTAAACCCCGGTGCTGTGGGTTGTCAGAAGCATGATGATCCTCTTCCTCAATATCTGTGGTTCTCCCCTTTGTTGGTGGTTGTTGGGGAGGAGGGGAGGCATGCAACTGAGTCAGCACGTTTGTAATAATTATGGTTGGACTTTGGGGGGCGGTTGCATGGGGAGATGGGGTAGAAGCAGTGTGCACCTGGGGAGGATGGTGCTCTTCAATGGCAATCTCCTCATGTGAGGAAGATCCCAGATGGTGGGTACCCTTTCTATGGTGGCTGCAGGCTCCTTTAGAGAGGAATCCTGAGCGGCTATGGCTGGTAGAGTCTCTGATACTGCTGGGGGGTTTAAACCAGCAAGTATATCCTTCATTGGTGGTACAGGAGCATCTTCTGGGGACTCATCTCCTGAATAGCTGTTTGGGTTGTTTTGGTTTTGGTTTAGTGGGGACTTTGGTTCTGGTGGAGGAAGCTGTGGGTTCCTTGTGCTTGGGCTGTAGCATTCGGGCAGCTTCTTTGAGTGTAAGGTCTGAGTTGTGCCTGGAGTATACCTCAGCCAAAACAGCTGGTGCAGGGACTCCAAGGCCAACAAGGCCATCAAATTTTAATTCATCTAAAATAATGGCCATTAGAAACCTAGGATATAATGGCATCGGTTTGCCATAGGTTTCTGAGCCAAGTTCTTTATTTCAAGAAACACGATTTCAGAAAAATTTAGCGGTCGGTGTTCTAGAATAGAATACTATACCTGTTGCCATTGGGATGACATTTGATCCCAAGAAGATGTCTTGGAGGCTAAGCAGACATTTACCATGTGAAAAATGACTTTCTCAGCGTCATGGAAATGTTTCTTTAGAACGGTTGTAGCCCGAAGATCACCTTCATACCCATGATTGATAAATGACATATCTGTTATGCCCTTTGGGTATGCAGTCACAGCGGTGGATTCGTGTAAGTGTAATGCCTGACGAATGATGTCGGCTGTAACGACCACTGGTTTCTGGTTGACAAGAGACCGAACAGAGATTTGGCCGGTAGACTCATCAGTATGAACAAAAGCATTTGACCAGAATTGACTGAGGGATTCAGGTTAGATGGTCGGATTCAAGAGAAAGGCTGTGCGATATGGGGAATCCACCATTAAGTCAATGGCATTATCATATTTGTTCCAGAAAGCCGACTTTGTATGGTAAGCAACGCAGTTATGTCGTGGTTTCAGACTCATGGTCGCCATGTTTGAGAGAGAGAAGTTCAGAAAATAACGGCTAATGAAACATTAGAGAAGAGGACAGGTATTTATAGGGTAGGGGTGAGAAAATGACTGAAGGGTTTGGTGTTAGTCATCAATAGTTTTAAACCGACTGTTGACATGGTATTACCCTTTCAGACGTTGAAACAGCTGAAGTCGTGGTTTTAGGCATCAGTAGTTAGAAAACTACCGAAGACCATGGTTTTGACTTCAGATGATGAAAACACTGAGGACTTGGTGTTTGTCATCAGTAGTTGTGAACTACTGAAGACAGTGGTTTTGTCATCAGTTGTTGTAAACAGCTGAAGACTTGGTGTTAGTCATCAGTAGTTGTAAAACTACTGAAGACATGGTTTTGCTTCAGTTGTTTAGAATGAAACAGCAGTTGTAGAAACAACTGAAGAGAAAGTTCTCTTCAGTAGTTTTCGTCAATTCTTAGCCTTTCAGCTGTTTCATACTGTCCTCAACACTTACTCATCAGACTTTGCATCTGCTTTTCAGGTGTTTCATAGGACGTCAGTACTTATCTGTTTGTACAGATTTCAGTAGTTGTAACTACATCAGTAGTTGTAACTACATCAGTAGTTTAGAACAGATAAAGTACTGCAGTACTTGTGAGGCATTTAGCCGTCAGTAGTTATAAAAACTACTGAAGGTGAAAGGACTCATCAGTACTTATATGTGACATGGTTACCAATGATCACTAGTACTTTTTACTGAAATCATCAGTAGTTGTCACTTATTCTAGCTGCAGCATACCAAGCCTTAACACAAGCTTTTGGAAAGTAGAACTAACCAAAGGCTTAGTAAAAATATCTGCAAGCTCATCAGCACTAGTACAAACTTAGGATCAATCAGACCTTTTTCAAAACAATCCCGAATAAAGTGATGTCTGATCTCTATATGTTTGGTCCTAGAGTGCTGGACTGGATTTTTGACAATACACAGAGTTGAAGCACTATCCATTAATAATGGAGTCTTAGTCTCTGTAATGCCATAATCCAGAAGTTGGTTTTAAAGCCAGAGTACCTGAGAAGTGCAACTTGCAGCAGCAATGTACTCGGCTTCAGCAGTTGATGTAGCAACAGATGTTTGTTTCTTACTCTGCCAAGAAATCAAACAGTTGCCTAGGAATTGACAACCACCAGAAGTTGACTTTCTAGTTAACTTGCACCCTGCATAGTCACTATCTGAAAAAGCAACTAATTTGCAAGAGTGTCCAGTGGAATACCATAAACCCAGAGATTGTGTACCTTGCAAATATCTAAAGATTCTTTTGACTGTAATCAAATGAGACTCTTTAGGAGCAGCCTGAAATCTAGCACAAACACATGTAGCAAACATAATATCTGGTCTAGAAGCTGTTAAATACATCAAGGACCCAATCATACATCTGTAAAGTGTTTCATCAACAACTTTACCTTTCTGATCTGCATCCAGTTGTGTGGTGTTGCACATGGGAGTAGAACAGGGCTTACAGTTTTGTAAATCAAACTTATTCGAAGATCTTTTGTATATTTTGACTGATGAATAAAGGTTCCATCAGCCTTTTGTTTAATTTGCAAGCCTAGAAAGAACTGTAATTCTCCCATTGCACTCATTTCAAACCTCTTTTTCATTAATGTTGTAAAATCATCACACAACTGGGGATCAAGGATGCAAAAATGATATCATCAACATAAATCTGAACAAGTAGCTTATGCTGATCCACCTTCTTAATAAACAAAGTTTTATCAATGGAGCCTCTAGTGAAATTATTCTTAAGAAGAAAAGTGGAAAGTGTCTCATACCGGCTCTAGGAGCTTGTTTCAACCCATAAAGAGCCTTATCAAGTTTATACACCCACTCAGGATGTTTATTATCCTCAAAACCTAGAGGTTGACACACATAAACTTCTTCCTTTATTTTACCATATAAAAAGGCACTTTTGACATCCATTTGAAAAACTTTAAGATTGTGAATGCAGCATAGGCTAAAAACAATCTGATTGCCTCTAGTCTGGCTACAGGGGCAAAGGTTTCATCATAGTCAATACCTTCTTCTTGTGAAAACCCCTATACAACCGGTCTAGCCTTGTTCTTAACAATAAGTCCATTTTCATCAGTTTTATTCCTAAACACCCATTTAGTGCCTATTGCACACTTACCTGGGGGAAGAGGAACCAGTTCCCACACTTGCTGTTTCTTGAACTGAAGTAGCTCAAGCTGCATAGCTTCAACCCATCCATTGTCTCTCAAAGCAACATGGTAGTTCTTTGGCTCTAGCTGACTGATGAAGAGAGCATAGAAGCAGAAGTTAGACAATTGACTTCTTGTTGAAACACCAGCATTGATATCACCAATAATCTGAGACATTGGGTGATTCTTCAGTTCTTGATAAACAATGAGATCTGTGCAAGTGTTTGTAGGACCTTCAGCAGCAGCAGATGTTGATGCAGACTCTTGAAACCAAGAATTAGATGGTAACTCAAAAGATGGAGAGGAATCAGAGATCTCATCAGCATTTGTTGTGGATGGAACCGCTGAAGCTACAGGAACATCAAATTTAGCAGACACAGACAGTTCTTCACTAAACTTGAATAGGTGAGTATTGATATTATCATCATCATCATCAATACCACCAGGTGGAAGACATGCTACAAAAGATGATTTATCCACAGGATCTGCAACAGCTGGAGGTTGATAAGGAACATATTGCAGTATGTCCAAATCAAACAACTCCACAGGGTTTTGTGGAATCTTGTCCATAGGAGATTCATTAAACTTCACATGCAAAGTCTCTTCAACTATCTTTGTTCTGCAGTTGAAGACTCTGTATGCCTTGCAAGTAGATGAATAACCAACAAAGTACCCTGCATCCACCTTAGGATCAAATTTTTGGAGTTGATCCTTTGTGTTGAGAATAAAACAAGGACACCCAAATGCTTTGAAAAATGAAATTAGAGGAGCCAAGTGATGGAGAACTTCATATGGAGTCTTCATCAACCTCTGATTTACTAAGACTCTATTCTGCACATAGCAAGCTGTGTTAACAGCTTCAGCCCAAAAGGTCAACGGCAAACCAGAGTCAGCCAGCATGGACCTTGCAGCTTCAATTAGGGTCCTGTTCTTTCTCTCCACTACTCCATTTTGTTCTGGAGTCCTTGGTATGTTAAACTGCCTTTTGATTCCCTTTGAAAGATAGAAGTCATCAAGTATATGGTTTCTGAATTCAGTTCCATTGTCACTCCTAATACACTTGACTGGAAGGGAATACTGCTTCTCAACATACAACACAAAGTGAATAATCTTCTGAGCAACCTCATCCTTTGAATGTAGAAAGAAAGTCCATACAAATCTGGAGTAATCATCCACAATTACCAGACAGTATTTCTTCATTGCCATGCTCATTACTCTCACAGGACCAGATAGATCCATATGCAGTAATTGCAAGCAGGCAGTGGACTTAGGCTCTTCAATAGGAGGGAATGAGACTTTGTGTTGTTTTCCTTTTAAACAAGCAGTGCAGGTTTCATCACAGTGGAACTCCTTTATTGGTAAGCCTCTGACTAAACTATTGTGGATCAGCTGATTCATGTTTTTGAAATTAACATGACCCAGCCTTCTGTGCCACAATTTAGATTCTTGAGAAGAGGCTTTGGAAAATAGGCAAGGATTGCCTCTGTGATCTATTTTCTTGGAAAGATCTAAGGCATACACTCTTCCTGTCCTGTTGGCTCTCAGGAGAGTGTGATCATCCAACACCTTATCAATCAAATGCAGAACTTTGGATGACAGAATCCTACAGTTCTGACTGGTGAAAAGAGCAACATGGCCTTTATCACACATTTGACTGACACTCAAGAGATTGTACTTGAGATTTTCCACATGATTAACATCATCAAACTTTATTTCTCCATTGGAGACAAAGCCGTTGCCAATGATGTAACCCCTAGCATCATTGCCAAAAGAAACAAACCCCTTCTTTCCTTGAGAGTAGTCATGAAGAAGAGAGCTGTTCCCAGTCATGTGCATAGATCCCCCACTGTCTACATACCAGATGCTACTTTGGCATGTTGAAGAACCTACAATAATAAACAATCAGTTAGTTTTGGAGACCCAAACCTTTTTGGTTTTGGGTCTGGTCTCATCAACAGATGGTAAACTAACAGGTTTATTGGAAACAACAGCCTGAGAGGAAGAAGATGGTAAGAAGAGGAACCCTTTGGCTAGGACCTCCTTTTCTGTGTTTCAACATAGGAGCATCTAATTGGTTAACTCTTCCCAATAGATGTTGAACCATCATAACCAGCTGTGTCTGATTATGTGATAAAGCTTTCAGCTCATCAGACATATTGCCAGTGGAGTTTGATAATGTAAGGATTTCTGAAGTCTGATGCAACCCAAAACTGCCTAAGTGTTTCAGCAACATGCACTAAGTACTGAAGTGAAGAATGCTTCAGAAGAATTACACAAAGCATTAGAAAATACTCCAAGTGTAATATCTTCCGAAGCCAAGACCAATATCTTCCGAAGCCTAACATGAAGTCTTCCGAAGCCTGAAGAGACAAAGTCTTCCGAAGCTTCAACCTATGAAGACAGATTTCTTCCGAAGACTTTTAGTACACATGCTTTATCTGATGTACTGTTCCATAAAGAACCTTTTCCGCTGCGTCTCTGATAAGTCACCAACTTACAAGAGTTGGTGAAAAGGTCCATGCTTTTGGTAACTGTACATTGAGGTCTTGAGTCTGAAACTTTCCACTTTATGTACTTTATCCTTTTTGTAATGTATAAGGATGTGAGCTATGGCATGTTATTGTCACAAGGTCAAAAGGCAGATATGCCTTTTGATCCAACAATTGATTTTGTTAGTGTCTAGTCAATTGTATCCAGCTGGCTTTCATAGTATAGCCGGCTGTAGGTTGTAGTATAAGTATTCCAAGTTCTTGTATCTTTCTAAATGCTTTGTAACACTTGTAAAAGAACTTGAGAAAGCAATATACTGCTACCTTGAAAACTATACTCTCTTGTTCTGTCTCTTGCTTTACTTGTGTTCTCTGCATCACCTTTGGTTACCTAGTTCACTGTTTGATTAACGTTCAGTTAATCTCCTCATTGTGTTGTTGTGTTGTAATTGTGTTCAAGCCCTTGAACGATCCTGCAATTGGTATCAGAGCATTCAGGCTCGTGATATAAGATCTAACCATCTTAAGATCCCTCACACACACAAAAAAAAACTAAACTTTTTCAAATGGCTTCCATCTCAAAGACTGATATGGAGACTGGAACCATGAACAAATCCCCATTGATCACACTTGATGACTTCGACACCTGGTGCATGAGGATGGAAGGCTTCATCAGGTCTCTTGACTCAAGAATGTGGGAATCTGTTGAATATGGACCTTTCATACCTAGCACCCCCTCTGCTACCGGTGCTGGTATGATTCCTAAAGATGTGGCCAACTACTCAGATGAAGATAGGAAAAGAGTAGAGATTGACAGGAAGGCCATGACTGCTCTTCAGACTGCTATCCCAAACTCTGTGTACAGAGGTTTTAAGAAGTGCAAAACAGCTAAACAGCTGTGGGATGCACTGAAGCTGATGTATGAAGGCTCCTCTGAAGCCAAGGAGAACAAGAAAGATCTTCTGAAGCAGCAGTTTGAAAATTTCACCTTTAAAACAGGTGAAACCATGACCCAACAATACTTCAGGTATGTTGAGATTGTGGATACCCTTGTGGATGGAGGAGTTCCTCTTGAGAACAGAGACATTGTAAGGAAGTTCATGTCCTCACTTCCTAGGCAATGGACACACTATTGTGTGGTAATCAAGAGGACTGAGAACCTTAAAACTCTTACTCTGACAGAGTTATATGGATTCTTAGTGGATACCAGATGGAGATGAACTTACAAGGTTCATCTGGCAACTCTAACAATCAAATGGGTTCAGCCCTTCATGTGGTTGAAAGGGACAGCATAGAACCCCAACATCATCTCCTATGCTACCCTGACAACTCACAAAAGGTCCTTTCATCACCTTCCCGGAGACACCAAGGGAGAACTTTACTCAAGGAAGCCCATTCCAAGAGACAAGTTCTTCTCAAGCCTTTGTGTCTGCAGATGAAAGCTGTGGAAATTATCTCTTCACTCTTGAAGATCTAGACTGTATCCATCCAGATGACCTGGAATACATGGAGATAGTTCAGCAGATGGCTCTTCTCACTCACAGAGCCAAGAAGTCTACAAGAGGACAGGAAGAAAATTTCCAAGCAATGCTACCAGTGGTAAGTTTGGCCTGGATAAAAGCAAAGTTAAGTGTTACAATTGTAACCTTATGGGTCACTTCGCCAGGGAGTGTAAGGCACCCAGAGCAAATGGGGGTTAAACACAACTCAGACCAAACTTCACCAACAATACCCCTCAGGCTGAGAAGACAAAGCAACATGCTGCGGTTGCTGTTGAAGAGGGAGGATTTGACTGGAGTTTTCAGGTGGAGGATGCTTCTCCAAACCAAGCATTGATGGCTGATCATGATGAAGCCAAGGTATTAGAACATCTTTGCTCCCCTGAATGCATTGCTAAAGTAAATAGATACAGGTCCTACAACCTAGAGATGAGATCTGATCTTGAGTCATTAAACATATTAAAATCTGACTTTAGAAGTCTGAAAATGATTACAAGTTAAAGATAGAAGACTTGGAGAAAACCATTTCAGTACTAAAACATGAACATACAGATTTTAGAACTCAGATCCAAGATCTCATCACTAAGTTGACTAAGTGCCAGGCTGAGCTTGTGATCAGCAAAGCCCTGGCAGAGAAAAGTGTTCTTGAAGAAGAGACCTTAAAGAACATGATATCCTCATCCCTACACAATAAGGTTTGTTATCAAAATAGACAGGGACTGGGATCAAATGAGATAGCTCCTCCACACACAATCTTGTCTGTAAGATCTCCTAGGTGTGGAACTTGTGAAGATGAGCTCCCTCTCATTGATCCAATAAGTGAGGATGATGAAGAAGTGATAGTGAGGAATCCCTCTGAGAAGAGTGTAGAAGAGGATTCCTCCAAGGGCCACTATCCTTCTGAGGAGAGGAAATTAACTGTGATGACCAAGTCCAAGAGAAAGAACTTGATCAGGAAGAGCAAAAAGAGAAGCAAAAATTACTTTCGGAAGCTTTGTTCATTCTTATACAAAGCATCCAAAAGTTTACTCTCTTCCGAAGCATAAATCTTTAAGACTCTCAGGAAAATTCTTCCGAAGTCACTTTACCTTCGGAAGCTTTTTCAATCAAACTTCCGAAGACAAATTACTTTCGGAAGCTTTTAGAATTCCAAGAAAACTACTTTTTGAGCAAAAAGGTAAACTACTTTTTCTGAGGTGGGACCGACATACGGATTTCAAAGTTTATCCTCTTTCATTAAACTTTATCTGAAATCCTTCTCTCTCATATAAACCCAACGGTTTCCCCCTCTTCTATCATCTGCTTTTCTTCCATACCTAAAACCCAAAGCTTTCTCTCTGAAATTTCCTTCCCATTCTTTTCTCTTCATCTCTGAGCTACCTCACAATGGCTGACCTTACACACAGAAATGATCCTCACTTTGCCATGCAGCTACACAGACAACACAATCAGGTTGCTCTGTTATGCTCTGACAAAGATCCTCATTTCTCAGAGGTTTGCCGTTTCTTGTCTTTGTCTCACTACTTCACCTCCCTAACCATTGATCCTCCTCTATATGAGGATCATTTGCTTGAATTCTGGAAGACCTGCCAAGAGGTCATTATGGATGGGGAGAAGGCACTGTCTGCCACAGTGCAGGGGAGAACAATTTTCATCACTCCGGCCATCATCAACCGACATCTTCAGCTGGATGATGAAGCAGGTGAAGTGTTCTTTCCAAAAGAAGCGGTTAATCATTCCTTCGAGCAGATGGGCTATGAAGGAGATTTCTCTGTAAAGACCTTCAGGAAAGGAAGGTCTCATCCCAGTGGAAATACCTGCTCCATGTGGTTATCCACAGCTTATCAAACAAGCATGGTGGATGGGACCAGATTCCTGAGGATCTCTCCTTTATAGTTCATGGGATGGTTCAGGGGGTCAAGTTCAGGTATTCACAATTTGTTTATACTAATTTACTTGCAAACTTAGACTCCTTAGAATATTACATGTTTCCTAGATATGTTCAACACATTCTTAACTGTGAACTGGGCTCACAGTTGAGGGAAACAGGCAATATTCTTAAACTGGGACAGATGAAGCCCGGCATCTTTAAAATTATGAAGAAGCCAACTGTAGGCTTCTCAGGGGTTGAAACAGCCCTAGTCCCAAAAATGTTAGAGCTCATTGCTCAAGGTGACAACATAGCAGTCCAAGCTAGTGTTGAACCCACACCTACTGCTCTCCTACCCTCTTCACAACCTCCAATATTCATCACCTACAAAAGAAAATCCCAACGAACCCCTGCTCAGGCTATTGAGTCTGTGCAGGCCCCCAAATACTCAACCTTACAGGAAGAAGTGGACTCCAGAGCTCCCACTTCTCCTGAGGAGCAAACACTCCCATTACTTTACCTATCAGGGTTGAGGTTCCTCAAGCTCAACCTGATGAGCTCATTAGCCCAACAACTGTAAGCCTTCACTCTGAGTCTCAACACTCAAGTGAACAACCTTCAGGGGACAGCTACCATCCCCAGCCTTTGGATCTAAACCAACCAATTCCCAACCTATCCTTTTACACTGATGAAGACTTAGGATTCAGTGAGTACCATGAGTCTCTCTTCTCCTCCCCTACTCAAAGAGAGATGAGTACCTCTGACTCTCCTCAGTCTATCCCTCATCAGTCACCTATTACTGAGGTGGACACATCTGAACCTGTTCAGGATGTCCATATGGAAGAGGCTCTCACTTTTGAAAGTGATTACATCATTAAGACCTCAACCATGGCAACTCAGCCCATTGGCATCTTAACTAAGGTTGCCAGTGAGCAGAGGAAAACCAGCAGCCAAGAAACTCAAGCTGGTGATGAGAGAAGGGACTTTGGAAAACCAGAGACACCTGAACCAGAACCTCCAGCTGAGCCTCAGCAAACTTCATCTTCTGATCCAAGACAGGGTCAAACTCCCTCTTCTTCTGAACCTGTGAGGGAGGAACACCCAACTGAGAAAGACACTGATGATCAACATGGTGCTGCAGACCAGTCTTCTCAGTTAAAGACATTAAAGAGGAAGAAGAAAATGGCCTCTAAACCAAAGACTAAAAAGAAGAAGCCAAAGTCATCTACCTCTACACCCCAGGCTGAATCAGATCAACCTGAGGAAGTGCATGATGAGGCAGCCCAATCAACTCCTATGCAAGTGGCTCCTCTAGCAACCGAGACACCCATCTTATCCTGGACTTACTCTACCAATCCAGAAAGATGGAATGTTATCAGAGATCAAGGCGTTGAAAATGTCTACTCATGGCAAGACATAATCAACTTACCTCTGCATGATCTCTTTGAAATGAGAAGATACTATGAGAGTCTTGATGATCCTGACCATCAAATGAAGAAAGGGATGGTCTTGATTATTCTGAAGACTACAAACATTTAAAGATCTTCTAAGTGTTTTGGTAGCATCAGCCTAGGGGGAGTTTGTAAGGATTTCTGAAGTCTGATGCAACCCAAAACTGCCTAAGTGTTTCAGCAACATGCACTAAGTACTGAAGTGAAGAATGCTTCGGAAGAATTACACAAAGCATTAGAAAATACTCCAAGTGTAATATCTTCCGAAGCCAAGACCAATATCTTCCGAAGCCTAACATGAAGTCTTCCGAAGCCTGAAGAGACAAAGTCTTCCGAAGCTTCAACCTATGAAGACAGATTTCTTCCGAAGACTTTTAGTACACATGCTTTATCTGATGTACTGTTCCATAAAGCACCTTTTCCGCTGCGTCTCTGATAAGTCACCAACTTACAAGAGTTGGTGAAAAGGTCCATGCTTTTGGTAACTGTACATTGAGGTCTTGAGTCTGAAACTTTCCACTTTATGTACTTTATCCTTTTTGTAATGTATAAGGATGTGAGCTATGGCATGTTATAGTCACAAGGTCAAAAGGCAGATATGCCTTTTGATCCTACAATTGATTTTGTTAGTGTCTAGTCAATTGTATCCAGCTGGCTTTCATAGTATAGCCGGCTGTAGGTTGTAGTATAAGTATTCCAAGTTCTTGTATCTTTCTAAATGCTTTGTAACACTTGTAAAAGAACTTGAGAAAGCAATATACTGCTACCTTGAAAACTATACTCTCTTGTTCTGTCTCTTGCTTTACTTGTGTTCTCTGCATCACCTTTGGTTACCTAGTTCACTGTTTGATTAACGTTTAGTTAATCTCCTCATTGTGTTGTTGTGTTGTAATTGTGTTCAAGCCCTTGAACGATCCTGCAGATAAGTTCCTATGTTGCACCTTCTTCTTCTGAGCAATCTCAGCTGTTACCTGTTTTACCCCTTCCTTTTTGGATTTCTTTGTGGACTTAAGGGTTACAGGATTTGATGTTGCTGATACAAATGTGGCCTCAAACTTAGTTTTCATTTTTATCATTTTCTCTTTAATTTCCTCTTTATGTTTGAGTTTGGAACCTCTTTTGTACCAGCAATCATCTGTAGGATGATTGAACAAACCACATACTTCACATGGTTTCTTCTTCATCTTATGTTGATCATCAACTAAAGAGGATGAAACAACTGAAGACTTGCTCTTCATTGCTTTGGAAGCATTGTTTGCTTTCTTGACTTCCTCTTTAGTAGTCTTCAAACTCTTTCTACTGACA
Source organism: Flaveria trinervia (assembly GCA_025506515.1). NCBI lineage: Eukaryota > Viridiplantae > Streptophyta > Magnoliopsida > Asterales > Asteraceae > Flaveria > Flaveria trinervia. Next base: position 33,890,417 of record CM046449.1, on the reverse strand, counting down.
GTTTTCTTCTTTTCAGTACTGGCAGTAGATGGAGTTTGAACTTCAGGTGTTAAATCATGTTCTCTAGTCCTTTTAGGACTTTTAGAATTAACTCCTGAGTTGATCAACTCATTGATCATGTGAGTGTCAGCAGTGGAACCATCAACATCAGCTGATAGGTTCTGAGAGGGCTTAATGCTGACTTCTACTTCTGATAGTGCTGAATCAGAAAGTAGATCACATGAGGAAATGGATTGGTTATTACTCTCACCATCAGATTCTACCTCTGCTCTGGGAGTAAAATCTGTAGGTGGAGCAGTGTGATGGTAACCAATGCCAAACTTCACATTGGAAGCAGATTGCTTACTAAGAAGCATCTCAAAACCTTTGCATGATTGTACCCATCGATCACACTCTACCTGGGTGACCGCAAGGGTTTCCTTGAGATCTTTATACTTCTCTAGAAGTATCTCTTCCCTAGCCTTATCATAAGTTATTTGACATTTAAGTTTGTAAATCTCATCGTTCTTATCATTAAGCACAGACTCAAATTCAGCTTTGCTTTTGGAAATTATTTGTTCTAGCTCAATGTTCTTGTTGATTAAAGCTACATTTGCTTCTCTACTAGATGCAAATGCGGTTATGCATGATTCAGAACATAGTTTGGCTTTTGCCTCAGAGGATACCTGTGATACCTTTGGTGTAGAGGCATTAGTGGATGAAGTATCAGCAGAATCCAAAGCCATAAGAGCTAGATTTCCAAAGGGACTTTCACCACCATGTTGACCAGCACCTGAGAACAGTAGTTCATGACCAGACAAGTCATCTGGTAAACTGCTCCAGTCAACAACTCCTGGGGTGAAGAAGCTGTGTTGTTGAGGTTGAGTTTGTTGATGAGATTGGGAAGGTTGTGGTTCAGGCAATGCTTGTGGTTGTTGTGCAATTGGAGCTTGAACATGATTTGATTGAGGCATATAATAACAGGGATAAGGATATGACATTTGACCCTGTGGAACAAAGTATGCAGGAGACCTAGGATGTGAATGATGACCAGAACCAGCAGGATGTTGCCCTCTGTTTTGTGGACTAGTACTAGGAAAAGTCACAAAGGGTGCAGAAGAGTTAGATCCAGTTGATCTACACTCCCTTGCAAAGTGTCCCAGCCTTTGGCATTTGTGACACCTCAACTTACTATTGTCAAAACCAACTTTGGTTTTGCCAAAGAGTCCAGGAAATTTCCTGCCAGTTCTCTTATAGAACTTCTGAGATCTAATATTAATCAATGCCATTTGGCTCAGAATATCCATCTCTTCTAGATCATCATCAGCTATTCCTTTCAAATCATCCATGATGAAGCATAGATTGTCACTATTACTGCAAGAATGACTCTCAATACCAACAAATGCATGATCAGAACTATTTGAAGAGAAATCAATATGCTCATCATAATTGCTTTCAGATGCAACATATTCTGACTCATGACCAACCAAGGCAGTATTCCCTGGTACAAAGTCATCAGTGAGCTTTCCTGATGAGGACAGTTTCCTCTTCTGCTCTATCTCTCTTTCGAATGTAAGCAGTTTCCCATGAAGTTGGGTGAGAGATAGGCTATCCAGATTTGCATTGGAGCGTAGGAAAATAGTGTATGTGTCCCATCTCTCAGGCAGGGATTTGAGGAACCTGTTGTTCATCTGGCTATTGGTGTATTCCTGTTTCACCATTTTCAGCTCAGAGATCAAGCAGGAAAAACGCTCAAACTGTTAAGTCAGTGTCTCACCCTTTCTATGAGCGAATGTCTCATATTGTTGGGCAAGGATTTCTCTGTTGCTTGCTAAGACCTCATCTGTGCCACCGAATTGTTCCTTCGGGGCATTCCAGAGATCATGAGTAGTTTCATGATGCATAAGCCCTGAATAGATTTCATTAGGCAGTGCCATGGCCAGAATTCCATGGGCTTTAGCATCAATCTCAAACAGTTTCCGATCTTCATCAGAGTATTGTTCCTTCTTCTTCGGAACCATTTGATTGGTTTCCGGATTGTTCACCATAGGCTTATGTGGTCCATGTACCACAGATGTCCAACAACCTGAACTGTTAACAGACAGGTGATGAAGCATTCTTCGCTGCCATATGTTATACTCGGTCCTAACCAGCATGGGGGGCTTGGTTGAGGAACTGGTATTGTGAGGATCATTAGAAGGAGTAGTCATCTTAGATTCACTCAAATTCAATTAAGTTAAAACAGATTTAGAACAAAACACAACAACCAATTGAACCAAGAGAGATCTCAGAATAAATGAACGAAAGCGTCAGAAATTCAATAATCTATAACCAGTTCTTGCGAATATGCTAATTCAATCAAACATAGATATCAATTAGCAGTTTCAATGATCAATTGTTAGATCGATCAATGATTAACCTGCTCTGATACCACTTGTTAGGATCAGTGATCTACGTTTGATTGATTAGAGAGTATAGCAGCGGAATTCTAACAATGAATTAGACAAATCGCAAGAACGAAAAGATATTCAATGAAGAACAAAAACGGTTATAGATAGAGAGAATTGTGCAGATAAATTTCATTCAATGTTTGCTTTCGTGGTAACGGAATGTCACACCTCCAATTAGGTCGACACCTCTTATATAAGAGATGTGACGTCTGCTGATGTCACTTGATAGTGACATCTAACAGAATTATTCCAACTGAAACACAACTACTGAAGATGTCAAAACAGCTGACATCTTCTTACAAAAATACTAAGTGTTATCAGTGACTACAACTACTGAAAAACATAAAACTACTGACATTACAACGACTGAAGAACAAGCTCTTCGGTCGTTTTACAAAACTACTGAAAGTAAAAACATAAAACTACTGATATCACAACTACTGAAGAAGTACTCTTCAGCTGTTGTGACAAACTACTGAAACTTCAGTACTTGGTCTTCAGACTTGAACCTCAGACGTTTCATCAGCTGATGACTTCAGTAGATATCATCAGCTGATGTCTTCAGTCTTTGTCTTCAGACTTTGTACACTAGTTATTGAATTTCAGCACTTGTAGACTCTTCAGCTGTTGTACTTCAGTACTTTGGTCTTCAGCTTCAGCACTTGTGTTCTTCAGCTGTTGAGCTTCAGCACTTGTGTTCTTCAGTTGTTCAGCTTCAGCACTTGTGCTCTTCAGCTGTTGAGCTTCAGCACTTGTGTTCTTCAGCTGTTCAGCTTCAGCACTTGTGTTCTTCAGCTGTTCAGCTTCAACACTTGTGTTCTTCAGCTGTTCAGCTTCAGCACTTGTGTTTATCAGCTGTTCAGCTTCAGCACTTGTGTTCTTCAGCTGTTCAAGTCTTCAGTACTTGATCTTCAGCTGTTGAAGTCTTCAGCACTTGTCGAACTACTGATGAAGCCTTCGGCAGTTGTTGTGATATCATGTGGGACTTAGAGGTTTTCTAATCTTGGCTCATTTGTTCTTTTGGTCCAACAGACTTCATATAATGTAAACAACTGAGGACTTGGTGTTTGTCATCAGTAGTTGGAAAACTACTGAAGACAGTGGTTTTGCCATCAGTTGTTGTAAACAACTGAAGACTTGGTATTAGTTATAAGTAGTTGTGAAACTACTGAAGACTGTGGTCTTGCTTAAGTTGTTTAGAAACAGCAGTTGTAGAAACAACTGAAGAGAAATTACTCATCAGCTGTTTTCGTCAATTCTTAGCTTTTCAGTTGTTTCATACTATCCTCAACACTTACTCATCAGACTTTTCATCTGCTTTTCAGATGTTTCATAGGACGTCAGTACTTATCTGTTTTTACTGATGTCAGTAGTTGTAACTACATCAGTAGTTGTAACTACATCAGTAGTTGTAACTACATCAGTAGTTGTAACTACATCAGTAGTTTAGAACATATAAAGTACTTCAATACTTGTAAGGCATTTAGCCTTCAGTAGTTATAAAAACTACTGAGGGTAAAAGAACTCATCAGTACTTATATGTGACATGGTTACCAATGATCATCAGTACTTATTACTGAGAGCATCAGTAGTTGTCACTTAATCTAGCTGCAGCATACCAAGCCTTAACACCAGGTTGTGGAAAGTTGAACTATCCAAAGGCTTAGTAAAAATGTCTGCAAGCTCATCAGCACTAGGCACAAACATAGGATTAATTAGACCCTTTTCAAAACAATCTCTTATAAAATGATGTCTAATTTCTATATGTTTGGTCCTAGAGTGCTAGACTGGATTTTTGACAATGCAAAGAGCTGAAGCACTATCCATTAATAACGGAGTCTTAGTCTCTGTAATGCCATAATCCAAAAGTTGATTTTGAAGCCAGAGTACTTGGGATGTATAACTTGCAGCAGCAATGTACTCGGCTTCAGCAGTGGATGTAGCAAAAGATGTTTGTTTCTTACTCTGCCAAGAAATCAAACAGTTGCCTAGGAATTGACATCCACCAGAAGTTGATTTCCTGGTCAACTTACACCCTGCATAGTCACTATCAGAGAAAGCAACTAATTTGCAAAAGTGCCCAGTGGAATACCATAAACCTAGAGATTGTGTACCTTGCAAATATCTAAAGATCCTCTTGACTACAATCAGATGAGACTCTTTAGGTGCAGCCTGAAATCTAGCACAAACACATGTAGCAAACATAATATCTGGTCTAGAAGCTGTTAAATACATCAAGGACCCAATCATACATCTGTAAAGCGTTTCATCAACAACTTTACCTTTCTGATCAATATCCAATTGTGTGGTGTTGCACATGGGAGTAGAACAGGGCTTACAGTTTTGTAAATCAAACTTATTTAAAAGATCTTTTGTATATATAGACTGATGAACGAAAATTCCATCAGCTTTTTATTTGATTTGCAAGCCTAGAAAGAACTGTAATTCTCCCATTGCACTCATTTCAAACTTCATTTGCATTAATTTTGTAAAATCATCACACAACAGGGGATCAGAGGATGCAAATATAATATCATCAACATAAATTTGAACAAGTAGCTTATGCTGATCCACCTTCTTAATAAATAAAGTTTTATCTATGGAGCCTGTAGTGAAATTATTTTGTAGAAGAAAGTTAGATAATCTCTCATACCAGGCTCTAGGAGCTTGTTTCAACCCATAAAGAGCCTTATCAAGCTTGTATACCCATTCTGGGTGTTTATTATCCTCAAAACCTGGTGGTTGACACACATAAACTTCTTCTTTTATTTTACCATATAAAAATGCACTTTTAACATCCATTTGAAAAACTTTAAGATTGTGGAGTGCAGCATAGGCTAAGAACAATCTAATTGCCTCCAGTTTGGCTACAGGGGCAAAGGTTTCATCATAATCAATACCTTCTTCTTGTGCAAACCCCTGAACAACCAGTCTGGCCTTGTTCTTAACAATAAGCCCATTTTCATCTGTTTTTTTCCTAAACACCCATTTAGTGCCTATTGCACACTTACCTGGGGGAAGAGGAACAAGCTCCCACACTTTCTGCTTTTTGAACTGAAGGAGCTCAAGCTACATTGCTTCAACCCAGCCATTGTCTCGAAGTGCAACATGATAATTCTTTGGCTCTAGCTGACTGATGAAGAGAGCATAGAAGCAGAAATTGGATAATTGACTTCTGGTTGAAACTCCAGCATTGATATCACCAATGATTTGAGACATTGGGTGATTCTTCAGCTCTGGATAAACAATGAGATCAGTGCAAGTGTTTGTACAACCTTCAGCAGCAACAGATGTTGATGTAGACTCTTGGAACCATCTAGATGGTGGCAACTCAAATGAAGTTGAAGATGCAGAAATCTCATCAGCACTTGTTGTGGATGTAGCTACTGAAGCTACAGGAGCATCAGGTTTAGAGGACACAGGCAGTTGGTCACTAAACCTGAAGAGGTGAGTACTGCTATCATCATTATTATTAGCACCAACAGTACCTGTCATATGCATGGATCCTCCACTGTCTACATACCAGATGCCTCTGTGGCATGTTGAAGAACCCTGCAAAACACAACAAATTAGTTAGATTTTGAGACCCAAACCTTTTTGGTTTTGGGCCTGTTCTCATCAACAGATGGTAAACTAACAGGTTTGTTGGAAACAACATCCTGAGAGGAAGAAGAAGGTGAAGAAGAGGAATTCTTTGGCTTGGACCTCTTTTTCTGTGGTTTCAACATAGGAACATCTAATTGGTTAACTCTTCCCAATAGATGTTGAACCATCATAACCAGCTGAGTCTGATTTTGTGATAAAGCTCTCAGCTCTTCAGACACATTGGCATTGGAGTTTGATAAGTTCCTATGTTGCACCTTCTTCTTTTGAGCAATCTCAGCTGTTACCTGTTTAACCCCTTCCTTTTTGGATTTCTTTTTGGACTTAAGGGTTACAGGATTTGATGTTGCTGGTACAAATGTGGCTTCAAACTCAGTTTTCATTTTAACCATTTTCTCTTTAGTTTCCTCTTTATGTTTGAGTTTGGATCCTCTTTTGTACCAACAATCATCTGTAAGATGATTGAACAAACCACATATTTCACATGGTTTCTTCTTCATCTTATGTTGATCATCAACTAAAGAGAATGAAACTACTGAAGATTTGTTCTTCAGTACTTTGGAAGCACTATTTGCTTTCTTGACTTCCTCTTTAGTAGTCTTCAAACTCTTTCTACTGACAATTTTCTTCTCTTCAGTGCTGACAGTAGTTGGAGTTTGAACTTCAGGTGTTAAATCTTGCTCTCCAGTCCTTTCAAAAGTTCCAGAAATAACTCCTGAGTTGATCAACTCTTTGGACATGTGAGTGTCAGTATTTGAACCATCAAGATCAGCTGATAGGTTCAACGAGGGAATAATACTAACTTCAACTTTTGATGGTGCTCTATCAGAAAGTGAATCACATGATGAGGTGGATTGGTTATTGCTTTCTCCATTAGATGTCACTTCTGCTCTTGAAGCAAAATCTGTAGGAGGAGCAGTGTGATTATAACCAATGCCAAACTTCACATTGGAAGCTGATTGCTTACTAAGAAGCATTTCAAAACCTTTGCATGATTGTACACATCGATCACACTCTACTTGGGTGACTGCAAGGGTTTCTTTGAGGTCTTTGTACTTTTCTAAAAGTACCTCTTCCCTAGTCTTATCATCAGTGATTTGGCATTTAAGTTTATAAATCTTATCATTTTTCCCTTTAAGAATAGACTCAAACTCAGCTTTTCTTTTGGAAATGATCTTTTCTAGCTCTATGTTCTTATTAATTAAAGCTACATTTGCTTCTCTAATAGAGGCAAATGCTGCTATGCATGTTTCAGAACATAATTTGGCCTTAGCCTCAGAGGATACCTGTGATACCTGTGATGAAGAGGCATTTGAGGATGATCCATCTGCAGACTCCAGAGCCATAAGTTCCAGATTCCCAAAAGGACTGTCACCACCATGTTGTCCAGCACCTGTGAATAGTTGTTCATGACCAGACATGTCATCTGGTAAACTACTCCAGTCAATAACTCCAGGGGTGAAGAAGCTGTGTTGTTGAGGTTGAGGAGGTTGATGAGATTGAGATGGTTGAGGCCCAGGAAGAGCATGTGGTTGTTGAGCAATGGGTGCTTGAACCTGACTGGTTTGTGGCATGTAATAACAAGGGTAAGGATATGGCATTGGACCTTGAGGAACAAAATATGCAGAGATTGTGGTTGAGAATGATGACCAGAGTTGACAGGATGTTGCCCTCTGTGTTGTTGACTATTGCCAGGGAAAGTCACAAAGGGTGCAGAAGAATTAGATCCAGATGATCTACATTCTCTAGCAAAGTGTCCAAGCCTTTGGCATTTGTGACACCTCAACTTACTCTTGTCAAAACCAACTTTGGTTTTGCCAGAGAGTTCTGGGAACTTTCTTCCAGTTCTTTTGTAGAACTTCTGAGATCTGATATTTATCAAGGCCATTTGGCTCAAGATATCCATCTCTTCTAAGTCATCATCAGCAATCCCCTTAAGATCATCCATGATGAAGCATAGATTGTCATTATTACACCAAGTAAACTGACTATCAATACTCACAAATGCAGAATCAGAAATGTTTGAAGAGAAATCAATATGCTCATCATACTGGCAATCAGATGAAGCATATTCTGACTCATGACCAACCAAGGCAGTGTTTCCTTGTACAAAGTCATCAGTGAGCTTTCCAGATGATGATAGTTTTCGTTTCTGTTCTATCTCTCTCTCAAATGTGAGCAATTTCCCATGGAGTTGGGTGAGAGATAGTTTGTCCAAATTTGCACTGGAGCGTAGGACAATAGTATATGTGTCCCATCTCTCAGGCAGTGATCTGAGAAATTTGTTATTCATCTGGCTATTGTTGTACTCATGTTTGACCATTTTTAATTTAGAGATCAAACAAGAGAACCGCTCAAACTGTTGAGTCAGTGTCTCACCCTTCCTATGAGAGAATGTCTCATATTGTTGGGCAAGGATTTCTCTATTATTTGCCAAGACCTCATCTGTTCCTCCAAATTGTTCTTTCAAGGCATTCCAAAGGTCATGGGCAGTTTCAAAATGCATTAGCCCAGAATAGATTTCATTGGGCAGTGCCATGACCAGAATTCCATGGGCTTTTGCATCTATTTCAAACAATTTCTTATCCTCATCTAAGTATTGCTCCTTCCTCTTCAGAACCATTTGATTGGTTTCCGGGTTATTCACCATAGGCTTGTGTGAACCATGTACCACTGATGTCCAACAACCTGAACTGTTAACAGACAGGTGATGGAGCATTCGTCGTTGCCATATGTTGTACTCATTCCTAACCAGCATCGGAGGCTTGGTTGAGGAACCAGTATTGTGAGGATCATTGGAAGGAGTAGTCATTTTAGAAAATTCAGAAAAATTCAAAATAAGCAAAACAAATTTAGCTCAAAACCACTAAGAACCTCAATTAAATTACCCAAAAGCGACAGAACTTCAATCTCTATAACAGATTCGTGCGAATTTGCTAGTTCGATCAAACTTAGAGCAAACGAGCAGTTTCAATGATCAATTGTTAGATCGATCAATGATTAACCTACTCTGATACCATTTGAAAGGATCTCAGCATCTAGTTTGATCGATTGGAATGATTTCAGCAGCGGAATAGAGTACCAACTAGCACAATTCGAGCAAGAATACCAAAGATATTGCAATGAACAGAATTAGTTATAGAGAGAGAAAGTTTCTACAAAGAGAATATTTCATTCAATCACACGCTTTCGTGGTGGCAAAAAGTCTCACACATACATTCAGGCCAATCATCTCTTATATAGGAATGTCGTGCTGGAACATTCCTTATATAGGAGATGTGACGTCTGCTGATGTCACTTGATAGTGACATCTAACATAATTATTTAAACAACTGAAACACAACTACTGAAGATGTCAAAACAGCTGACATATTCTTACAAAAATACTAAGTGTTATCAGTTACTACAACTACTGAAAAGAAACTATTAAAACTACAACGACTGAAGAACAAGCTCTTCAGTCGTTTTACAAAACTACTGAAACTAAAAAAACATAAAACTACTGATATCACAACTACTGAAGAAGTACTCTTCAGCTGTTGTGACAAACTACTGAAACTTCAGTACTTGGTCTTCAGACTTGAACATCAGACGTTTCATCAGCTGATGACTTCCGTAGATGTCATCAGCTGATGTCTTCAGTCTTTGTACATCAGTTGTTGATCTTCAGCACTTGTGGACTCTTCAGCTGTTGTACTTCAGTACTTGGTCTTCAGCTTCAGCACTTGTGTTCTTCAGCTGTTGAGCTTCAGTACTTTTGTTCTTCAGCTGTTGAGCTTCAGCACTTTAGTCTTCAGCTGTTGAAGTCTTCAGTACTTGATCTTCAGCTGTTGAAGTCTTCAGCACTTGTCAAACTGCTGAAGAAGCCTTTAGCAGTTGTTGTGATATCATGTGGGACTTAGAGGTTTTCTGATCTTGGCTCATTGGTTCTTTGGTCCAACAGAAGAATTCTAAGCTGATCCAGATTTTGTTTCTGCCAATAAGTGGGACCTCAATAATTTTAAAGGTTTTGGCTGCATTGGTTCAAGGGGAGTTTGTTGGACCAAAAGAGCCAATGAGCCAGATCAAAAAAACCTTTAAGTCCCACAGACATCAAAACAAATGAAGTGATCTACAACAGCTGAAGACAAAGTCTGAAGACAAAGTCTGAAGACAACTGCTGAAGACAAAGTCTGCAGACAACTGCTGAAGACCAAGTCTGAAGACAACTGCTAAAGACAAAGTCTGCAGACAACTGCTGAAGACCAAGTCTGAAGACAACTGCTAAAGACAAGTCTGAAGATCAAGTTCTCAAAAGTTGTCACAACAGCTGAAGTAGTTCTCTTCAGTAGTTATGATGGTTTACATTTCAGTAGTTTGTAATTAGTAGTTTTATGTTATGTAAAACATCTGAAGTTCTTATACTTCAGATGTTATAACTTCAGTAGTTGTAATGTTAGTTTATACTTAGCTTTTAATGAAGGTGTCCTCAGTTGTTATGGACATCTTCAGTAGTTTAAGTTTACTTTCAGTTGTTTGTATAAATCAGTTAGATGTCACTATCTAGTGACGTGAGCTGATGTCACATTCCTTATAAAAGGAATGTTGACCTAATTTCCCAGATGTGAAGTTTGTGCATGAATGAAAACATTCTTTTTGTAGAAAAATCTCTCTCTATAACTGTTACTGTTTAATTGAATATTCATATTATTCTTGCTAGAATTTCGTCTAATTCGTGTGCTATTCCGCTGCAAATCCTAATCTAATTGATCAAACTAGATCTCGATCCCTTCACGTCTGAATGGCCATGCATCCGAATGGCCATGCGACTGAGTGTCTATGCGCCTAAATAGTCCATACGCCTAAACAACTTCATGCGACTAACTCAGTCGCACGACTGAACACTCAGTCGTGCGAATGGATCAACCGCATGGCTCAATCGCACGAATGAACCATGCAAATGGTTCAGTCGCACGAATGAGTAACCCTAACCTATAAATACCACCTAATTCGTGGAAAAACGAAAGCATCATACACACTTCAACTCCAGACGTACCCTAGTCGTCCGGAGACCTCTAAGATCATACTCCAAGTTCATAGATCGCGGTAGATCGATTCCTAATCGATTTTTAACTTTAGATTCAATTAGATAATTGTTTCTACGTGTGTTCTCACTGATTGGATCGTCAATCAAATATGTAATTCCAGGATAATCAAACTTGAATCAAATCATGAAGAATTAGATCAAAATATAATAATCACAATCAAAACCCCTTTGATCTCTATTGATTGCTAATAATATTGTTTTCAAGTAAATCACTCAATCAATTGGTCATTCAACCATTCAACACTAATGACAATTAACCTATTTATAGTCTAGACTAATATCAACTAATTGCACTTAACCCCCTAGACTTAGGCTAATTAATACAAAATTACGTATTAAGCATAAAAATGACTAAAAGCAAGATAAAATATATTTTGTTCCCACAAAATATATTCATTACAATAAAACTCCTAGTCGTCTAAATCTTCAAGGTCTGGTCTCGGATCTTCGTCTCGAACGTGTCGGGTTTGACTTTTGTTGACTTTGATCGTGATGTTGACTTTTGTTGACTTTGACTGTGTTGATAATATAGACTATCTTGTACAGCTCCAACAATACCCCCCTTAGTCTATCATTATCAACGTCTTCAAACGAATTCAGCACCGAGAAGTCAACAATAGAAAGATCTTCAATTTGAAACTTTCTGAATCTGATAAGGAAGATTTTTTATCTCATAAGCTCCCCCTATTTATATGCTCACCCTTTTTGATTGCAAGCTTTGAAAGAATATTGGAACAACTTTCCCAAATCTCTAATCTTGAGTGCTTCAGAAGATGTAGGAGGAGGATTCCTAGCTTGGTATCTTCTGCAAACTTCAGGAACAGGTTCTCTGATCAGGTACACTGCTCAACTGATGATCGGCCATCACTTAAAGCAAAAATCTGAATCACATTCTCAACACAATCTCGATATTTCTAATTAGATCATTTCATTTCAACAAAATAAACCCGTGTTTATTTGTGTGTGAAAAACAAGCGAACCCGTGTTCGTTTCTGCACAATTTCTGTGAAATGCATGAAAAATGATAAAATTGTAACAGCATAATATGGAAGACCTAAAAGCATTTTGAAATGAAAACTTTATTATAATTTTTATTTTATTATATACATTTACTATATCGTTTTTGTATCTATCATTAAATTTTTTTCTGTTTTTTTTAAACCGAGAACTGAATCGATCATGAGATCATATCCTCAAGATATATTTTAGCACAAAGATGAATTTAAACATCGACAAACAATGAGATCACACTGATAACTGAATCTAATCACAGTCTTTGAATGAATTTTGAAATTTTTAAACAGATCAATAATGATTGCAGATATGTTTGTCCACTTAAACTCATGCCTTATCTTTTTCAACAAACAACATATGATTTGTTAAGGTTTGATTAGATGCTTTAGAATGTTAGGACCCCGCAATCATTTGGAAAAAACCCTCACCCAACCTCAGGATTTCTTGAATTTTGTAACGATCTTTATAGAGCAAGCTTGTGCATTAGTGTGCAAGTAATGATTATCAATAGAATATTGCATTCTATGATGAATTCGTCGTTAGATGATTTGACACATGTGAAGTCGGTTGAATCGATAAACATCCGAGCATGTTCTTGATGGAAGGATGAACAACCAAAACCAAAAGTCAAATCAATAACACGAACTATCAAATATTGGTTTCATTGATAAAAACCCAACGATTACAAGCTCGTTACAACATAAGAATCAAGACTCTTGGCAAGGGGAAGATCGAGCATGATCTTCCCTCTCATCCAGCAGCTCTAGGCTCCGGGCAGACTTCCTCTCAAACCTCTATCTCTCTACACATTGAAACTGGTATATATAGGCCTCGGCCCATATTAGATGCGACTGGGCCCATTCGTGCGAGTGGACCATGCATATGGTTCAATCGTACGACTGGACCATGCGTATGGTTCAATTGTACGACTATACCATACTTATAGTTCAGTCTTACGAATGTCCCAATCGCATCTCTCAGTCGCACAGCTGGTCCATTAGCATGGCTCAGTCGTACGACTGAGTCTCATTCGCATATGCTCCTGCGAATGACCCAGTTTCATGTGTTTACAATATATCAAATGTATAACATTAAGCCTAGACTATTCGACAAGCGACGGACACACTATATATGACTATATATGCTCCAACAAATTCCCCCTTGTACGTTGCTTGCGAATAGTATGTTACACCTCTTACAATCTTCAGTCAATCTTTGCTCTGGTTGCCAATAGAATCAAACGAAAACCATATTAGCCAACGTTGCCAATCCGTCAGGTTACTACCATATCCCTGAAAATGAATTTAGGCACAATAGCTTTTGTTTACTTTGTAGAACACTATCATAGCAGCAAGATTCCCCATATGACCGATTTTTCCAGATAATGACACGAACAATTTTCCATTGCTTCAATCTTCACACAGTCTAACTTGATTAACATCACTACCTGCAGAAATTCCCCCTCACATTCAGCATATCCCAATATATAGACATTGTGCTCTCCTTGCATCTTGACACGGTGTATTGGGCAAAAGGTTGAAGGTTCCGATCCACAGCTGACAATATCAACCAAATCTGCATGCACGAAGAATCATCATCAGAAACCGGTTCACATCATCACTTTCTGATTGTGTCTTCACTTTCTATATACAAGGATTCACCCTAAGAAGCAGAATCCTTTCTGTGCGGATAAATATAACTTGATTGGCCCATAAGTAGTCAGATGCTCCTGACTACCCCACAAAATCAGCACCAACTGCCGACATCTTCTCTTCTCTCTTTCGTATTCCAATTACATTCACCTATTCTGGAAATCTGACGAATAATGGTGTACATATCGAACTTATTTGACAAACGAACCTCTGGGTGAATATGCTTTGCTCATCTTCAAATCTGTGCAAGAAGCTGTTCCAGACTCCTTTTTTTTGGTCTGGAACAAATGCGGATGAGTCAATACGGATGGCTCATTCGTGCGATTGAACATTCGACTAGTCCAGTTGCACGACTGAACATACGACTGGTCCAGTCGTACGAATGGCTCATTCGCATGGTCCAGTCGTACGAATGGTCCATTCGCATGGCCCAGTCGCATGAACGGGTCTGCACGCAGATTTTCAGATCTGCAGCCAGGGCTGCCCAAAACCCTAATCTGACGAATTCAACATGAACCAAAAAAAGTAGACACCATCAGATTCGAAAGGGTGATAGGAACGTGGTTTCGAATTCGATTTCAACATAGAAGCAACACACGTAACAAGATCTCAGCAAAACACAAAGAACACGAAGTGGGTTTAACGTCAAGATCTGAAATTCAATCCAGAAATCAAGAGCTCAGGTTGCTAGAATGATTGTTTGATCATTCCAGCAGTAACCGGCTCTGATACCAATTGTGAAGTCGGTTGAATCGATAAACATCCGAGCATGGTCTTGACGGAAGGATGAACAACCAAAACCAAAAGTCAAATCAATAACACGAACTATCAAATATTGGTTTCATTTATAAAAACTAACGATTATAAACTCGTTACAACATAAGAATCAAGATTCTTGGCAAGGGGAAGATCGAGCATGATCTCCCCTCTCATCCGGCAGCCCTAGGCTCCGGGCAGACTTCCTCTCAAACCTCTATCTCTCTACACATTGAAACTGGTATATATAGGCCTCGGCCCATATTAGATGCGACTAGGCCCATTCATGCGATTGGACCATGCGTATGGTTCAATCGTACGACTGGACCATGCGTATGGTTCAATCGTACGACTGGACCATACTTATGATTCAGTCTTACGAATGTCCCAATCGCATCTCTCCGACGCACGGCTGGTCCATTAGCATGGCTCAGTCGTACGACTGAGTCTCATTCGCATATGCTCCTTCGAATGACCCAGTTTCATGTGTTTACAACATATCAGATGTATAACATTAAGCCTAGACTATTCGACAAGCGACAGACACACTATATATGACTATATATGCTCCAACAACATAACTTAGATTAAAATGATGAGAGCTCTAGGTCAATACTCACCTATAACAAAGGAGATGACCATTTAATCATGTGCCGATGAGAGCTCCAGGTCAGTACTACCGTACAACAGACGAGATCATCACTCCAGGTCAGTACTACCGTACAACAGAAGAGATTAGCACAAACAAAAGACATATAAATACACCAAACATGACTTAAGGATATGGCATTTATGATTTGTATCATAGTGGGTGAAAGATCAATTCTCAATTCAATTTTTGTCGAGAGTCAGTTTTTGTGCAGGCCAAAATGATTGCGTAAATCCAGACATCCTTAAACATATATTTTAATTTAAATCAATATGTTGTTGTCTACTTTATTCTTCAGGCTGTGTCTATCAAGCATATCATTAAAGCATCTATTGGTTTTTCTATAATTTGCACTTAAAAATAAGATCTAAATCAGATAACAGCATCAGTTACTATCATTTCTCATTTTAAAAACACAAGTCATGCAAAAACAAGCATTTCAAATGCAAAAACAAGCATTTCAAAAACAATCATCTCAAATCAAGTTCCTAGTTCACTTTTCATTTTTATTTACTTATACTCTCCCCCTAAATTTTTATTTTTGCAAACTTCTTTTTTATTTTTTTATTTTTTTAATTTTTTTTAGACTGTACAAAAATTAAAAATTATCAAAGAAGTCTTCCAAACTACAGTGTTTATCAGATAAGAAATGAATTATCAAGAAATATGTTGTTACTGTGAAGTGAGAACTGTGATAACGCAGATAAAAATCTAGATTGTGGTTATAATACCATGACCTTAACCTGTTTGTTCCGCCTCAAATTTGAATTAGGAACAATCACTATCAATAAACCGGATTACTAACAGCCCCCCTGAACTATTCCTGCACTCATTAACAAACTAGTTAGAAAGGGGACCCAGGCCATCGTAGTCCTGGGAGTTCCTTTTTCATTAAGATAAGTAGCAAGCTTTTGCACACAACCGTTTAAACAATCAGGGATTGCTGTATCGTTCTTTTTAACTTTCCAAATTTGTTTCGGTTCAATTAATTTGGATTTGAATGAATTAAATTTTGAAGTCATTTTTTGTTTAAGACTGGAAGGAAAAGAATTTGGTGTTAAACCTTTGGTCATTTACATCTTTGAATCATGTGAAACCGGCTTCACATGAAAAGGTTTGGATGGAGGGTTTTTCATCCAACCATTCAAAGATGTGTGCTTTTTAACTCATGATCCAAAGAAGCAACCCGTGTTCCCTTTACCATCTAGAACATTCTTTGTAGACTTATAGCTGGAGAAGCAATTCGTTTTGCCTTTACCATCTGTAGCAAGCCTTTGAGGACATTTCTTTACCACATGACCCTCTTTTCCACACTCAAAACAAGCCTTGAATGGCTTTTGATGCTTGACTGAACCATGTGATGCAGGTGGGGATAAGGATTGCTTTGAGCTTGTAGCAGATTCTTGCTTGTTTTGGCATTTGCTATGCTAAACAGGGAATGAGATCTTAACTGATTGACTGTGTTGCTTTGAAATTGGAGACGAGATCCGTATTGGTCCTTACTTAGCTTTTGGAAGCTTTAGATACTTGACAATGTCAGAAGATATCTCGATCTGTGAGGAACCAACATGCTCCTTTGTGTTTGATTCATCATCTGAGCTTATCCAGTCTCTTATACACATATCTGCTTCCAAAGGATCTTGATTGACACCTCCTATTGTGTTGGCTTTGCTTATAGGATTCTGATTGCTTGATGATTCAATAATTGTTCCTTCTCTGACAAACCTGACGAGAACAAACGAAGGAATGTTACCTGATTTGAATTTGTTGAAGAAATTTGGAGAACCAACTGAAATTGGTGTTGGAGCATCAGAAGTGGAATCGGCATTAATCTTCTTATCACACCCTTGCTTGAGGAATCCTAAACCAACAGGAGAATCCTGCACATCTCTAACCTCTTTAAGATTAATGTTGCTTAAACCTGCATTTAAACTATTAGTTTCTGCAACTTCAATCAAATCATTAGATGGATGAGGTTGAGGCATAGGAGAGTAACAATGGGTGCTAGGAGGAGGATAGACGTATGAATTTTCACCATAACCGACTCCCGTTTTAATCCTAGCTCCCCTCTGTTTACACGATAGCTCTTCTTTTTTTCATTCCGGATATGGTCCTCTATCAAGCATTGTTTTAAGCTTGCTTGTTTCAAATTTAGCTAATGTGACTCTTTCATTTAAAAGATTAATTTCAACATTTCTTTCAAGAAGAATTTGTTTTAAATGATCATTTTCTTTTAAAGTTTCATTTAATTTTATAAAATACTTGGCTTCATTCTTTTTAAGTTCTATGTTTATGGTGGTTAACACCTTTTGGTTATTTAAAAGTAACCTATTAGCTTTATACACACCAAATAAATGAATTTTGCAAGCAGAAGAACACATACCCTGAACTGTCTCTTATGGAAGATTCAGGATGACTCTTTCGGCAGTAAGAGCCTTCTCGCAGTTGCATACTCCGGTATTTCGCTTCCATTCCTCTTCCTTCTCAGCATCACAAACTTCAGCATTCAACTTAGCTCCACCTTTACCATTAATGTGTTCTAAGCTCCTCTTGAACCTTTTTAGTTCCACGTTTCGGTAAATCGTCGGAATTGGTGCTAGAATCTGATCTCTCTTCTGGTTCTCCTTGGAGTTTGAAGTGATCTTTGGAGTTAGATATGTTGCTTCATGGTACTCACGATGTTTGATATCCAACTCCATTTCTTTCAGTTTGTTGATCACCTCCATTAGTTTGTAATCCCGAAAACCTCTATCTCTTTTAATCGACTTGCCATGTGAGCTCCATTCTAATGGGAGGGAATCAAGTAATCTTAGAACTTTTTCATGATTTCCCAATTGGGCATCAAATTTCTTCAGATTAGTTGCCACCAACAGAAAACGATCAAGAAAATCAGACATCGTTTCATTCTTTAGAGCTGCAAAATTATCAAACCGACATTGTGCAATTGTGAGATCATCATATTCGAAGGATTTAATCAGTTCTGCAAAAGCCATTTTTATTTTTATTTTGTTTAAACAATTAAACGTCCCAAAAATATTTTACCCAAAAAGTTTATAATAATTCTCCCATGGGAAAAATAGTTTTTAAGAGACACGCTAGAAAATCTTAACAACTGGGGTCAAGCTGCCAAGTCAGCTTGTTTATCATTTAAAAATCGTTGAATATTTTTTATGACGTTAAACATATTATAACCCAACCAACAATTTTTATGATGTTATTTTGTATATATTTTCTATGAATGACTTAATTTGAGGCCCACATAAAAAAATTTAAAAATTAGCCCAATTTTAAAACTACTCTAGAAAAACCCAGCCCAAAAATATCCCACAACTAAAAACCCTAACCCTAACTCTAACAACAAAACACAACACAAAACAATTCAAACACAACACACACTTGAGTGAAGAGAGAAAGAGGCAGATGAAATTAGGTTTCCGGTGGGTTCTTTCCAGCGAGCCTCCGACGGCTAGAAAAAAATGAAACTACACTGAACTCCGCAAGTAAAGGATTATGTAATGGAGTGAATCGGAAGCGAGATAAAGAAAGAGACACCAAAGAAATATTGGCTCACCACCACATATCCATTCTCATCAGAGCAAGAAACGGGTGTGTCTGATGCACCTCAGAAGAAGCATAAGCATAAATCCGAAAGAGAGAAGAAGAATTGAAAGCCGAGAGAATGGTGGAAAGAGGATTTTTGCGATGAACTATTCATCAAGAAGAGAAGAAACGAAGGGGAAGCAACACCGGAGAGATGTGGTAGCAACGGGATGAAGAGTTTGTGCCACCAAAAAGAAAGAGCAAAAGCAGCAGCAAATCAAGTATCGATTGGTGGTTAGATGGGCTGAGTGGCGAATTCCGTCACCGGAGAAGAAACAGTCAAGAATGCCACAGTGGTGAAATCCCCAGAAGTGGTGGCATTAGTAGCACCCTGAGCATGAGAGACATTGTATGTTATATAGCACCGGAGAAATGCGATGGTGGTCAGCTCTTTGAAAAGAGTTATGTTTATAGCTTCCTTGTTTTGCTACTTGTTTTGGTTTCGGGTGGCAGGCCACTGCAAGTTACAGCTTCTCCGATGTTGGATTTTGAAAGGGCTAATCTGATCTGATGGGCTCGGCAGCTTGCACGTAATGGGAAGCTTTTGGATCTTGTTGATCCTCATATTCACTCACTGGATCAACAACAAGCTATGGTGTGTATCACCACTGCACTGTTGTGTCTGCAGCGGTCTTCGGGAAACGTCCTACAATGAGAAAGGTTGTTGGTATGTTGTCCTGCAGGATCGTGTTTGACACTTAAACACTTGGATTTCTCTCAAACTCACTTATAGAAACACTCAATTCAGATGAAGTAAAGTCTTTTACAAGAGTTGATAATAATATAATAAGTTGTAACGGAACACACGGAAATAAATTTTCAAGGCACTTGTATATATTACTTCTCAACTCAAGATATTACATGACTCTTACCAGCATGATATATGAGTTACAATGAGAGACTATATATACTAGATCCTACAGCCGGATATAATTTGATACCAGCTGGAAACCTAAGTCTAAAGCATATACTACAATGCTAAAGTTAAGGTATCTTAGATAAAGTATTATCTAAGATATGGTAGTCATGACATGTCCATGACTTACCTTTTGTCACCAACTAAAGATGGCAACTGTACTAACATAAAAGGTAAACAGTGGATTAAAGTATGGTCAACTGCATGGCTTTTTAGAAAACGCCATGCAGTATCTCAGAGATTTGCAGTGGAGTATCAGGAAGGCCATACTTATGTCCACTGGATAATAGCAGTGTTTTCCGAAGGTAAGTTGGCTTCGGAAGAACAAGTTCTTCCGAACCCACTTATACTTCAGAAGAGGCTTCTATACTTCTGAGGCTTGAGGACTTCTGTACTTTGGAAGTTGACTTCAGATCTTTCTTTCTAAGTCTTGAACTTCAGAAGTTGGTTCTTTATCTTTGGAAGTTGGAACTTTTCCTACGGAAGTAAGCTTTACACTTTGTCTTCGGAAGATCTCTTTTTTCCTTCGGAAGTTCCACACTTGGCTTTGGAAGTCCTTATTTGTTGTACCAAAATCTTCTAAGTGACTTGGTTTTGGTTGCACCAGCCTTTCTAGATCCAACAAACTCCCCCTAGGCTGATGTTACCAAAACCTCACTTATTCCTGCTTCTCAAACTTTCAACACTAGGGACAAAAGATATTTGTCAGTCTCTTGTTCTTCCTGGAAGTGGTGCTGAGAAGCTTGTACAAGTCATTGGTGGATAGGAGATCCAGTCTATCACTCTGAATGACATGTACCCTTTGTTGTGTCCCCTTGAAAAGAGTTAGTTGTCGGGAGTTATAGTCATATTCCCATCTAACTATGGATTCTAGTTTAGGGCCTTCAACCATTTGTAAAAAGGCTTTGCCTTGGGTTGCTCATCCCTTCCTTTCCTCCTCGTCTCTCAGTTTCAACTCTGCTTCAACCTTGCTTCAACCTTGCTTCTAGCAGTTAGCTCGGCCATATGAAGGCTGCCTAGATGATTTCGGATATGGGCAGCTACATCAGAGTTTGAAGGTTGGAGAATGTCTTCTCTGCTAACTCAGTAATATCAAATCTGCTTAAGCGTAGCATAGATGAGGCACTCAGCCTATTGAGCTCTCCATTCTCTCTTTTAACAACAAAGTTGTGAGAAGAGTCTTCGAACCTCCACCGGATGATCTTCTTTCTAGGTGCAAGAGGTTGTCTTGGCACCCTGTCATTTTTCTTCGTATCCAGTAGAGTCACCAACCTTCTCCTTAACTTCTTTTATTCCTTATTCAAAGTGTCTGAATTAAGGCCAAGGAGATTTGCAACTTGGTCCAATGTTCCTTGGGCAGATCAAGAAATTGATCTCTAGTGAGGGAACTTGAGGATCCATCAACATAGGTCAATTTGATAGAATCCTCCTCATAAGAGATATCACTTAGAGTTGTACATTTTGTGAGCTTGGTCTTGATTGCTTTGAATTCTTCTAAGGAGAGATGTTTAGAAGGCTGAGGGGATGGTTTAATGGGTTGATGGGTAGGTTGAGGTGTTTGGGTTCTGGCTAGAGTTTTGGGTTGGAGATGGGAAGTTTAGGTGGTTGAGGTGAAGGAGTTGGTAGGAGTGATGGTGTAGGTTCAGGGGTGTATGGTTCAATGGTTGGTTTGGTTTTGATGGGGAGTGAGAAGGGTATGGTTTCAGGTTGTGGTTGGGTTTGGAGTTTGGGTTGAGTGATTGCTTTGAAGGTTATCCCCTGTCCCCTTTTGTACATCTCCTCCCTCTTCCCCGTGCGAATATCAGCTCTAATGTCACTGACATATCGTTGGAGAGTCTTTTCTGACATAGGACTCACCTGCCTGCCAGAGAAGCCATGACCTCTAAGATAGCTTTTCATCTAGGCTTTCTCACGTATTTTCTTGGCAGCGGTCAGTCCTGCTTCCTCTTCCTTCTTCTTCTCCTTCAAAAGCTTTTCCTTTTTAGCTCTCTTTCTCTCTTTCTCCATTTGATCTTGCTCTTTGTTGAAGAGCCATAAGATCGTATCATTGTTATATGGAGATAATTCTTCTTGAGAGAAACCTCTAGAGGTTAGGAAAGGTATCATGTCCCTCCTGAGCTGTAGATCAGCTTCTTTTTCCTTTCTCTCCATTTCTTCTTCCAAGGACAACCTTGCAGCTTCTTCTTTTTTCTGTTTTAGGAGCAAGGTTTCCTTTTCCAGCTCTATTAACTCCTCTAATGGTAGCAGGAGTGCATCCTCAGTTGCAGCTTCTAGACGAACAAGTCTATCGATAATCTCTACCCTTTTTCGGTTGTTGACTGCCTCCTGGTTGGCTGCAGCTGCTTTGGTACTTGCAGCTAACAGTTTCTCAGTTGTCAGCCCACCTTTTCTTTTGAGTTTCTTCAACCTTTCTTACTCCTGAAGCTCTTCCGAAGTCATCTTCCTCTTTCCTTTGATGTCTTCAGAAGTACTAGACTTTGGGGGTTCTTGGAAAGAAGATTCAGGTTGAGTAGTAAAGATGGAGCTGGAGTTAATATAGATGTTAGAGCTAAAGGTTGAGTGAGAAAATCCTCTCTATTAACCTCGTATGCGAGTTCTAGGATTGCATCTGTGACTATTAGATCATCGGATAGTGAGAATAGTCCTTCCGCAGCAGCAATCTCAACTTCGGAAGTTTGAACTTGTTCTTCCGAGGCTTTGAATTATGCTTCGGAAGTCTGTGAAAATGCACTATCTGTCCCAACAGTTTCAATTGTTGGGCCATCAGTCCTTTTTTTCCCCTTCGAAGTTAATCTTAGGTTCCACTTGGACCTTAGGTTGACCAACTTCCTAATAGTGGTAGAAGGTGCATTTAACCTTTGAAGCTCTTGAGCTCCAAAGTAGATCACAGACATATCAGGGCTTGGCTGTTCTATGAGAGATTCCAATAGGAACTTGTTAAAGAACCTATTAAGATCTTGGAGCATCCTTTGATCCACTTCAATAACAACTGGAGGAGGCTCAGGGAAGATTGAAGCTTGTTGCCCGGATATTTTGATCTCAAGGAAGTGAGAGCTTGACTTTTGATTTCCTCTTGTCCTTGACTTTGTCTCTGAACACTCTCCCCCTTTTGGTACCATCATCTTGAGAGCTTGATGAGCTAGAGGAAAAGGTCAAGGAGACCTGAATTGGTACATGCCTAACAGACCTCTCAATCTGTTTCTCAGCTACTTTGGCCTTGAGAGTTTCAATCTCAAGTTGCTGAGTGGCAGACCTATCCTCTAAAGTCTTAACCTTGGGTTCAAGATTTGAGACTTTAGAAAGTAGGTCTGGATGGTAAGTTGCATTCTTCCCTCAACTTCTTGTGAAGAATCACAGGGAGATGAGGTAACATACCTTGTATGTTCATCCTCACCACCAGATATGGTTTGTGGGCACCCTGGTTTCCCTTGCTCAAAGATGTCTCTTTCAGAGTCATCAAAGGGCATGGTTGCCATAGATTCAGTCTCAGTGATGTTACCACTGTCCTGAGGATCCACTAAGAATCCTCTAGTAGTGGCAGCTGAATCTACATGAGTCCCCTCCACATCAATGGGACTCACCTCAGTAAAGCTTTACTAATGGGGGCTAGAGACAAGAGGTCTCTCTGGGCTCTGTTGATCCTTGAGAGGGTGTTGTGGATCAACTTCATTGCCCTTAAGAGACATAATCTCTTCATCAGTTCCAATTAAAAGGTCAGTAAAGGATATGGAAGTGAAACCTAATGACCCGGGACTTTGATCAATATCTAAAGGTATAGGGCTGTCCTTTTTTGGCTGCCCAAGGGAGTATAGAGACTCACCCTGAGGGCTTTCAGCTTGGGTTGTGGACTCATGGGTCTGAGACTGAGGAGACTCAAGACCCATATTGAGGTCAATTGTGAAGGATGGTTGGACCTCAGCCTGATGGGAGCCCTTTGTTCCACTCTATCCTTTTTGGGTAGAACATGAGGAGCTTGTTCAATCAGAGTAGATTGAACAAGGGTTCTTTTGGGGCGTCTCTGATAAGTGATGGTGATGGGTGGAGAAGGTAGTGTTGGCATTGTGGGGGCAGTTGCTGGTGTGGGTTCATCACCTGTGGGGTTAACAGGGGTGTCACCAAGATTCGTTGGCTCAATCATACCTGGAAGAAGTGCAGTATCTCTTCGTGTGAAGTTGGTGGACACTCTCTTCAAAGTCTTGAAGATGGTCGGCCTCATTTGAGGAGCAGTCAGAGCAGCTGCACAGACAAGCTTGCTGTATCTAGCTCGTAGTTGATTATGTGCTGGAGAAACCTGGGATACATGAAGAATGTGTCCTTCTGAAGATTTCCCATCAGGTTAGTCAGCACAAATCTTGAATAGTTGAAGTGGAGGCATTTTACCAACCCATGAACAAGGCACCCAAGTTCATATGGGATTTGATCCCATCCCCTAGATTTATTCGACAAGCAATGAAGGACTACATGTAGCAGGAACTTCCATTTGTATAAGAAGTTAAATTTGTAGACAGTTGACCTGCTAACGTCTCCACCATATCCCATTTGGAGATAAGAATTGTCCAAATCTACTTTAGCGAATTCCGTTGGAGTGCCCTCATCATGAAGCTCTAAATGTTGCCTGATGATCTGTTTAGAAATGACCAACTCCTGGCCACAGATGCTCGATCGAATGACACGAACCCTATTTAGGGTTTCAATCTGACCATTTGCCCAAAATTCAAACATACGTTTGAGTAAATTGTGGAGTTTACAGTCAAGCGGTGTAGTAGGAAGATTGGGTTAGAAAGGAGACGATATCTGAGAAGTCAGCATCTCTTGATGAATCAATAAGTGTGACTTGGTTGTGCTGAGGTTTGAA
The DNA here is from genome assembly GCA_025506515.1 of Flaveria trinervia. Classification (NCBI taxonomy): domain Eukaryota; kingdom Viridiplantae; phylum Streptophyta; class Magnoliopsida; order Asterales; family Asteraceae; genus Flaveria; species Flaveria trinervia. Next base: position 33,865,857 of record CM046449.1, on the reverse strand, counting down.
GGCCATTTGGAAAGTTGAATGGGGATGATTTGAGATGGGTAAAGTTGAGTAGGAGAAATTTCTAGGGCTGTAAAATTTGCAAGTAAGAGAGTGAAAGTGAATAGTCGAGATTATTTAAAAGATTGTGGAATAGCGGTAATGGGGTTAGGATAAGGTGATGTGATGGTTTAGTGGATAAAATGACAGTGGCGGTAAGGTTAAAATCAGTTAAATAATCCGACATCATTAACAATCTTTGCTTTTTACAGTGTGGGGCCTAAGAAATTTACGTTACACATGAAATCTCTCTTCCGAGTGTAACACATTTCCGAAGGAAACTCGTCTTTTGAAGGCAATTCTTACTTCCGAAGCCAAATCTTTGCTTCTGAACGTTAGAGTTGCTTCCGAATAGAGAAATTGTAAGTTTCGGAAGTAGATCTGATGTACAATCAATCGCTTCTTCCGAGGCCAAAAATTCTTCCGAGAAGAAAGTTATCCTTTGACAAATTATGCTTCGGAAGATATGAGAATGTCTTCCGAAGATTAATTTCTCTTCGGAAGGAATTTACATTTAGAAAATTTCAGAGAGAATTTCTTGTAACAGGGCTTAAATTGTATTGACACAAGACTTACATATTAAAAAGGTTTTCGAAAGAGATCAGATTAATCAATGTTTATCATCCCAATAGCTGTTACGAGATACTTAAACCTTTATTCATCAAAAGCTTTGGTAAACAGATCAGCATATTGTTCATTTGAATCAACTTTGATTAACTTGATTAGATTTTTCTCATGAATGTCTCTAATGAAATGATACCTGATGTCAATGTGCTTAGTCTTGGAGTACTTCACTAGATTTACAGTAATGGATATGGCACTGTTGTTGTCAATATGGATAGGAGTACTCATAAAGTTGAATCCATAGTCTAACATCTGATTTTGAATCCATAGCAGTTGAGCACAACAGCTAGCAGAAGCAATGTATTCAGCTTCAGCAGTTGATGTAGAGACACATGATTGTTTCTTGCATTGCCATGAGATGATCCTTCCATCAAGAAATTGACATCCTCCTGATGTTGATTTCTTGTCAATATTGCAGCCTCCATAGTCACTATTAGAGTATCCATAAAGATTGAAATCCTTGTTTCTGGGATACTAGAGACCTAGTTTAGGTGCTCCTTTGAGGTATATGAGGATTCTCTTAACAACAGCTATGTGAGACATCTTAGGGGCAGCCTGATATCTTGCACAAATGCAAGTAGCAAACATGATATCAGGTCTATTGGTTGTTAGATACATCAGAGAATGAATAATTGCCCTATACTAATGTTGATCAGTATCCTCCCCCTCGAGATCAGGACATAGATTATGGTTTCTGGGTATGGGTGTCTTGGCAGGCTTGCAATCCTTCATTTCAAATCTTTCCAAGATGTCAGAGACATATTTAGATTGATTAATGAACGACCCTTCCATTAGTTGCTTTACCTGAATTCCAAGGAAGAAGTCCATTTTTCCTATGGAGCTCATCTCAAACTTCTTCATAATGCTCTCAAAGTCCTTGCACATTTGGTCATTTGAGGAACCAAATATAATTTCATCAACATAGACTTGTACCAGCTTTCTAGACTTTCTGATGAAGAGAGTCTTGTCAATGGTACCTCTAGTATAGCCATTCTTCAGAAGAAACTGAGACAGAGTCTCATACCACAGCCTAGGTGCTTGGTGCAGCCCATATAGAGCTTTATCCAATTTGCACACATAGTTGGGGTGTTGTGGATCTTCAAATCCTAGAGGTTGGCATACATAGACTTCCCTGTCTATATCCCCATATAGAAAAGCACACTTGACATCAAGTTGGTATACTGTGAAGTCCTTGGATGCAGCATAAGCAAGGAAGATCCTTACTGCCTCAAGTCTTGCAACTGGTGCGAAGACATCAGTATAATCGATTCCTTCCTCTTGAGTGTATCCTTGAACCACAAGTCTTGCCTTATTCTTGATGATCAAGTCTCTATCATCTCTCTTGTTTCTGAAAACCCATTTGGTGCCTATAGGTACTTGACCAGATGGTAGTGGACATAGGTTCCATACCTTCTGTCTCTTGAATTGAAGCAGCTCCTCTTGCATCGATTCAATCCAGCTACTATCTTTCAAGGCATCTTCTACCTTCTTGGGTTCCATCTGAGATAGAAAGCATGAGTACAAGCAGACATTCCCTTGATGAGTCTGTCCTCTTGTTCTCACACCCTCAGAGACATTCCCTATGATGTTCTCAGTTGGATGAGTGTTGTGAATCCTAAGATGAGGAATCACTTCCAGTTGCAGAGATAGATCCAGGTTAGACATATTCTACTCAGGAACTAAAACACTCTGTCTAGCTGCTGTTTCAAAGTCATTCAATGAGGACTGATTGAATGAATGAGAAACATCATTAATAGTTGGCTGTGAAGTAGTATTAACAGTTGCCTGTTCCTTCAAAATACTACCTCCTTCTGTCTGGTGTGGTAGTGGATCACCTGATGAGTTTTGAGGCTCAGTAGGTGACTCACTTGTTCAAGCTTCACTATTCCTTGATATAGTTAAACTGTTACATCTGTGAATGGTGGAAGCTTGATGTATTGCAGCACTTGGAGAATTTGGTCTAGGCCTGGGAAGCGCAAACAGTTGATCATTAGCAGCAGCATCATTTTAAGCACCTATTCCAACTGAAACATTCTCACAAGAGGGTTTAGAATAGTTTGTAAACAATTCTAAATCAAAGATGTGATCCGGTCCATTCCCCCTAACACAAGGAGTGTGCTCATTAACCTAAGCTTTATTGGTCTTGGGTTCTTCCAAAGATAATGACATAATTGAACCAAAATTTATGCATGGGGGTTCAATGGATGTCTTTGAAGAAGAGGTTTGGGCTACAGCCTCTTCCTTGATCTTCCATTCCACCCCTTGGTTGATCATGGAGGATGAGCTTGTTGAAGCTTTTGTAACTTGGCATTCTTCCGAAGGTTCTTTCTTTTTGGAAGAAGCCTTCACCACCTTTTCTTCCGAAGCAGTCTTCTTATGGGATGGTTTCAAGGGGACTCTTTTGTTCTTCTGAGTCTTGACAGCTTTAGCTTCCGAAGCCTTTTTCCTTTCGGAAGAAGGATCTTGTTCCGAGAGCAGCCTTGCTTCGGAAACAAGCTTTCCCCTTTTCATCACTTGAACCATTTGATATGGTTCAAATGAGAAACCTTCCCTGACTCCTTCCTTTTAACATTATTTGCATAATGTCTGCTAGCAGGATTGTAGTAACAATCATTGGCCATGTGGTTTTGCAGACCATACTTTATGCATGCAATGTTAGTCTTTTGGGAATTTGAGGATTGCTGTTTCTTGTTCTTTTTATCTTCATCAGCAACTTTTCCCTTTAACTTCCCATCCTTTGGTAGGACAGGAGTGCTGGTACTACACCCCTTTCCTAAACTAGAGTTTCCAACCACCTGGAATCCAGCTGAGATGAATATACCCTTTTGCTTTGGGTCTATCTTTAGCTTGGACTCAACTACTTTCTTGGCAGTTTTTTTGGTTGCCTTAGCTCTGCTTCATCTGGCTTTGGTGGTCAGGGTTTGATCATCATTGGTAGGGGAGGACATAATTACCTAGTTCTTCCCTGTGATGGTCTCCATAGTTGCATCATTCTTTGACTCATGAGAAGGTGGGTCAGCAGATGGAACCTCTTGCTCTTTAGTTCCACACCTTGGTTGTCTTATAGACTCATAAGAGTGTGGTGGAGCAATTCCATTGGTTCCCAACCCTCCTTCGTTTTGGTAGCAAAGTTTTGAGTGAGAGGATGATGCAAGGATGGCTTGGAAGTTTTGCTCGGAAATAGCATACTTTCTGGCTTGAGCCTCAGCTGTGACAAGCTGGGCTTGAGCCTCAGTCAATTTGGATATTAAATCCTTTATCTGAGTCTTATAGTTTGTGTGTTCATGTTTTAATAGGGACACAGTTTTCTCTAACTCCTCAATTTTTCTTTGGTAGTCAGATTCAGCCCTTTTAAAGTGAGATTTCAAAATATTTAAAGACTCAATATCATATTTAATCTCCATATTGTAGTCCTGATACAATTTAACCTTAGCAATACAGGCAGGAGTACAGAGATGTTCATATACCTTGTTTTCATATGTTCCGGCCATGAGTGCTTGAGCAGGAGTCACATCCTGTACCATGAAGCTCCAGTAAACTTCTTGAGCTATTGCAGCTGTTTCAGTTTACTTTCCGGTGGGCTTTGATGTAGAGGGATTTGTGGAGGCTTGTGGGGTTCCCGGGTTGGACTTGGGAGCCTTGCATTCCCTTGCAAAATGACCAAGTTAGTTACAGTTGTAACATTTGGCCTTGGTTTTGTCAAACCCAAATTTGCTGTTGATTGGGTTCCGGGGAAATTGCCTTCCAATTCTCTTAAAGAACTTCTTTGCTCTGTAGGTTAGAAGAGCCATTTATTGGACTATGTCCACGTATTCCACATCATCTGGGCAAAAACACTCTAAATCATCAAAGTAATATTGATAATCACTTGGGTGTCCACTTCCTGAGACAAAAGCACAACTGTCCTGAAAGGAGCTTTGTTGATCTTGTTGAGACCTTGGAGTCTCAGGAAATGTGATGTATGGCCCAGAAGAGCGAGATGGCTGCTGGGTGTAAGTCTGGTATTGTTGAGGCTGGGAGATTCCTGAGCCTTCAACAACCATTAAGGCGTTGGTAGCAGGAAGACTCAAGGGTTTGCTTGTTTGATGACCCCTCTTACTTTCCATTTCAAAACGGTAACCATGAAGGATCCCATAGAGTTTGGTCATGGTGAGTGTATTCATATTTTCTATTCTCTTGATAGAGACATAGTAAAATGTCCACTCATTGGGTGATGCACTCATGAACATTCTTGTAAGGTCTCTGAGTTCATGAGCAATTCCCACAGATTGAAGGGAAGAAATGATATCCATGTACCTAAAATATTGCTGGCTAAGAGTCTCTCTAGCAACATGGGTGAAGTTCTCGAACTGCCGCTTCAGTGAGTCCTTCTTGGAGTCATTTGAGCTTGAGTACATTTGAGCAAGCGCATCAAATAGTTCTTTGGCAGACTTGCAGTGCTCAAACTCCACCATGATAGAGTTTGGAATTGCAGTCATGGGAATAGTCATAGCGTTACTGTCAATGTCAAACTTCTTCCTGTCTTCATCAGAATAATCTTCAACAGCTTTCTCGATCATGGCACCGTTTCCACCAGCTACATTTGGCTTATACGGGCCATTGACAATGGATTGCCACATTTTGTTGTCTTGATATGTGATGAAGCCATGATATCTGATGAAGCCCTCCATTCTTCTGCTCCAGGACCTAAAGTTTTCAGGGGTGATGATGGGTGCTTTGGTCATCGTCCCCATCTCTACTTCAGATTTGTTGAGGGCCATTCTGAGTGACGTATAAGGAGGAGTGAAAAACAGATTGATTAGGATGGTAAGATCTCACAATTAAGAGCCTAAAATGCTCTGATACCAATTGCAGGATCGGGTTTGTCACTTAAATACTTGGATTTCTCTCATACTCATTTATAGAAATACTTAATTCAGATGAAGTAAAGTCTTTTACAAGAGTTGATAATAATATAATAAGTAGTAAAGGAACACACATAAATAAATTTTCAAGGCACTTGTATATATTACTTCTCAACTCAAGATATTACAAGACTCTTACCAGCATGATATATGAGTTACAATGAGAGACTATATATACTAGATCCTACAGCCAGATATAATTTGATACCAGCTGGAAACCTAAGACTAAAGCATATACTACAATGCTAAAGTTAAGGTATCTTAGATAAAGTATTATCTAAGATATGGTAGTCATGACATGTCCATGACTTACCTTTTGTCACCAACTAAAGATGGCAACTGTACTAACATAAAAGGTAAACAGTGGATTAAAGTATGGTCAACTGCATCGCTTTTTAGAAAACGCCATGCAGTATCTCAGAGATTTGCAGCGGAGTATCAGGAAGGCCATACTTATGTCCACTGGATAATAGCAGTGTTTTCCGAAGGTAAGTTGGCTTCGGAAGAACAAGTTCTTCCGAACCCACTTATACTTCGGAAGAGGCTTCTATACTTTCGAGGCTTGAGGACTTCTGTACTTCGGAAGTTGACTTCAGATCTTTCTTTCTAAGTCTTGAACTTTGGAAGTTGGTTCTTTATCTTCGGAAGTTGGAACTTTTCCTTCGGAAGTAAGCTTTACACTTTGTCTTCGGAAGATCTCCTTTTTCCTTCGAAAGTTCCACACTTGGCTTCGGAAGTCCTTTATTTGTTGTACAAAAATCTTCTAAGTGACTTGGTTTTGGTTGCATCAGCCTTTCTAGATCCAACATGTCTGGTGAGACCGACCAGCCTCATTTGCTGTTCGAGTTTTCTCCGTCTCCGCCAACGAGTTTTTCGTTCAAGTCTCGGAGAAAACCCCGGTGAGTTTATCAGAAAGTCTTATTCCTCTTTGTTAATTATTGCCAAAAGAAAAGTAAATGAAAAAGAAACAAAGTATACATGTTGCTTCGGTTACAAACCTCTTTATTCAATGAAAATGTGATTTTAAGTAAAAAAAATATTATTCTAATTTTTTTTAATTTCGCAGCTTGAATATTTTCACAGCTTGAATATTTAAATTCGCAGAATTTTTTTAAATTTTGTTGAATAATTTTCGCGGGTTGGTTCTTAGATTCGCTGATGATTTTGGCAGCATTTTCGCTGGAATTTTCGCTCGAAAATTTGAACTTTCGTTCAGTTGGGTGTTAAATTCGCAGCTTGATGATTTAAAGATTTGAAGATCCTCAAGAACACCAAGAACACCAAGAACACACACACTAGTGTGTGAGAGAGAAACTTATTCAGATCTGAAATTTTCTTTCAAATTCTTCTATAAAATATGTTATAGATCATGAATTTGTGTTGTATATCTTCAAATTTGTTGTAGATTGTTGTAGATCTGATGAATTGATTATGATTGGGATGAAATTTGAATTTTCAGGTCTACTTTCTCTCTCTAAACCCCCACTTTCTCCCTTTAAAATTCTGATAAACACCTTCAAAATTCAGCAACAAATCTTCAATGCATTTGATCCAATAAGGCTCTGATACCAAATTGTAATTCCAGGATAATCAAACTTGAATCAAATCATGAAGAATTAGATCAAAATATAATAATCACAATCAAAACCCCTTTGATCTCTATTGATTGCTAATAATATTGTTTACAAGTAAATCCCTCAACCAATTGGTCATTCAACCATTCAACACTAATCACAATTAACCTATTTATAGTCTAGACTAATATCAACTAATTGCACTTAACCCCCTAGACATAGGCTAATTAATACAAAATTACAAATTAAGCATAAAAATACTAAAAGCAAGATAATATATATTTTGTTCCCACAAAATATATTCATTACAATAAAACTCCTAGTCGTCCAAATCTTCAACGTCTCGTCTCGGATCTTCGTCTCGAACATGTCGGGTTTGACTTTTGTTGACGTTGACCGTGATGTTGACTTTTGTTGACTTTGACTGTGTTAATATATAGACTATCTTGTACAGCTCCAACAAAATAGAATTCCGCACTATTTGATTCGGTTTACACGTTAATCAGTTAGTACATCGTCCAGTACACCGTCCTAATAGGCCCTATGCAGGCACATGAGTGCCTAGGCGCATGGGAATCCTGGGGGTATGGACATTTACTAAATTTGGCCTATTTCTAGGCACATGGTTACTGTTTGGGTGCATGGGGTTTTGGATGCATGGGGTTTTGGATGCATGGGGTTTTGGGCGCATGGGCACACTTAGCAATTTATACCATTGGGCGCATGGGAACACTTAGCAATCTATATCATACCTAAACAACATCATTCAGTCCGCAATCATCATCTGTCATATTCTAAGCTTAATTCATACATCCTAAGCCTTAGAAACACATTCATATCATCATCATAAACATAAACACACCCAAAATCACACCCTACCCGTAAACGTGTACACATATACAATCGGGTAAAAACCCATTTTCATAAAAAGTTCATACATGTATTTCTAGCCCCAAATCAGTTTAAAACAAGTAAAAAGGGGGTTCAAGAACTCACCTCTTGCAACTTCAAGTATGACTTCCTTCAAACCCGAATGCTATGAGTTCAACACCTAGAAACCCACCAAACACACATAACCGAACACACAAACACATATAAACACACAACCGAGGCTAAGGCCAATTAAGAACATCACAAAACCATGAATTCTTACCTTGAATTCGATCTTTTCTTGTTCTTCTCTCTAAAACCGAGAGTTTTTAGCTTCTCATCTTTCTTTCTCTACAAAATCCAAATGAGTGATGTGAGTAGGTAACATGGGCGGCCATGTTGCTTTATTCACCAACATTTTCAAACATTTTTGTCCTTTTGATACTTTTAACCCCTTAGATTGGGGTTTGTAGCTTTTCTTTCTTTTTCTTATCTTTTATTATTTCTTTCATGTCTCAAAAACAACCGGGTGTTACAAGTCTACCCCCTTATATAGGTTTCGTCCCCGAAACTTGTTATTCCTCAAACAATTGTGGGTAATGTTGCCTCATCTCCTCTTTAGTTCCTACGTAGACTCAGATCCCTTCCTGTGGTTCCACTGTACACCCACAAGAGGAACCACTTTATTCCTTAACCTCTTCTCCTTACAATCAATGATCGCCACTGGTTGCTCCACGTAATTGAGCCGTTCATCTACCTCGATATCCTCTAGTGGTTCAACCATATCCTCGTCTGCTAAACACTTTCTTAGATGAGATACATGGAATTTCGGGTGAATTCCACGTAACTCATCTGGTAGCTCCAATCTATAGGCCACCTCTCCTACTCGAGCAATAATTCGGAAAAGTCCAATGTACGTTGGGCTCAACATGCCCCACTTTCTGAACCGAATGATACCTTTCCAAGGAGAGACTTTCAACATAACTCTATCATCCACCTGGAACTGAATCGGTCTATGTCTCTTATCGGTAAACGACTTCTGCCTATCCTTGGCTGCCATCATGAAGGCTTTGATCTTTTCAAGCTTCTCAGTCGTAGCCTCGATTACCTCTATACTCCCCAACTCTTATTGACTAATATCACCAAACAAACGGGTGTTCTACATCTCTTACCATATATCATCACATAAGGGGGCATACTAATGCTGGCATGATAACGATTGTTATATGAGAACTCAGCTAACGGTAAGTAGTCATCCCAACTTCACCCAAAATCAATAACACATGCCCGAAGCATATCCTCGATCATCTGAATCGTCCTCTCCGACTAACCATCCATCTGAGGATAATAAACCATGCTAATGTGTAACCTCATCCCCATTGCATCATGGAATTTCTTTCAAAATTTAGATGTAAACCGGATTCATGATCAAGCACAATAGACACAGGCACACCACGACAAGTAACAATCTCCTTGATGAACAAATCTGCCAACCTCTTGGAAGAATATATCTGGCGGATCAGTAGGAAGTGAGCACTCTTCATCAGATGATCAACTATCACCCATATAGCATCATACCCTCGCGTGGTGCGTGGTACCCAGTAGCTTCGTAATAAAGTTCAAGGTGATATGCTCCCACTTCCACTTCGGTACATCGAATGGTTGGATTTTTCCGTACGGCTTTTGGTGCTCGGATTTCACTTGTAAACAAGTAAGGCACTTACTTACATACTTCGTTACATCGCGTTTCATACCCGGCCACCAATAGTCCTTCTTCTTGTCTTGGTACATCTTCGTAGCACCGGAATAGATAAAGTATCAAGTTTTATGAGCTTCATCCATAATCTTCCCATGTACATCCCTGTAACCAGGAATCAACATTCGTCCGAATCGGGTTCTAACACTGAGTGTGTTTCCACCCAACTCCGCGACCAGGCCTCTCATTATTTTAGAGTTAAGATGATCTTCCTTCAATGCCTCATCTTGAAACTCCTTGACCTGTTTTATCACTTCAGAGGTCATAACCAACCGATAAGCCTTCACGGATGGTAATGGATCTCGCAATCATAAAATTTTATGAGCTCCAACCATTGCCTTTGCCTCATGTTCAAGTCTTTCTGCTCGAAGAAGTACTTCAACTCTTGTGGTCAGTGAATATGGTGCACTCCGTCCCATATAGGTAGTGCCTCCATACCTTTAATGAAAAGACCACGGCTGCTAACTCCAAGTCATGAGTAGGATAGTTAACCTCATGAACTTTCAACTGTCAGGATGCATAGGCTATAACATTTCCTCTCTACATCAATACACATCCCAACCACGAGTAGGAAGCATCTGAATAGACCACCAAATCCTCGCTTCTATCGGGTAACGATAGGACAGGAGCTTGAGTCAACCTTACCTTTAACTCCTTAAAAGCCTTCTCTTGATCTTAACCCCATACAAACTTCACATCCTTGTGGAAAAAATTAGTCAATGGAGAAGCTACCTTGGAGAAGTCTTGAATGAATCTCCTATAATAGCCCACCAAACCCAAGAAGCTACGAATCTCAGATGGCGTCTTCGGAGACTTCCATTGCATCACCGCCTCTACCTTTGTCGGTCCACCATAATCCCCTGGGATTCACTACATGCCCCAAGAACTGAACCTCGCGTAACCTGAATGTGCACTTGGAGAATTTGGCATACAGCTTCTCCTTTCTTAGCATCTCCAACATGTCCCGAATGTGACCGGCATGCTCTTCTTCATTCTTTGAATACATCAGGATATCATCAATAAACACAATCACTAATTTATCTAACATTGGCCAACACACTTGATTCATCAAGTCCATAAAAGCAGCTAGCGCATTGGTTAATCCAAAATACGTAACGACAAACCCGTAGTGTCCATAACGTGTGCGAAAAGCTGTTTTTGGAATATCCTGCTTCTTAACCTTCAGCTGATGGTAGCCCGATTGAAGTTCTATCCTCGAGAACCAACTAGCACCTTGGAGCTAATCAAACAGATCATCAATTCTCGGCAAGGGGTACCAATTCTTCACTGTCAGCTTATTCAGCTCACGGTAGTCTATACACATTCTCATGCTACCGTCATTCTTCTTCACGAATAAGACCGGAGCACCCCAAGGAGAGATAACCGGTCGAATGAACCTCTTATCAAGAAGCTCCTGTAGTTGCTCCGTCAACTCTGTTATCTCAGTCAGAGCCAACAAATATGGCGCCTTAGCAATAGGTTGGGCACCCGATATCAAGTCAATCTGAAACTTGATCCAGCGGTCCGGTGGCACTCTTGGTAATTCTTCAGGAAACAAGTCTTGAAAGTCACACACCACCGGTACATCGGACAGTTGTGGTGTTGGTGTATCCACATCCTTTACGTAGGCAAAGTAAGCACTAGACCCACGCCTCATGCACTTTCCCGACACCGCTATCGAAATCACTTTCAAAATCGTAGTGACCCGATCACCATAAATCATCATTGAAATCCCGTCAGGCGCTGACAACTGAATCATCTTCTTGCGACACACAATGTTCTCCTCGTAGTCCGCCAACCAATCCATTCCTAAGACTACATCGAACCCACCTAGGTCATCACGAATGGTCCAACAGGAAACTTGTGACCTTCTAATTCTACGTCTCAACCTTCTATCATCTCAGAAATCCTGGTAGACTTACCTATGGTAGTTTTATAGATACACGTGCCCCTAGTTTTTGAACTTAATGTAATATGTCTTTATTGTCTTACACATATGTAATTGTACGGGTACTTAATGAAATACAATGTGTGGTTGTGCTTATAATGTTGAATATTTCATTGCTTGGTATGTAATAACGCTTATTGAACTAACTATATAGGTTGTGGTTGTTTGAATAAATCTAAGTCAACTAATGATTATGAAACATATTCATACTTAATCATATGAAGTTTTCATGTGATTGGCCCATGCTAATGGACCATACACATGAACAACTTCATTCTAATGAACCAGATGTACGAATTAACCAGGTGACTGGATCAGTCGCATGATTGAAACATGAGATTGACTCAGTCGCACGACTGAATACTCAGTCGTGCGAATGGTTCAACTGCATGACTCAATCGCACGACTGAACCATGCAAATAGTCCAGTCACATGATTGCGAAACCCTAACCTATAAATACCACTTAAATCATGGGAAAACATGACACTTTCAATATTTTGATACCTACATTTACCCTAGTCGTCCAAAGACCTCTAGAAACCTGTTCCAACGTCATAGATCGTAGTAGATCGATTGCTAATCGTTCATAACATTTAGATTCAATCTTTAATTCATTCTACGTGCGTTCTCACTTATTGGATCACCAATCAAATAGGATTCCACACTATTTGATTTGGTATACGCGTAAATCTGTTAGTATTCGTCAAGTACACGATCCTAACAAGTGGTATCAGAGGTTTGGCTCTAGATTTACTTGTGATTTAATCGTTTTGAAATAAAAAGTGTGTTTTTACACTCAAAAACACAATCTTTTGTGTCAAATCGAGTTTTAGACGTCTCCTGATCGTAAAGTTTAGTTTTTCCGGCATACGGCAATTAGGGTTAGCAAGAAATTCATGTTTTTGCGTCCAAACACCTTAAACCTACGAATTTTTGAAATCCAGCAGGTTCAGTCGCACGATTGACTCAATCATACGACTGAGGCATATGTATCCCCCATACGCATGATTGGACTCATTCGTACTCCTATTCATACGACTAAGAAGTCTATTCGCATTGTTTAACAGCATTAGTTCATTCGCCCAACTGAGCCATCCGCACTAGTTCAGTCGCACGATTGAACCATCCGCGTAGTTCAATCGCCTGAATAGCCCATTCGCACTAATAAAATAGTTTGGTTTAAAGTTAAAGTTTATAGCAATGGAGGATCAATACTTAGCATTCACAGTAGGAAGAGACTCACGTATTCAGAACTTACTGCTATTGGAGAATGAAGTGGGGAATCATAATTGCAGGATCGTTGAAGGGTTAGTTACAACACAACAACACAAAGAGGAGATTAACTAAACTTTAATCAAATAGTAAACTTGATTAACCAAGTGTTGAGATACTAAGAACACAAGTAATGCAAGAGACAGAACACACAAAACACAAGTATTTAGTTTTCAAGAATGCGGTATATTGCCTTCTCTATGTTCTATTACAAGTGTTACAAAGCATATTCGAAAGATACAAGAACATGAGATACTTATACTACATCCTACAACCGGCTATACTTTGAAAGCCACCTCGATACAATTGACTAGACACAAACAAAATGAATTATAGAGTCAAAAGGCAGATTTCCTTTTGACTTGTGACTATGACATGCCATAGCTCACATCCTTATCTATTACAAAAAGGATAAAGTACATAAAGTAGAAAGTTACAGACTCAAGACCTTAATGTATAGTTACCAAAAGCATGGACCTTTTGACCAACTCATGTAAGTTGGTGACTTGCAGAGGTGCAGCGGAAAGGTGTCCAGCTTTATGGAACAGTACATCAAAAAAAGCATGTTACTAAAAGTCTTCGGAAGAAATCTGTCTTCATGAACTTGAAGCTTCGGAAGACTTTGTCTCTGAGGCTTCGGAAGACTTCATGTTTGGCTTCGGAAGATATTGGTCTTAGCTTGGAAGATTTCACACTTAGAGTATTTTATGTTTCATGTGTGAAACTTCCTAAGCTTCATCTTTAATGCACTTGTGCAGCATGCAAGAAAGACTTAAGATGTTTAGGTTGCATCAACCTCTTCATTAATCTCTACAAACTCCCCTAGGCTGGTGCTACCAAAACATTTTGAAAACTTCAGATATTAACAGTCCTCATTAGGATGATCACCATTCCTTTCTTCATAAGATGATCAGGATCCTTCAGCCTGTCAAAGTGTCTTCTCATGTCAAAAAGGTCATGCAGAGGCAACTAAAACATATCTTGCCATGTATAAATGTCTTCAATGCCTTGATCTCTAATAACATGTCATCTTTCCGGATCTATTGTGTATGTCCAAGACAAGATGGGTCTTCCTATTGCTAGATGAGCTAATTGAATTGGAGTTGGTGTAGCTTCCTCTGGCTGCACATCCTCAGGCTGTTCTGATTCATCTTGAGGTTTAAAAGGGGATGCAGGCTTCTTCTTCTTAGGCTCTGGTCTAGAAGCCATTCTCTTCTTTCTTTTACCAATTTTAACTAAGAAGACTAGCCTGCAGCACCAGATTGATCTTCACTGTCTTTTTCAGTTGGGACTTCCTCTCTCTCAGGTTCAGATGGAGAGGGAGGTTGACCCTGCTGTTGATCAGAAGATGAAGCTTGCTGAGCATTAGCAGGAGGTCCGGGTTGTGTTGTGTCTGGTTGTTCAACCTTAACCTCCACTTCAGGTGGAGCCTGACTTGGAGTGGAGTGTAAGTCAGTGAGCTCTCCACTTTTATCTTGTGCTTGATTGCCCTAATATGCTCATCCATAGTGGATAGAGACATGGGTCCAAGTGTCCTTCCAGAGAATCCATACAGCTTCAAGAAGCTCATCATCCTCTGCCTATCAGTAGACTTCTTCATGCTCTTTTGGATGATGGCTCTTGATTTTGCAGCTTCTTCCCTTAGCTTCTTCGTTGTTGTCTTTCTTTCCTTGACTAACTCATGCTCAAGTTGTTTTAAGTACTCAACCTCAATATAGTCATAAGGTAAGGGAAGGAGTGCATCTGCCTGATAGAGGCATGTGGCACTCAGGTAGTTAATCATCCTGATTATGTCTTCTTCTTTATCTACCTGAGGTTCTTGTTGAACCACATCCTCTTGTTCAGGACTTTCTTGAACTGGTGAGAGGGTAGGCATGCCTTTGTACAATCTTTTTCTTCTTCTCTCTTCTTTGACTTGTACTAGGAGTTCTGCATCTTCTGCCTCCTTCTTCTCTCTTGACCTTTCCAGGTCAACCAATTCATTCAACTCATCCAAGGGAAGAGAAATTACACTATCTATGTCATAGTTCCTAGTCTGCAGATAGTTAATCCTGACTGCCCTTAACTCATCATTCTGAGTATCTGGTCTGGGGGCATCCCTGATTGAAGACTCCATGAGTCTTGGAGACTCAACAGGGGAACTTTCTCCCCTTAGCCTCCTTTTCCTCTCTCTCTCCTCCTCCTCAATCTCCTCAGATGTCATCTTTCTTTTCCCTTTGTCACTCACAGAACTTTGTGACTCAGGGTGGAGAGAGCTTTGGCCTTCATTGCTTGTTGCAGCATCTGAGCTTAGGCCAGAGAGAGGTTGAGAAGCACCTTCACCAGCAGGTGTCTCAGAAGGAATTGGAGATGATGAGACAGGGCTCTCAGGTTCTGTCACTGGGCCTTCAGTCAAGGTTTCCCATATGAAGCTAATCTTAGGGTTTGCCTCAACATCCAGTTGACCAATGACATTACCTGATTGCCTAAGTCTCCTTCTTAAGCTGAACTCTGCAGTGGTCCTGTCTTGGATTCTTTTAGCCAGTCTGTCAGCTTGTCTTGATTGGCTTGGGTTGACAAGTGGCATGTTGACTAGATCCAGACCTTCATAGTAGTCCAAGTTCTGAAAATTGAAGACTTCTTGCTATCCTTGAACTCTTATGATGATGAGTGCTTTCCTGTTGTTGTCATACCTCCACCCAATGATGTGATTGAAAGATGGTGAAGGTAGCATAGCCCTTGGTATCCCATCCTCAAACAGACTCTGTATGAAAGAGTCTGTGTAGTCCACATCAATGTGAACTAGAGGAGGTTGCTGAGAATGTACAGTTGCAAGTGAGGATGGTGAGTCGTCAATGTCCATTCTCTCGGAAGAACTTCCAGGTTCTGTGGTTGTAATGACTTTCTCCCCTTTTTGGTAGTATCACCCACTTGCATAGGTGAGCTGGAAGATAGGTCAATCACATCCACAGGTTCTTGTGTTCCTGGTTGAGCTCTCCTTAAGGGTCTCCCAGCTAGTTTTTCCTTAAGATATGAAATCTCAAGTTGCTGATCATTGATCCTGTTATATAAGGTAGTCATCTGAGATTCAAGGTGACTGACCTTTGAGACTAGGTAGGTGCATGTTTTAGACAGTTTTTGCACCAGTAGTCTCAGATTCCCCATATCTTCATCAGAAGATTCATTGGGGGATGAGATGATTGGACCAAAGTCCTCTCTCTCACCACTAGCTTGAGGTTCTTGGCTGCTGGTTTTCCTCTGCTCACTGGCAGTCTCAGCTGAGATGTCAGTGGGCTGAGTTGCCATGGTTGAGGTCTTAATGATGTAATCACTTGCGGAATGACAGCCTCTTCCATATGGACATCCTGAGCAGGTTCAGGAGTGTCCACCTAAGTTATAGGTGACTGATGTGGGATAGATGTAGGTGACCCAAGAGTACTCATCTCTCTTTGAGTAGAGGGAAAGAAGAGAGGTTCCTTATACTCACTAAAACCTATATCTTCATCAGTATAGAAATCATGGTTGGAATTGGTTGGTTGAGATCTATAGGCTAGGGATGGTAACTGTCCCCTGAAGGTTAATCACTTGAGTGTTGAGACTCAGAGTGATGGCTTAAGGCAGTAGGGCTAATGAGCTCATCAGGCTGAGCATGAGGAACCTCAGCCCGATTCTTGAATAGATGGGAGTGGTCTACTCCTCAGGAGAAGTGGGAGCTCTAGTGTCCACTTCTTCCTGTATGGTTAAGTATATGGGGGCCTCCACAGACTGAATAGTCTGAGAGGGGTTCGTTTGGATTTTCTTTGGTAGGTGATGGAGATTTGAGGCTGTGTGGGTGGTTGGGAAAAAACAGGTGTGGGTTCAACACTAGCTTGTGCTGCTAGGTTGTCACCTTGAGCAATGAGCTCTAACATTTTTGGGACTAGGGTTGTTTCTAACCCAGAGAATCCAACAGTGGGCTTTCTCAGTATTTAAAGATGTCAGGCTTCATCAGTCCCAATTTAAGAATGTTACCTTTTTCCCTCAACTGTGAGCCCAGTTCACGGTTAAGAATGTACTGGACATATCTAGGAAACATGTAATACTCTAAGGAGTCTAAATTAGCAAGTAAATTTGTATAAACAAACTGAGAATACCTGAATTTGATCCCCTGAACCATTCCATGGTTTATGAAGGAGAGATCCTCAGGAATCTGGTCCCATCCACCATGCTTGTTTGATAAGCTGTGGATGACCACATGGAGCAGGAATCTCCATTGGGATGAGACCTTCCCTTTCCTAAAGGTCTTTACAGAGAAATCTCCCACATATCCCATCTGCTCAAAGGAATGATTGACAGCTTCCTTTAGGAAAAACACCACACCTTCTTCATCATCCAGCTGAAGATGTCTGTTGATGATGGCCGGAGTGATGAAGATTGTTCTTCCCTGCACTGTGGCAGACAGTGCCTTCTGCCCATCCATAATGACCTCTTGGCAGGTCTTCCAGAATTCAAACAACTGGTCCTCATAGAGTAGAGGATCAATGGTTAGCAAGGTGAAGTAGTTTCACAGAGACAAGAAACGGAAGACCTTTGAGAAATGAGGATCTTTCTCAAAGCTTAACAGAGCAACCTAATTATGTTATCAGTGTAGCTGCATGGTAAGGTTGGGATCATTTCTGTGAGCAAGGTTGCAATTTTAAAGTAGCTTAAGGACGAAGAAAGAAGAGAGAAAGAAATTTCAAAGAGAAATTTGGGGTTTTAGGTTTGGAGGAAGAACAGATGATAGAAAGAGGGGGGAAACCGTTGGGTTTATATGTGAGAAGGGGATTTGAGATAAAGTTTAATGAAAGAGGATAAACTTTGAAATCCGGATGTCAGTCCCACCTCTGAAAAAGTAGTTTGCTTTTGCTCAAAAAGTAGTTTTCTTGGAAGTCAAAAAGCTTCCGAAGGATAATTATTTTTGGAAGTTTTAATTAAAAAGCTTCCGAAGCTAAAATGACTTGAATGCTTTGTATATAACCAACAAAGCTTCCGGAAGAGAAATTAAAACTTGAATGCTTTGTATATAAACCAACAAAGCTTCCGAGAGTTAATTTTGCTTCGGAAGTAAATGGTCCTTGAAAATAAGTAAGTGTCTGAGACAAGTATTTATGCTTCGGAAGATAAATTTGAAAGCTCTTCCGAAGGTAAATTTCTTAGACACTTATTTATTTTTGAAGGCATGATTTACTTCCGAAGTTAAAAACATAACTTCCAAAGTATCAGAAATTTTTTAGAAGTCTAAGAAAAATCTTCAAAAAGAAATTTTCATCCAAAGAAAACATGAGCTTATGAAAGTGATGAGCTAGACAACTTAGGACACACATAATTTTAAGAAATAATAAGAATTAGTTTTTTAAGAAAAGCTTACTCAAAGTTTATCATCCCAATAGTTGATATTAGATATTTAAATCTCTGTTCATCGAAAGCCTTTGTAAACAGATCAGCATATTGTTCATCTGTGTGAACTTTGACAAGTTTAATTAATCCCTTTTCATAGTTATCTCTTATTAAATGATACCTGATACTGATGTGCTTTGTCCTTGAGTGCTGCACAGGGTTCTCTGTGATTGAGGTAGCATTATTGTTGTCTATGTGAATGGGATTCTCCTTGAAGTTTAACCCATAGTCCAACATCTAATTTTAAATCCAAAGTACTTGAGCACAGCAGCTTGTAGCAGCAATGTATTCAGCTTCAGCAATTGATGCAGAGACACAGGATTGTTTCTTGCATTTCCATGAGACAACCCTTCCACCAAGAAATTGGCATCCCCCAGATGTAGACTTTGCAGTCATGTTGCAACCACCATAATCACTATCTGTATAGGCATACAGATTGAAGTCAGAATTCTTAGAATACTATAGGCCAAGTGTTGATGCACCTTTGAGGTATCTTAGTATCCTTTTGACAGTGATAAAGTGAGACATCTTAGGGTTGGTTTGATATCTTGCACAAATACATGTAGCAAACATGATATCAGGCCTGCTAGGAGTAAGATACATAAGAGACCCAATCATAGCCCTGTATAAGTTCTCATCTACACACTCCCCCTCTAGATCAGGACCAAGAGAGTGGTTTCTAGCTATGGGTGTCTTAGCAATCTTACAGTCAGTCATGTTGAACCTCTTGAGTATGTCCTAAACATACTTTGACTGACTTATGAAGATGCCATCTTCAACTTCCTTCACTTGAATTCCCAGAAAGAAATTGAGTTCCCCCATGGCACTCATTTCAAATCATGTCTTTCATAAGCTTCTCAAAGTCTTTGCAGAGCTTTGGATTAGTTGAACCAAAAATGATGTCATCCACATATACTTGAACTAGTAATATGTCCTTTCCTTGTTCTTTGATGAAGAGAGTTCCATCTATAGTACCTCTCCTATATCCATGTTTACAAAGATACTTAGATAGTGTCTCATACCATTTCATGGGAGCCTGATGCAGCCTATATAGAGCTTTGTCAAGCTTGTAGACATAATCGGGATGATCAGGATCTACAAAACCAGGTGGCTGTTTGACATAAACCTCTTCATCTATCACTCCATACAAAAAGGCACACTTCACATCAAGTTGAAAGACCTTGAAGTTCTTGGATGCAGCAAATGCCAGGAATATCCTAACAGCTTCTAGTCTTGCCACTGGAGCAAAGATATCGGTGTAGTCAATCCCTTCTTCTTGTGTGTATCCTTGAACAAGCAGTCTAGCTTTGTTCTTGATGATGATGCCTCTATCATCTTTCTTGTTCCTAAACACCCATTTGGTTCGAATGGTAGTCTTCCCAGAAGGAAGAGGACAAAGGTTCCAAACTTTCTACCTTTTGAATTGAAGCAGCTCTTGTTGCATAGCTTCAACCCAACTTCCATCCTTTAGAGCTTCATCAACTTTCTTTGGCTCTATTTGGGATAGAAAACAAGAGTGAAGACAAACATTTGCTTCATGGGTTTGTCCTCTTGTCTTTACCCTAGAGATAACATCTCCAATGATGTTTGTGGTAGGGTGAGACTTGTGGATCCTAAGCTGTGGCATCACAGCAAGTTGTTGAGAAAGATCTAAATTAGAGAAATTTAGATCTGACATGGATGTTTCTCCCACCACATCAGCATACTTTTCAAGTGAAACTTGATCCAAGCAGTGTGTGACATCATTGATGTTCTTATCAATGATGTGGTTAGTGGCATCAAGAAATTCTTGGTCACTGTCACCACCACCATTGTTATCTTCAACTGTTGAGGTGTTCTTATCTGGTTGTAGAGCCTCTGAGCTGGAATTTGAAGGCATACAAGATGTATCAGCTGAGTTTGTCATTGTTGTACTAACAGAAACCTCATTTGTAGAAGTGGTTCCAACTGGAGCTGAAGATATATGACTTGAGGATCTTCCTAGCTCAAATCTTGGATGAGGATCGTCTGTATTTAAATTTGCTGCAGATCCTGAAACATTCTCACAAGATTTGTTAAAATAGTAGGTAACCAAATCAAGATCAAACATCCGGACCAAAACCAGCAACACAGGGTGTGTGTTCATTGAAAGTCACATTGGCTGACTCATCAAGAATTCTTGTTCTGAGATTGTACACTTGATAAGCCTTAGCTTGGGAAGAGTATCCAATAATGTGTCCATCATCTTATTTCTCAGCAAACTTGGCAATTTGATCTTTGGTATTCAAGATGGTGCAAGGACATCCAATGACCTGAGAAAACCAATGAAAGGTTTCCTCTTGTGCCATAGTTCATAAGGAGTCTTGCCATGAGTCTTCACTACTAAAACTTTGTTCTGCACATAGCAGGCAGTGTTGACTGCCTCTACCCAGAAGGTGATGGGCAGTTTAGAGTCAGACAGCATGGTTCTTGCAGCTTCAAATCAGTGTCTTGTTTCTCCTCTCAGCAACACCATTTTGCTAAGGAGTCCTAGGAGCACTAAATTGTCTTGAAATACCCTTTTCATCACAGAATGTATCAAGGATATGATTTTTAAATTCGGTTCCTTGATCATATCTTATGATCTTGACCTTGTGATCAGACTGATTATCAATCTTTATGATAAAATTCTTCAGAATCTCAGGAGTCTCATCCTTAGTTCTAAGGAAGAAAACCCAAGTGAATCTTGTAAAGTCATTTGTGATCACTAGAAAGTATAAGTTCCTTCCTAAAATCATTACACTGGTGGGGCCAAAGAGATCCATATGTAACAAGTGTAGGGGTGTAGTGATGGAGTTCTTTTCCTTAGGCTTGTGAGATACCTTATGTTGCTTCCCTTTCAGGCATGCAACACAGTGGTCATCACTTGTAAACTCTTTCTTTGGCATTCCAGTTACCAAATCATGCTTAATTAATTTATTCATGTTGTTAAGTTTACATGGCACATTCTTTTATGCCATAGGAAAGACTCATCACTGTTGGCTTTAGACAGAAAGCATGAAACTTCTCCAGAGGGAGAGGTTTCTTGCAAATCCATCTTGTACATGTTTCCTTTCCTGGGGGCTCTAAGCAGGATATGCTCATAAGGAATGACCACAACAGGCTTAAGAACAATGCACTCATGCTCAGTAAAGAGCATGTTATGACTCTGATCACAAATTTGAGATACACTCAGAAGATTGTATCCAAGCTCCTTAACAAAGTTTACCTTTTCTATGCTTAGCTTACCATTTGTGACATTGCCCCTTCTAGAAATGTAACCTCCTTCATCTCCTCCAAAAGCAACTGGTCCTCCATCAATCCTTTCAAAGTTCTGGAGTAGTGACCTATTGCCTGTCATGTGCCTGGAACAGCCACTGTCTATGATCCAGACATTTCTGTCTGTCTTCAGCTATCCCTACACAAAGAGAATGATTAGTTACATTTGGAAACCCAAGCCTTGCTTGTCTTGGGCTAATTTGCTAAAGGTAATTCAACAGTAATAGATCATATGGTTGTACTAAGAGGATCTTGAGCTATTGTTGATGGAGAAATCTTAGTCACTTGGTTTTTCTTAGACATCCACATCACCTTTGGAGTCTTGGACTTGACCTTCAAAACTTTAGAAGCTTTTGGAACTTCAAAAGTTTTGATGATGGAACCTTCAGAAGATTCTGCAGACACTGCAGCAGACTTCAGTGCTTCGAAAGAATTCCTTTCTTCCGAGACCAAATATTCTTCCGAAGGGAATTTTCCACTTCCCTTCTTGTTAGATTTGGAACTTCCGAAGGAAACAGGTTTTCCTTCCAAAGTTTGAATTGACAGGATCAGTGATCTCAAGTTTGATGGATTAGAGTGTAACGCAGCGGAATAAGAACAAGAATTAGACAAATTATAGCAAGAATTTGATATTCGTATGCATTAAGAACAAATATGGTTGTAACGAGAGAATATATTTCTGTGAAAAGGAATGTTTCAATAATATCAAATGTTTCTGCTCAATCATTCACCGATTACAATTAGGTTGACACTCCTTATATAGAGTGCAATCACTGCTGATATCACGGGATAGTGACATCTGGCAGATTTATTACAAAAATAACTAAAACTTAACAAACTACTGAAATATACACAACTACTGAGAACATATCAGAGTGCTAAGTATAAAACATAAAACTACCGATATGAAACTACTGAAACTACAACGACTGAAGAACAAGCTCTTCAGTCGTTTAACAAAACTACTGAAAAGAAAAACATAAAACTACTGAAAGAAAACCGTCCCAACTACTGAAGAAGACCTCTTTAGCTGTTGTGACAACGTCTAATACTTGGTCTTCAGAACTTGTCTTCAGCACTTGTCTTCAGACTGTCTTCAGTACTTGTCTTCAGACTTTGTCTTCAGCACTTGTCTTCAGACTTTGTCTTCAACACTTGTCTTCAGACTTTGTCTTCAGCACTTGTGTCTTCAGACTTTGTCTTCAGCACTTGTGTCTTTAGACTTTGTCTTCAGCACTTGTGTCTTCAGACTTTGTCTTCAGCACTTGTGTCTTCAGACTTTGTCTTCAGCACTTGTCTTCAGACTTTGTCTTTAGCACTTGTGTCTTCAGACTTTTGTCTTCAGCACTTGTGTCTTCAGACTTTGTCTTCAGCTGTTGTGGACTTTAGCAGTTGTTGTGACGTCTGTGGGACTTAAGGTTTTTTCTGATCCGGCGTGTTGGTTCTTTTGGTCCAACAAACTCCCCCTGAGCCAATGCAGCCAAAACCTTAACTTTATTGAGGTCCCACTTATTGTTGGCGATAAGATTGGTCTTTTTCCTTCTTGATCAGCTAAGAAGATGACCCAATTAAGCACTGGCCTCGAAATAGATTTCTGAAATTTGGTTGGCATAGTATGGATAAGAGCCCTGACTTTGGGGAACTGGACACAGGGCTGTGGTCCTATCCATGAAATCTACTTCCCATGTATAAGCCTGTAGGATTCTCTGGTGTATGCTCTGAGAAACATAATTTGTTCTTCCATGGTAAGATTTTCAGCTCCACCATCAAACAGTCCTTCACGCCCATACAGCTCTGAAATGTACTTAGCCTATTTGCCATTTTTGAGCTCAACTGTTGTAATCTGTCTGTATGCAAACTCATCTGGGTGAGTACCTTCAAGTAACAGACTGAGCTCATTTTGTTTGAAGTTCTCAAGCCTCTTGTATACTAACCCCTTTTTAATTACTCTGTTCACTAACATCTTTTGGGGTGGCTGTTTAGTTTCATAGGCCTTCTTGAAATCTTCTACAATTTCCCAGGGTGATACTACAAGGACCACTGTGATCTCTTCATCTACGATCCTTTTTACTTGGCCCTTTTATCTCAAAGGAATGTCTTTCTTCACAATTCTGTGAGCCACCCTAGGATCAGGCCATATTCTCACCTTTTCCTAATGATATTGAAATGTGTTAGCGAGGGTGTACCATCTCAGAGCTTATTTATTCATACTGATTATTGATGAAGAAGCAACATAAGTTTTGTCTATGCTTTTCAGCATGTCATCATCATGAAGCTTTTGCTGCTGTTCTTCTTCTATCTTTACTCTCACAGCTTCCATTTGTGAGGTGGGAGTGATGGGCATAGGTTTGGCTTTAGGCAAAGTTAGGACTGCGGAAAGAGGCAGCCTATCTTCTTCCTCATCATCCTCTTCTTCTTCTTCTAGCCTCAACACCCTTCTTTTCTTCTTCTTGGGTGCATCATTGGCTGTTGGTTTTGAGGGTAAAGGAATTGGTTTAGTGGGTTGTGGTAGTGGTGATTTTGAAGTGGGAGCTTTTGCAGGTTGTTCTAGCATTCTTGTAGTGAGTGAGGCTTTTGATTGTTTTGCTAGTTCCTTTCTGTTCCCAGCACCTGCCTCATTTAGTGCTTCAATCACCAATCCCTTAGTGTATGCTTCAGACAAACAGATCTTGGTGGTTATTGCCAAGATACTATCCCTAGTCCATGACTTAATCTCGATCAATGATCTCCAAGGTACTTTGCAATGAATCTGATCATGATCTCTAGTCTTTCTCTTTTTAATGCATCATAACTTGCCCATCTGGAGTTAATTTCTTCAACTTCAAGTCTCCTAATCTCTGAGTGAAGCTGTGCAGTATCGAACCCTTGTCTATACATTGATCAATAATGGAGTCCATTGATTTACTGTGTGTAGCATACTCCATTTTGATCATCTCATCGAGTTCGAGTTCTTTTTCTTTTCCTTCAACCTTCCTCTTTTTATATGTGACATGAAAGTCTTTATGACTTTCACCCACTTGATCAATGTCAGCTCCCTTCACAAACTCCTTTTCCTTCTCAGTCTCCTTTTCTTTCTTCCCCTCTATGCTCTCCTCTTTGCTTTCACTGACTGACTCTCCCCCTTTTTGGTTGCATTGGTTGCAAGGGTTTGAGTAGCAGAAAGCCTTGTGCTCACAATTTCCTCCACCAGGGGTTGTATGATTGAGGGAAGCCTCTCATCCATGGTTTTGATCACATGTCTGTGATCATTGGGGTGATGAGAGGTAGGGATTGCTGAAAGATAGCAGTTGTTTGCTCAGAAGGTTCTGTCCTGAGAAGCAGTGCCAGAAATAGAAGCTGGTGACTCGGAAGTTTTGAGTGGCTGAGTGTGTGGGAGACCTTCAGGTGAAGGTGATGTTGGACCAAAAGAACCAATGAGCCTGATCAGAAAAACCTTAAGTCCCACAGACGTCACAACAACTGCTGAAGTCCACAACAGCTGAAGACAAGGGCTGAAGACAAAGTCTGAAGACAAGTGCTGCTGAAGACAAAGTCTGAAGACACAAGTGCTGAAGACAAAGTCTGAAGACAAGTGCTGAAGACAAAGTCTGAAGACACAAGTGCTGAAGACAAAGTATCAGTCGTTGTCACAACAGCTGAAGAGGTCTTCTTCAGTAGTTGTGACGGTTTTCTTTCAGTAGTTTTATGTTTTTCTTTTTAGTAGTTTTGTAAAATAACTGAAGAGCTTGTTCTTCGGTCGTTGTAGTTTCAGTAGTTTCGTATGAGTAGTTTTATGTTTTATACTTAGCACTCTGATATGTTCTCAGTAGTTGTGAACATTTCAGTAGTTTGTTAAGTTTTAGTTATTTTTGTAACAAATCTGCCAGATGTCACTATCCCGTGATATGAGCAGTGATTGCACTCTATATAAGAAGTGTCAACCTAATTGTAATCGGTGAATGATTGAGCAGAAACATTTGATATTATTGAAACATTCCTTTTCACAGAAATATATTCTCTCGTTACAACCGTATTTGTTCTTAATGCATACGAATATCAAATTCTTGCTATAATTTGTCTAATTCTTGTTCTTATTCCGTTGCGTTACACTCTAATCCATCAAACTTGAGATCACTGATCCTGTCAAATGGTATCAGAGCTGGTTCATCATTGATCGATCTAATAATTGATCATTGAAACTGCTATCCAAGATCCAAGTTTGATTGAATTAGCATTTTTGCAAGAAACGGTATAGAGATTGAATTTTATGTGTTTTTGGTCATTCATCCTGAGATTTATTCTTGGTTTTCATTGAGTCTGTTGTGGTCTGTGTAAAATCTTTTAAAAGCTTGAATTAAATTGTATTTGGACCTAAAATGACTACTCCTTCCAATGATCCTCACAATACTGCTTCCTCAACCCAGCCTCCGATGCTGGTTAGGAATGAGTACAACATATGGCAACGACGAATGCTCCATCACCTGTCTATTAACAGCTCAGGTTGTTGGACATCAGTGGTACATGGTCCACACAAGCCTATGGTGAATAACCCGGAAACCAATCAAATGGTTCCGAAGAGGAGGGAGCAATACTCAGATGAGGATAAGAAATTGTTTGAGATTGATGCAAAAGCCCATGGAATTCTGGCCATGGCACTGCCTAATGAAATCTATTCTGGGCTAATGCATTATGAAACTACCCATGACTTTTAGAATGCCTTGAAAGAACAATTTGGAGGAACAGATGAGGTCTTGGCAAATAATAGAGAAATACTTGCCTAAGAATATGAGACATTCTCTCATAGGAAGGGTGAGACACTGACTCAACAGTTTGAGCGGTTCTCTTGTTTGATCTCTGAATTAAAAATGGTCAAACATGAGTACACAAATAGCCAGATGAATAACAGATTTTTCAGATCACTGCCTGAGAGTTTGTGCAAATTTGGACAAACTATCTCTCACCCAACTCCATGGGAAATTGCTCACATTTGAGAGAGAGATAGAACAGAAATGAAAACTGTCATCATGGAAAGCTCATTGATGATTTTGTACCAGGAAACACTGCCTTGGTAAGTCATGAGTCAGAGTATGCAGGATAGAATGCCACTATGATGAGCATATTGATTTCACCTCAAACAATTCTAATCATGCCTTTATGAGTGTTGATTGTCATTCTGGTAATAATAGTGACAATCTATGCTTTATCATGGATGATTTGAAGGGCATTGCTAATGATGATTTAGAAGAGATGGATATTTTGAGCCAAATGGCCTTGATCAATATCAGATCTCAAAAATTCTACAAGAGAACTGGCAGGAAATTTCCTGGACTCTCTGACAAAACCAAAGTCGGTTTTGACAAGGGCAAGTTGAAGTGTCACAAATGCCACAGGCTTGGACACTTTGCAAGAGAGTGTAGATCAACTGGATTTAACACTTCTGTACCCTTTTTGACTTTTCCAAATAACAATTCACAATCCAAAGGGCAACACTCTGCTAGTTCTAGTCACTTATCACACCCTCAATCTCCTGCATATTTTGTTCCTCAGGGTCAAATGCCATATCCTTATCCCTGCTTTTATATGCCACAGTCAAATCAAGTTCAAGCTCCTATAGTACCACAATATCATGCACTACCAGAACCTCAACCATCTCCATCTCAATCACAACCTCATCACAGCTTCTTCACACCTGGAGTCATTGACTGGAGTAGCTTACCTGATAACTTGTCTGGTCACACTGAGCAATACTATGCTGGTGCTAGTCAACATGGTGGTGAACACCCTTTTGGAAATCTTGCTCTCATGGCCCTGGAGTCTACTGAGGGTTCCTGTTCAAATGCATCATCTTCACAGGTAACTCAGGTATCTTCAGAGGCTAAAGCCAGGTTATGTTCTGAATCATGCATAGCTGCCTTTGTCTCTATTAGAGAGGCAAATGTAGCATTAATAAATCAAAAACTGAGTTTGAGAAAACCATTTTCAAAAGAAAAGCTGAGTATGAGTCTACTTTTAACAGTAAAAGTGATGAGATTTATAAGCTTAAATGCCAATTAAATGATGAAAAGGCCAAGCTAGAGGTTATTCTGGAAGACCACAGGAGTCTCAAAGAAAAACTTGCAGTGACCCAAGTTGAGTGTGAACGCTGGGTCTCATCATGCAAGGGATTTGAGATGCTTCTTAGCAAACAAATGCTTCAAATGTGAAGTTTGGCATTGGTTACAACCATACCGCTCCACCAACAGACTTTACTCCTAACTCCATAGTTAAGTCTGAAAGTGAAAGCAATCTCCAAACCACATTATCGTGTGAGTCATTCTCCAATGATAATCTAAGATCAGAGAATGAAACCAGTGTTAAGATCTCAACAAATAAATTGACTGATGGTCTAACTACTGAGACTCATATGAAGCTGAGTACTTCAGATGTTGTTCCTCAATGTACCCCAAGTACTGAAAGAGACCCAACATCTGAAAAGCATTTCAAATCAGTTGAAACACATGGAATAACAACTGCTGAGGAATCCATCAAACAGTCTATTAGGACGGATGGAAAACAGTTGAATTACCAGTCTTCAGTTGTTACAAATCCTTTAGTACCTAGTACTGATGGGAGGAAAGTACTGAAGATCACACCTTTAGTAGTTTCCACTTCAACAGTAAAGATGTCCAAGATGAAGAATAAACCATGTGAAATTTGTGGTAAATTCAATCATCTATCTGATGAATGTTGGTACAAAAAGGGTTTAAAGCTCCAAAGGGATGAGCTCATTAAACTAGAAATAAATAAAATGAAAACTGAGTTTGAGACCAAGTTTGTCCACAATCATCTCAACCTGATAACCCAAGGCCTTACCCAAATCCACTAAGAAGGATATGGCTTATCAGAAGACAGCTGATATTGTTCCTCATGATAAACATAAGACTAAGTCTGTGAAGTCTAAGAAGGAGGAAATGGTGGGTCACAGGAACTCATCAAAAACAAGCTCTGGAGTGTCAAATGGACTGAAAGCTCGAGCTTCAAATCAAACACAGCTTGTTGTGATGGTTCAGCATCTGTTGGGGAGAGTTAACCAACTTGAAGCCCTTGTGATCAAACCACTGGAGAGGAATTCCAGGCCCAAATCCATTTCAGCACCATCTCCATCTTCATCAGCTGTTAATCATAGGAAACCAGCTATGGTTAAATCTGTTGATAAAGTCAGTCCCAAAACCAAAAAGGTTTGGGTCTCCAAAGCTAACTAGTTTCTTATGATTGTGCAGGGTTCTTCAGCATGCCAAAGAAGCATCTGGTATGTGGACAGTGGAGGATCCATGCACATGACTGGGAGCAGCTCTCTTCTTCATGATTACT
The DNA here is from genome assembly GCA_025506515.1 of Flaveria trinervia. Lineage (NCBI taxonomy): Eukaryota > Viridiplantae > Streptophyta > Magnoliopsida > Asterales > Asteraceae > Flaveria > Flaveria trinervia. The sequence continues at coordinate 33,836,870 of CM046449.1, read as the reverse complement.
CTCAGGCAAAGAAGGGATTTGTCTCATTTGGAAATGATGCTAAAGGTTACATCATTGGAAAGGGATTTGTGTCTAATGGAGACATTAGATTTGATGATGTCAACCATGTGGAGAATCTCAAATACAATCTGTTGAGTGTCAGTCAGATTTGTGACAAAGCACATGTTGCTCTTTTCACAAGCCAGAACTGTAGGATTCTGTCTTCCAAGGTTCTGAGCCTGATTGAAAAGTACTGGATGATAATACTCTCCTGAAAAGGCTAACAGGATAGGAAGAGTATATGCCTTGGATCTGTCAAAGAAAATTGACTTAAGAGGCCATCCATGCTTGTTCTCCAAGGCCTCTCTCCAAGAATCTAAACTGTGGCATAGAAGGCTGGTCATGTTAATCTCAAAAACATGAATCAACTGATCCACAAGAGTTTAGTGAGAGGTCTTCCAATAAAGGAGTTCAATTGTGATGAATCTGCACTGCATGCTTAAAAGGGAAACAACATAAAGTTTCATTCCCAACCATAGAAGAATCCAAGTCTAATGCCCGCTTACAACTACTGCACATGGATCTTTTGGTCCTGTGAAGGTAATGAGTATGGCAAAGAAGAAATACGTCTGGTAATTGTGGATGATTACTCTAGATATGTATGGACCTTCTTCTTGCATTCAAAGGATGAGGCTGCTTAGTCCATTATGAACTTTGGTTACACGTTGAGAAGCAGTATTCCCTACCAGTTAAGTGTGTGAGGAGTGACAATGGTACTGAATTCAGAAACCACACTCTTGATGAGTTTTACTTGTCAAAGGGAATCAAGAGATAGTATATCATCCCAAGGACTCCAGAGCAAAATGGAGTAGTGGAGAGAAAGAACAGGACCCTCATTGAAGCTGCAAGGTCCATGTTGGCTGATTCTGGTCTGCCACTGACTTTTGGGCTGAAGCTGTCAATACAGCCTACTATGTACAGAATAGAGCCTTAGTAAATCAGAGGTTGATGAAAACTCCTTATGAAGTTTTACATCATTTAGCCCCTTTGATTTCATTCTTTGGAGTATTTGGGTGTCCCTGTTACATTCTCAACACAAAGGATCAACTTTAAAAGTTTGATTCTAAGGTGGATGCAGTGTATTTTGTTGGGTATTCATCCATTTGCAAGGCTTATAGAGTATTCAACTATCTGACAAAGATAGTTGAAGAAACCTTGCATGTGAAGTTCAATGAATCCCCTAAGGATACAATTCCACAAAACCCTGTGGAGTTGTTTGATCTGGACATTCTGCAATATGTTCCTTATCAACCACCTGCTGTGCAGATCATATGAATCCATCATCTTCTGTAGCTAGTCATCCATCTGGTGTTACTGATGATGATGATGATATCAGTAATCACCTTTTCAAGTTTAGTGATCAACTGCCTGATTCAGCTAGACCTGATGTTCTGTAGCTTCAGTAGCACAATCCACAACAAATGCTGATGAGATTTCTACAACTTCAACTTCCTTTGAATTACCATCTACTGATTGGTTTCAAGGAAATGCTTCACCATCACCATCTGTTGCTGCTGAGCCTGCTACAAACACTTGCACAGATCTTATTGTGTACCAAGATCTGAAGAATCACCCTATGTCTCAAATCATTGGTGATATCAATGCTGGCGTTTCAACAAGAAGTCAATTGTCAAATTTCTGCTTCTATGCTCTCTTCATTAGTCAGCAAGAGCCAAAGAACTATCACATTGCTTTAAGGGACAATGGATGGGTTGAAGCCATGCAGCTGAGCTTCTTCAGTTCAAGAAACAAAAGTGTCGAAACTGGTTCCTCTACCTCCAGGTAAGTGTGCAATAGGCACTAAATGGGTGTTTAGGAACAAAACTGATGAAAATGGGCTTATTGTTAAGAACAAGGCCAGATTGGTTGTACAGGGGTTTTCACAAGAGGAAGGTATTGATTATAATGAAACATTTGCCCCTGTAGCCAGATTGGGAGCAATTCGATTGTTTTTAGCTTATGCTGCTTATCACAACCTTCAAGTTTTTCAAATGGATGTCAAAAGTGCATTTTTGTATGGGAAAATTAAAGAAGAGGTTTATGTATGTCAACCACCAGGTTTTGAGGACAATGAACATCTCTAATTGGGTGTATAAGCTTGATAAGGCTCTCTATGGGTTGAAACAAGCTCCTAGAGCCTGGTATGAGACATTATCAAACTTTCTTCTAGAAAATAATTTCACTAGAGGCTCCATAGATAAGACTTTATTCATTAAGAAAGCTGGGCAGCATAATCTACTTGTTCAATTTTATAGATGATATTATTTTTGCATCCTCTGATCCACAGTTGTGTGATGCCTTTACAAAGTTGATGCAACAGAAGTTTGAAATGAGTGCCATGGGAGAATTACAGTTCTTTCTGGGTTTGCAAATCAAACAAAAGGCTGATGGAATTTTCATCATCAGTCCAAATACACAAAAGATCTTTTGGAAAAGTTTGATTTACAAAAGTGTAAGCCCTGTTCTACTCCCATGTGCAAACACACAACTGGATACCGATCAGAAAGGTAAAGTGGTGATGAAAACACTTTACAGATATATGATTGGGTCCTTGATGTACTAACAGCTTCTAGACCAGATATTATGTTTGCTATATGTGTTTATGCTAGATTTCAGGCTGCACCTAAGGAGTCTCATTTGATTGCAGTCAAGAGGATGTTTAGATATCTGCAAGGCACTCCATCTCTAGGTTTATGGTATTCTACTAGACATTCTGGTAAATTAGTTGCTTTTTCTGACAGTGACTATACAGGGTGTAAGTTGACAAGAAAGTCCACTTTTGGAGGATGCCAATTCTTAGGCAACTGCTTGATTTCTTGACAGAGTAAGAAGCAGACCTCAGTTGCTACATCAAGTGCTGAAGCAGAGTACATTGCTGCTGCAAGCTATACATCTCAGGTACTCTGGCTTCAAAACCAATTATTGGATTATGGCATAACAGAGACTAAGACCCCATTGTTAATGGACAGCTCTTCAGCTCTTTGTATTGTCAAGAATCCCGTCCCGCACTCTAGGACTAAACATATTGAAATCAGACACCATTTTATTAGAGATTGCTTTGAAAAAGGTCTGATTGATCCAAAATTTGTTCATAGTGTTGATGAGCTTGCAGACATTTTACTAAGCCCTTGGATAGCACAAATTTCCAAAACCTAGTGTTAAGGCTTGGTATGCTGCAGCTAGAATAAGTGACAACTACTGGTGATCTCAGCTCACAAGTACTGATGATCATTAGTTATTATTGTCATATAAAGTACTGAAGTTATTTTATCTCCGGAAGTTTTCTTTAACTACTAGTAAGCTTAACTTCTCAGTACTCAAGTACTTTATTTGTTAAAACAATTGATGTAGTTACAACAGCTGATGTAGCTACAACTACTGTTGTCAGAAATACAAATACGTACTGATGTCCTATGAAACATCTGAAAACAGATGAAAACATCTGATGAGTATGTGTTGAGGACAGTATGAAACAGCTGAAAAGCAATGAATTGACGACAACTACTGATGAGCCTTTTTCTCTTCAGTAGTTTCCCAACTGTTGTTTCTTTCTAAACAACCGAAGCAAAACCATGTCTTGAGTAGTTTCACAACTACTAATGACTAACACCAAGTCTTCAGTTGTTTACAACAACTGATGGTAAAACCAAAGTCTTCAGTAGTTTCCCAACTACTGATGACTAATACCAAGTCCTCAGTTGTTTCATCACCTGAAGTCAAAACTGTCTTCAGTAGTTTTATAACTACTGATGACTAAATCTTTTGTAGTTTTATAACTACTGATGACTAAATCAGAGACTTCAGCTGTTTCAACGTCTGATGGTTAAAACCAAGTCTTCAGTTGTTTTTAAACAACTGCTGATCACACCAATACGGTCAGTCATTCCAAACCTCTGAAAGTTAATACCACGTCATCAGTAGTTTCAACAACTAATGACTAACACCAAAACCTTCAGTCGTTTTCTAACCCTACCCTTTAAATACCTTATCCCACCTTCAGAGTTTTTACTTTCTTCTCTTCTCAAACCTAACGTTCAAAAACTCTGTAACCTCTCTTCACCAATGGCGACCATGCAACTAAAACCACGACACAACTATGTCGCACATCTCACAAAATCACCATACTGGACCAAGTTTCACAACGCCATTGATTTAATGGTTCGCTCACCTTACAAAACGGCTTTTCTGTTAAATCCCACCATATATGCCGAATCTCTTAACCAATTCTGGACAAACGTCACTCTTGTCTCTGAGGAGAATGACACAGAGTCTCTTCAATCGTTTGTCCTTCATCAAAAAGTGGTCATTACTCCAGACACTCTTCGCCAAACCCTCAATCTGGATGATGCCACTTTCCAACTGGTTATCCAAAGGGCAAACTAGATCAATCATTTGCCCACCATGGATACCAGGGTAACCTGAGTGCATCTACCTATTGAAGAAACATTTCCAGGACGCCGAACGTCTCATCTTTCACATGGTAAATGTCTGCCTTGCCCCCAAGACTTCATCATGGGATCAAATGTCCACAAGGTGGCAACAGGTAATGTACTCCATCCTTGAGCAACAACCTTTAAATTTTTCTGAAATACTATTTTTAGAGCTCAAGGATATGGCCCAAAAACAACTTGCTAACCGTTGGATATTATATCCTCGGTCATAATGGCCATAATTGAAAACCAGCTTCAAGCTGAGGGACTTGTTGGCCTGGGAGTCCCTGCTACGGCTGTATTGCCTGAAGTATACTCCCGGCACAACTCTGACCAATCACTAAAAATGGTTGCGAAGCTACGCAAACCCACGCAGCTGGAACCCACAGCCACCACCTCCAAATCCAAAGTCCCCACCAAACCCACTAAAAAGAAGTCAAAAAAGGCTACTCAGGGAAATGAGTCCCCTGAGGATGCCCCTGCAACACAAACGCAGGCTATATCCACTGGTTATAACCCCTAGTGGATACAAGGACTTCACCAGCCAAGCCGCTTAGAATTCCTCTCAAAAGGAGACTGCAGCAACCAAAGAAGGGGTACCCACTAATCTGGGATCTTCCTATTTGAGGAGATTGCCATTGAAGAGCACCATTCTCCCCAGGTGCATACTGCGTTTACCCCATCTCCCACTACAACCGCCGCACAAAGTCCTACTCTCATTATTGCAAACATGCTGACTCAGCTGCATGCCTCTCCTCCTCCCCAACAAACACCAACAAAGGGGAAAACTACAGTAATTGAGGAAGAGGATCAACATGCTCCTGACAGCCCACAGCACGAGAGTTTCACTGTTCTATTTCCTGGTGTGGATATGGAGACCAGAACATCTGGTGAGGCTGACACCTCTTCTGAATCAGCACATGATCAGACTGAGGCTGCTAACATAGCTAAGACCTCACTAGAGGCAACAGCTGATGAAGGACGTTGTCCTGAGGCTGGAAGTCCCCAGTTCCAAGAAAAAGGGGCACATGCTACAACTGGTCTACACCCAGTGCATGTACATCCTGCTACAAGCAGGAGGTCAGGTGATTCAGCATCTGCTGATGATGACCTGGGCTTCTTTTATGATGTTCTGGTCTAGAACACAATTCTTGAGGAAGAAGTCAGTAAACTACAAAGACTACTTGACCAATTCTCTCAAACAGCAAGTCCATCTACCACCAACATCAACCCACAGATGGCACCTTCACCTGAAGGTCTCCCACACACTCACCCTCTGAGCAAACAACTGCTATCTTTCAGCAATCCCTACCTCTCATCACCCCACTGATCACAGACATTGTGATCAAAACCATGGATGAGAGGCTTCCCTCAATCATACAACCCCTGGTGGAGGAGATTGTGAGCACAAGGCTTTCTGCTACTCAAACCCTTGCAACCAATGCAACCAAAAAGGGGGAGAGTCAGTCAGTGAAAGCAAAGAGGAAGAGCATAGAGGGGAAGAAAGAAAAGGAGACTGAGAAGGAAGAGGAGTTTGTGAAGGGAGCTGACATTGATCAAGTGGGTGAAAGTCACAAAGACTTTCATGTCACATATAAGAAGAGAAAGGTTGAAGGAAAAGAAAAAGAACTCGAACTCGATGAGATGATCAAAATGGCGGATGCTACACACAGTAAATCAATGGACTCCATTATTGATCAACTGTATAGACAGGGGTTCGATACTGCACAGCTTGACTCAGAGATTAGGAGACTGAAGTTGAAGAAATTAACTCAAGATGGGTAAGTTATGATGCATTAGAAAGAGAAAGACTAGAGATCATGATCAGATTCATTGCAAAGTACCTTGGGAGATCATTGATCGAGATTAAGTCATGGACCAGGGACAGTATCTTGGCAATAACCACCAAGATCTGTTCGTCTGAAGCATACACTAAGGGATTGGTGATTGAAGCACTAAATGAGGCAGGTGCTGGGAACAGAAAGGAACTAGCAAAACACTCAAAAGCCGCACTCACCATAAGAATGCTAGAACAACCTGCAAAACCTCCCACTTCAAAATCACCACTACCACAACCCTCTAAACCAACTCCTTTACCCTCAAAACCAGCAGCCGATGATGCACCCAAGAAGAAGAAGAGAAGGGTGTTGAGGCTAGAATAAGAAGAAGAAGGGATGATGAGGAAGAAGATAGGCTGCCTCTTTCTGCAGTCCTAACTTTGCTTAAAGCCAAACCTATGCCCATCACTCCCACCTCACAGATGGAAGCTGTGAGAGTAAAGATAGAAGAGGCAGAACAGCAAAAGCTTCATGATGATGAGATGCTGAAAAGCATAGACAAAACTTATGTTGCTTCTTCATCACTATTCAGTATGAAGAAGAAGCTCTGAGATTGTACACCCTTGCTAACACATTTCAATATCAAAAGGAAAAGGTGAGAATATGGCCTGATCCTAGGGTGGCTCACAGAATTGTGAAGAAAGACATTCCTTCGAGATACAAGGGCCAAGTAAAAAGGATCGTAGATGAAGAGATCACAGTGGTCCTTGTAGTATCACCCTGGGAAATTGTAGAAGATTTCAACAAGGCCTATGAAACTAAACAGCCACCCCAAAAGATGTTAGAGAACAGAGTAATTAAAAGGGGTTAGTCTACAAGAGGCTTGAGAACTTCAAACAAAATGAGCTCAGTCTGTTACTTGAAGGGACTCACCTAGATGAGTTTGCATACAGACAGATCATAACAGTTGAGCTCAAAAATGGCAAACAGGCTAAGTACATTTCAGAGCTGTATGGGCGTGAAGGATTGTTTGATGGTGGAGCTGAAAATCTTACCATGGAAGAACAAATTATGTTTCTCAGAGCATACACCAGAGAATCCTACAGGCTTATACATGGGAAGTAGATTTCATGGATAGGACCATAGCCCTGTGTCCAGTTCCCCAAAGTCAGGGCTCCTATCCATACTATGCCAACCAAATTTCGGAAATCTATTCCCCGGCCAGTGCTTAATTGGGTCATCTTCTTAGCTGATCAAGAAGGAAAAAGACCAATCTATTGCCAACAATAAGTGGGACCTCAATAATGTTAAGGTTTTGGCTGCATTGGTTCAGGGGGAGTTTGTTGGACCAAAAGAACCAATGAGCCGGATCAGAAAAACCTTAAGTCCCACAGACGTCACAACAACTGCTGAAGTCCACAACAGCTGAAGACAAAGTCTGAAGACACAAGTGCTGAAGACAAAGTCTGAAGACAAGTGCTGAAGACAAAGTCTGAAGACACAAGTGCTGAAGACAAAGTCTGAAGACAAGTGCTGAAGACACAAGTGTTGAAGACAAAGTCTGAAGACAAGTGCTGAAGATCAAGTATCAGTCGTTGTCACAACAGCTGAAGAGGTCTTCTTCAGTAGTTGTGATGGTTTTCTTTTAGTAGTTTTATGTTTTCCTTTCTGTAGTTTTGTAAAACAACTGAATAGCTTGTTCTTCAGTCGTTGTAGTTTCAGTAGTTTAGTATCAAGTGTTTTATGTTTTATACTTAGCACTCTGATATGTTCTCAGTAGTTGTGAACATTCAGTAGTTTGTTAAGTTTTAGTTTTTTTTGTAACAAATATGCCAGATGTCACTATCCCGTGATATCAGCAGTGATTGCACTCTATATAAGGAGTGTCAACCTTATTGTAATCGTGAATGATTGAGCAGAAACATTTGATATTATTGAAACATTCCTTTTCACAGAATATACTCTCTCTTTACAACCTTATTTGTTCATAATGCATACGAATATCAAATTCTTGCTATAATTTTTCTAATTCTTGTTCTTATTCCGCTGCGTTACACTCTAATCCATCAAACTTGAGATCACTGATCCTGTCATGTAGTGAAACAGGTGACAAATCCTCAAAACAAACCTGATGTTTATATTGAACCCAATAAGGATAAAATCAAGTTAGGTCACCCAATCAAAATCAAAGATTGTTTAGACAAGACAGTGAGTGTCATGAAACCATCAAGCCCTGTAAAAGCAATTGTACCTTTTATAAAATTCATACCATCTGGTTTACAAGGCAAAAAGAAATATGTCAAGATAGTGAAACCCACTACTAAGAGTAGTTCTGATAATGAGATTATATCTCCACAAAATTCAAGCAAATCAGAAAAGGTTTCACTGCAAAAGAAACAAATTGTAACACTGAGTTTAACACTTAAAACATATCAGACCCTTAATCTTCATGATTAAGGCAGGGAGTTGGGTTTGATATCTGTAACAAGGATCATGATGACTAGTTTGAGAAAGAAGCGAGAAATAGGTTGAAGAAACAGAAACAGCCCAGACAAGTGAACAAAACTAGTGTTGTGAAGCAAACTACTAAAAGGGCTGAGTCTGATTCATCACCTAAAGAAAAGAAAGTGACTCATCAAAAGAAAATATCAACTGAGTCACACAAGAAAAAATTTGATTCAACAAACAAACAAATGTATTATGATATTTGTGAAATGTTCAATCACAAGACGGATAAATGCTTCTTCAATCAATATTGTTCTATTTGTGATATGAATAATCACTCCACCAAAAATTGCTATTTAAACAATTATTGTTCAATCTGTGACATGAACAATCACAATACATCTGATTGTTACTTTAATCAAAAGGTGTTGAGAATTCCCCAACACAAGCCCATCTCAAAAACAACTACTGTGGTGCACTCTGTCAGACCTTATCTTCATAATACGCAATCTAGGACACCTAGATCAACAAATGACATAAATAACTTGAAGTAATTAAGAAAGGGTCAAAGAAATCATCTCACAATGAAACACAAACTTGACCTTCGTAAGCAAAAACCAACTTTTGATAATGAAACTTGGGCTAAAGTTTTACAAAGAAATAGAGACCAATGATTTCATTATTCATCTGAATCCTCAATAGATGTTGGTGAGATGACTCAATCAATTCATCATCAAAAATCTCCAGAACACCTCCATCCATATCATAATTTAGAGGGAAATACCAGGGGGTCACTATCATGAATAGGAACGGGAAACCCAAGACCATCATGGTTTGGGTTCCTCATTCTAAGTAGTTCTTTTTGCTTGTAGATTCATCCACACAAGTCTAATAGCCTATGCTACGTAGACAGTGGATGCTCCCAACACATGACTGGAGATCGTTCCCTCCTTCATGACTTCAAGTACATACAAGGAATTATTGTGGCATTCGGTGGAGATTCAGAAGGTGGTAGAATTATAGGAGAAGCATCTGTGACAAATGGGATGCTGAGCTTTGACAGAGTGAATTACTGTGAACAACTAAATTTCAATCTGGTAATCGTGTCTCGGATCTGTGACAAAAAAATATTCCACTCATTTTACAGATACTCACTGCTACATTCTGAAACCTGGATTTCAGATCCCTGAAGAATGGGTTGCCTTAAAAACTCCAAGGAAGAATAATACATATGTCTTAAACTTGTGTTCTGCATCACCTAAGGAAGAAACATGTCTTTTGTCTAAAGCATCATTTGATGAGTCACAGCTTTGGCATAGATGTTTCGGGCACACTAACTTTAAAAATATGAACAAGTTAGTCAAAGGAAACCATGTCATTGGTCTTCCTCAAAATGAATTCAATGTTCAGCGTGTCTCAAAGGAAAATAACACAAATTGTCTCACAAAACCATGCTTGTGAACACTAACAATACTCCATTGAAGTTACTTCACATGGATCTATCTGGACCAACTCATGTATTGAGTATGGAAAAGAAACAGTATTGTTTAGTGATCATTGATGACTTTTCTCGATTCACATGGGTGTTCTTCCTACTTCATAAAAACGAAGCATCCCAAATCATTCAAGAATTTATCACTAAAATTGAAAATCAACTTGATCTTAAGGTCAATATAATAAGAAGTGATAATGGTACAGAGTTCAAAAATGAAAATATGAGTTCCTTTTGTGCAACCAAAGGCAATGCTCATTAATTCACTGTAGCAAGAACTCCTCAACAAAATGGGGTAGCTGATAGGCGAAATAGAACACTGATTGAAGCAGCAAGACGATGCTAGCTGATGCTAAACTGCCAATCACCTTCTGGGCAGAAGCAGTTAACACATCATGCTTTGTGCAAAATTGAACTCTGATTGTTAAAGAAAGTAACATGACACCTTATGAACTCATCTTCCATAGGAAACCATTTATTGGATTCCTCAAATCATTTGGTTGTCCAGTCTCAATATTAAACACCCATGATCATTTGGGAAAATTTTCATCCAAGTCTGATGAAGGATTCTTTGAAGGTTATTCTTCTGTTTCAAAGGCTTATAGAGTGTTCAATCCTATATTGAACATTATGATGAATCTACAAATATTTAATTCAAAGAACATTCGTTTCCCAAATCTACAAATGGTCCTGACCGGTTGTTTGATATTGACACATTTACAAAATCGTTTGACCAATTTCACTTGTCTCATGCAGGAAATATACATTCAGGTGATACTTCATCAACTGTAGAAAGAAGAGATAATTATCCATTGATTCCACCTACATTTGATGAACGTATGAAGGAAGATGTTCCTCTTCAAGATGATCCCATGAGACAACTATCATAAAACCTTAGTGTTTCTTCTGAAGAAGGTCCTAACCTGGTACCATCTCACTCAGATGACTTGTCAAATGAGATCAGAAATCAATAACTGGCTTCTCATCCAGTAGCAACACAAGGTACATCAAATGATGCAAGTAGTCTTAGTGTTGTTGAAGATGTAACAGTTACTGAAACAGAAGTTGCCAATCTTCATAATTCAACAACAATACAAGATAAATGTGCCTCTGACCATAATGAAGTGAATGTCTCCAATCTTGATGTAACTATTGCTCGTGACACCATTCCAACCACAAGAATACACAAGAATCATCCAGTTGAAACCATTATTGGTGATCTTAAGGAGAGGGTGACAAGAAGCAAGTCCAATATGGCAAACATTTGTTTGTTCTCATGCTTTCTATGTCCAGCAGTACCCAAAAACATCAAAGAGGCACTTCAAGACAATAGTTGGATTGAAGCAATGAGGGAAGAATTGCTCCAATTCAAGAAGCAAGAAGTATGACGGCTTATAGATAGAAAATTTATGTTGTAATTATTCTCTGTAATTTATCAATTTTCATATATCAATACAAAAGCATTTATGAGTATTTTTCTTGATTTGAATGTTCTTTGATTGTTTGTTTCTGCCACTCAATCATTGACTTGGTTACCATATTCGATTCACAGTAAGAATATCACTCTTACTCAACCTCAGTCAATTGGTATCAGAGCTAATGCAGCTGAAGGTAACCTCTTCATAAGATGAATAATCAATTCAATCACATTAACTTTTGATTAAGTTCAAAAGCTAATTCATGTAAGTGCATTGGTTAATGCGGGTGAAGGTAACCCATGCATGTAACTAATGCGGGTAACAATGTATTTTCAAGTGCAACTAATGCGGATAATGATTTTACTCTACCGTATTAGTGTGTGAAGTAAATGTGGAATTTACTCTACCGTATTTGCTACAGTTAACACATGCGGATGAACAGGTCTCTCGCATTTGCTACAGTGCAATGTTGACCAAGTGTTGTCAACCGCATTTGGTATAGTCACACAAATGCTAATTGACTTTGTTCTATCGCATTTGCTACTGTGTACAAATACAGATAGGATAAACAAGTAACTCTACCGCATCTGTTACACTGAATGCTTATGAACACAATCACAAGTTATTCTTTCGCATTTACTACAACACAAATGCACACAGTCAAAGGGTTCAAATTCTAACTTCCGCATTTGCAACAATACACAAATGCGGAATGAATGAAAAATAAGAAGAAACAAAACTTCCGCATTTACAACAGTAACCAAATACGGACAGTCAATGTCAAAAGTTTGTCTTCCACATTTGCTACAGTTAACGAATGTGGATAACCAAAAGTCAAACAAATTAACCTTCAGCATTTGCTACAGTGGTGACTGTATCTGCTTTTAAACTTGTAAAATCTTTCAAAATGTATTACTTGACTATTTAAACGAATTCAAATGGGTCATTTAATACTTTTCAAATTTGAGAGACTTTATAGTGAGACGACCGCAAACGTAAAGTACACCATCTTCATGTTAGATTCTATATGCCCAAGACACATAGAACATTGATGCGGTTAGTATGTCATGATCCAAGTCGGGTTATACCAAATAACAAGCTTTGCAATCACTAAAAATTATTCAATTGATGATATGATCATGTAATTAAATAATAACACCAAATTTAGAAAATGGGTTTTCTAAATAAGTTGCATGTGAGATGGAACAACTTATTAGGATATTTTGTTCAAGAATATTACTTATTGTTATTTAAGTTAGTTAGATAACATTATCTAATTAAAAGAGTGTATAAGTTATACAATTAAATGTTAATTGTATAAACTTTCAACGGACTATTATATAAAATTGGATTAATGGTTTTTGGGGGGAACTTGCCTTTGACCCATATTTTCGGCCGCTCTCCCCACCCCAATGAGAGACTTTGCTTTCTTCAATCCAATTTTAGATATACACTCTTTGTTCTCTCATTTTCAAGGCACATGCAAAACATTTTCTCATAAGCTCTCTCTCTCTCTAATACTTACGGGTTCCAGCAAGAAAGAAGGGGTTTTTGAGGAACTTTGGTGTTGTTCTCCCTAGCAAGAAGAGTGCTTTGCATACAAGATTTGGGTATACAAGCTTGAGGGATCCTTCCTTGGAGTCTTGGCCAATTCACAAGCATCTTTCAACCCCTTCTTGGTCGAGTTTTTGGCTGGAGAAAGGTAGTTCATCACAGCTTTATATAGCTGTGATTTTATGTAGTTTAACTTGTGTTCATAGCTTGTTCATTCACATATTTAAGATCCTTTTGATTTGGGTTTGTTTTTCCATCTTAAAACATCATTAAGAACATGGATTTTTCAGATTATAAACATGTTATAATTCTATTCTTCCGCTGCGTTTTTCAGAAAGTTTAAAAGGTTGAACTTGTTTACTTTGTGTTCTATCAAACCCATCAATGGCATCATGAGCTGGTTATGTGGATAACTTGCTTGTTCTTAGTCTTTAAAATCGGTTTTAAAGATGTATTATCACTTATTATAGGCTGATTTTGGGCTGCTGTTTTGTATAAATGATTCCCCAAACTTTCAAGGTCATATCACACATGCTAGTGATTAGACCTTGAAAGATATATATTATGAAATGTTAATTGTTTGGACAATGTTTAAAACCCAAAATTTCAGTTTATGTTGGCTGAAATTTGGTGGTTTTAAGTGGGGTTTCATTATATGTTTGGTTAATATGATCATTGGATGTTAGTGTGCATAACCTAGCCTTTGGCCCCTTTGATTTGGATGATTGGAATGGTTGGTTTTATTCATTCAATTGGGTTGTAATATTTATGTTTATTATTTGGGTTGTAATTATTTGTTCATTTGGTTATGTAATTAATAGATTAGATGCATTTCTTTTATTAGAAAAATGTATTAGGATGCAATTTTGTAAAAGGAAGATGCACAAGATCAAGACCCAAAGATGGACATCAAAGACATGGAACTTGAAGCATATGGATGCAAGTTCAAGTGGGGGTCTAAGATGACCTCAATTTTGTGTTGAGTTCAACCCTTAGGAAAGACCTTATGATGACACTTGGGATGGCAAACAAGTGTTATCAACTTTGTGGCTATGGTTATGCACTCATGTTTGTATGTTTATGCTTGTTTGAATGTTTGTTATTTGATTGTATGGTTGAGATTTTGACATGCATCACAAACTAATTAACAAACTTAACAAGTCATAAAAATGATGGTTCTTAATCATTAAAAGTAATAAAAGGTTATTAAAATGATTTAATGATTTTAAAGATTAAAAAATGGTTTTAATCAAAGGACCATAGTGTACCTTGAATTTGAAAGAATGCAAATACAAGTACATAGAGTTTTCTAAAACTTGTATTATGAAATCTCTAATATTTTAAACAAGATCAACACCGTCCTTTTACACAACACTTGAGTCACTTGGGAACTCGTAGTGGGATAAAGGCCACCTAACCATTTTGAGGGAACTTGCGACTTGAGGTGAGAATGCCTTATTTGTGGGATAAAGATCACCTAACCACTTATTTTGGCAAACTCACACATAGGTGTAAGTAGGGTATCTTGATTTGCAAACCATGTCAAATGGATCACCTACGGTGTGGTTTCCAAATGGTGTTCATGGGATTAACATGCCGACTTTACATATGATGTTTCAAGTCGATCCCATATTTCTAGAAGTTGCAAATGGTTGCAATCGTCAAACGTTGACCACCTTATTAATTTAAATCGTGGGATAAAGATCACCTAACCACAATTTAAATGTAATGTTGGGTTCTAGACTTTAATATAAAAATGACCTTAAAAGGCTTTAATTATTAAAATGACATATCGAAAATACTAAAATAGATCTTTGTTAAATTTTGTAGATGGCCACCAATAATGAAAGTCACAATAACTCATCTGCGTCCAACCAATCATTACGAGCGATCCTCCAAAAGGAACGTCTAAATCATAATAACTTTATTGATTGGTATCGAAACTTGAGAATTGTTCTCAAGCAAGAGAGAAGATCATATGTTTTAGACGACCCTATCCCCGATCAACCTACTGAGGATGATGAGGAGGCCTACAACGATTGGCTCAAGTACACTGAGGACTCTGTCCAATTGTCTTGTCTCATGCTAGTGAGCATGACTCCGGATCTCCAAAAGGAGTATGAACATCACGGAGCTTACGACATGATAACCTAGCTAAAGGAAACGTTCCAAACGCAAGCAAGGGTTGAGCGCTTCGAAACGGTTTGAGCACTCCATGCATGTCGTATGGACGACAACCAATCTGTTTCATCTTATGTACTTAAGATGAAACTTCATATTGACCGCCTCGAGAGGCTTAATTGTCTTGTCTGAAGGAATTGGCCACGGATTTGATCCTTAATGGCCTTACCAAAAATTTCGAGACATTCGTGTTGAACTACAACATGAATGCTTGGGACAAAAGCATTGGTGAGCTTCACGCAATGCTGAAAACGGCCGAGGCGGCCATGGGTAAAAGGGTTTTACCCGTTCTCACCATCAATGAAGGTGGGAACAAGAAAAGGCCTCATCCCACACCAAGGCAAAGGTTGCCAAGGGTAAGGGACCCGTTTGGGGAAAGGGGAAAGGGGTGGCAAGGGTGCCACCTAAACCACAAGAGAAGAAGCAAAAGGTTGCTACCAATGACCCATGCTTCAAGTGTAGGGAGATTGGACATTGGGCAAGAAATTGTCCTGTTCATCTCCAAGAGTTGAATGCCAAGAGGGATGCCGGGCATACCTCAGGTACAATATACATGATTCATATTGATCTTAATGTTACATCTTCAAACACATGGGTGTTAGATACCGGATGTGGAACTCATATTTGCAATTTGCCTTTGACCCATATTTTTGGCCGCTCTCTCCACCCCAATGAGAGACTTTGCTTTCTTTAATCCAATTTTATATATACACTCTTTGTTCTCTCATTTTCAAGGCACATGCAAAACATTTTCTCATAAGCTCTCTCTCTTTCTAATACTTATGGGTTCCAGCAAGAAAGAAGGGGTTTTTGAGGAACTTTGGTGTTGTTATCCCTAGCAAGAAGAGTGCATTGCATACAAGCTTTAGGTATACAAGCTTGAGGGATCCCATATTTCACCAAGTATTATACCTTGAGCTAATTCTTGACTGTCCTGAAATAGTGGACAGTACATAAGGGTATGTTCAGGTATTACATGAGGTGTTTGTGAGAAACGTATGTAGTCAAGATGGAATTTGTTACTCTTATTCGTTGAGAGCAAGATGTCTCAGGCCTGATTAAGTTAAATCAACAAGGAATGATCATTTTGTGTCCTTGGATTTAACATGACATCTGAAACAAAAGGATATATGATTGATTCACCTAAATCATTTCAAGTAGGGTACATGAATGGGATGATGTTATTGAATGGCTATAAGTCATGCGTATTAAGGGTAGTAAACCGTTGTTAGGCGGTATTTACTGCTTGCATCAATCTTCTATGCATCTTGGGCAAGTGGGAGATTGTAGGATTTTGTATGCCCAAGACACGTAGAATATTGATGCGGTTAGTACGTCATGATCCAAGTCGAGTTATACCCAATAACAAGCTTAGCAAACACCAATTAATATTTAATTGACTATTATATAAAATTGGATTAATGATTTTTGGGGGGAACTTGCCTTTGACCAATATTTTCGGCCGCCCTCCCCACCCCAATGAGAGACTTCGCTTTCTTTAATCCAATTTTATATATACACTCTTTGTTCTCTCATTTTCAAGGGACATGCAAAACATTTTCTCATAAGCTCTCTCTCTCTCTAATACTTACGGGTTCCAGCAAGAAAGAAGGGGTTTTTGAGGTACTTTGGTGTTGTTCTCCTAGCAAGAAGAGTGCATTGCATACAAGCTTTGGGTATACAAGCTTGAGGGATCCTTCCTTGGAGTCTTGGTCAATTCACAAGCATCTTTCAACCCTTCTTGGTCGAGTTTTTGGCTGGAGAAAGGTAGTTCATCACAGCTTTATATAGCTGTGATTTTATGTAGTTTATCTTGTGTTCATAGCTTGTTCATTCACATATTTAAGATCCTTTTGATTGGGTTTGTTTTTCCATCTTAAAACATCATTAAGAACATGGATTTTTCAGATTATAAACATGTTATAATTCTATTCTTCCGCTGCGTTTTTCAGAAAGTTTAAAAGGTTGAACTTGTTTACTTTGTGTTCTATCAAACCCATCACTTCAATCATCCTCATCATAAACAATCAAAGATTTCATGTGAATCTACTCAATCGACTTCTATTATCGATTCTGAAACAACATTCGTATCGAAAATAAGGTGAAACTTTCATAAAAAAAGTTTAATCAAGACCTAAGTTTCAGAATGTTAATCCTAAATCAGTCAATGAACCAACTCATAAGGAAGAACACAAAAACATGTTTCATTGATGCAACATAATACACCTTTTTGACTTCTATGAGCATGAAAATCAGCAGAAATTTTTATCATCACGGAAATCTTGATATTCATGTTCGTTGTAAGAACAAAGCATGTTGAAAAAATGAAACATTTGAATCAAATCAATGAAACGATATCTCATTAATGGTTCAAACATAGAAACTATGATTGTTAAATGACAAACTCATCATTTGCCATGACAAGAATGCAACAGAAATGACAAGCAATCTTCCTTGCCGATTTAAAGTTAAACTGATAAGTAATACACATGTCTCTTGTGCAGATTACATGGAAAATCTTACATGGAGCAAGCTCTATAACGTCAATGGTGTTTTAAACCCTGATGTGCCTGAAGCTGAAGGACTTAGAGATATGATAAGATTCTTATCTACAACAAGGGTAGCATATGCCATGACTGTGAGACCAACAATCTATGAGAAACTCATCAGGTCCTTCTGGGACTCAACTGAGGTAGTTGAAGCTGATGATGTGAGAACATTAACTGGGAGAATCAACAATGAGCTCACTCTGAGGTTCACTGAAGAGTCAGTTAGAAGATGTCTACAATTTGGTGATAATGCTAATGATCCTCAAGAACTAGATGATGAAGAAATAAAACATTTTTCGCTGAAATTAGTTATGAAGGAGGTTATGAAGCAAAACAGATAGTTAAATATTTAGTGGATCTGCCTTGGAGGTTCCTATTCATATGTTCCAACACTGTCTGTCAAAAAGAAAAACATGATGAAATGACATTCTTGTCCTCACATCCTCTACAATATGTGCTCTCTGCACCAACAGGCCATTTAATATGTCTGCATATGTGTGCAATGGCCTAATTTCTAACATTCAAGAAGGAATATGATACAAGTTTCTGATGTATCACAGATTCATTCAATGTCTAATCAATGAATCATTCCATGACACTGTAATGAAGGACCCGTGCTGGACATCCCGCACTATGATGCAAGATCCTATAAATACATCAAGAAGAAGGACCCAAGGAACTTTTACAATGGTGCCCACTCACCCTTCTTCCTTGGATGATTCAACAATTAAATCAAGCAGGTCAAGCTCAACTACCACCACAACCAATACCTCAACCTTCACCACAACCATCTCCACAAACATTACCATAACCTTCACCACAACCAACCCCACAACCATCACCACAACCAACTCCACAACCATCACCACATCCATCACCACAACCATCACCACAACCATCACCACAACCACAACCACAACAATCACCACAACCAACACCACAAACAACCCCTCAACCTACACCTATATCACCTCATCATCAATCTCCATTATCACTACCACATAAATCACCTATGTCACCTTACCAACCTTTACCATAATCCTATGATCACCTTGGTGAAATTGAAGTATCAACAAGTGCATCTAAATCATCCAAATCATCTTCTGATGTGGAGGATCATCATGATCAAATCCCTGCAATAAAAACACATTCTAAGGCTGCTCCTTCATAGAGCTATGCTGAATCAAACATCAATAGGCCTGATGTAAATGACGAACTAATATCTGTGCTCTTACAGAAAGTGGAAAGAATGGAAAGAACTTTAAATAGGAGAGCTGGAATCATCAATGACAGAATTTTAGAGCTGGGTGAGAAAGAAAATGAATTGAAAGAACTAAAAGAAAAATATGAAGCTGAAAGGAAAGAAAAAGACAAGGAGATTGAGTACTTAAAAGCTGCACCAAACCATTGCAGAGAAGAAGTCAATGGTCATGTGGACACTCTCGCTATTCATACTATAGCAATGGAGGTGACGGGTTTGTTAGAACATAAAACCAAGTTTAACCATTTAAACTTTCAGAAAACGCAGCGGATGTATAGCTTTAAAACCGATTTTATAAGCTGAAAAATATGTTCTTTAAGTGACCATACAAGTGTAAAAAACAAACCCATAAATCAAAGGATCATTATATGTGAATAAACATGCTAAATGTATATAAAACAACACAATATGACAGCCACAAAGGGGCTGCCAAACTACCTCTTTCAGCAGCTAAAAGTCGACCAAAGATAGAAGATAGGAGGCTGAAATATGGCCAAAACTTCAAGCTTAGAAGTTCTCAAGTGCTCATTCCCACAAGGCTCTAAGTAGGCATCTTAGTGCTTGTTCTTGGACACCCAAAACCCAAAAGGAAAGCTGCCAACAGGCCTTCAAAATCGTGAGAAATGGGAGGATGAAAACAACCAAGGTTCCAAGAGGAGGAACCCTCAAGTGTGTATACCCCAAGCTCTTTGCAAGACCCCTTATTGTTAGGAAGAACACCACCAAATGAACACCAAAATCGTTCTCCAAAGACCTCTAAAGGCTGCTGCCTTGTTTCGAAATTTAGAGAGAGAGAAGGAGGTGTTTTTGTTGCATGCAAAATAAGATTGATGAGATTGTGTAAGACCCCAAGACTAGTTAAATGTTTGTGTGTTTTACAAGACAAAAAAAGGTCCAATGAATGCTAAGGAGGGGGCGGCCAAAGGAGAGGGATTTAAAAGAGTTTCCCTCCTTTAAATTTTGTAACACACAACATATTTTAACTAGTCATTTATCACACAATAAAAGGTCACCAGCTAGACTTATAATTGTGACATATGTGTTCTTTAATTAAACAATTTAATTAAAGTACACACATATGTTATTAGTGTTATTTAAACCCCTTTTAAATGACAAGAATAACAATAAACTCATCAACAATTATCCTTATAATTTGTTCCATATCATATGCAATTTATTTAGAAAACCCATTTTCTAAATTGGTGTAAATATTAATTGCATGATCATATCATCAATTAAATATTAATTGGTGTTTGCTAAGCTTGTTATTGGGTATAACCCGACTTGGATCATGACGTACTAACCGCATCAATATTCTACGTGTCTTGGGCATACAAATCCTACAATCTCCCACTTGCCCAATATGCATAGAAGATTGATGCAAGCAGTAAATACCGCCTAACAACGGTTTACTACCCTTAATACGCATGACTTATAGCCATTCAATAACATCATCCCATTCAAGTACCCTACTTGAAATGATTTAGGTGAATCAATCATATATCCTTTTGTTTTAGATGTCATGTTAAATCCAAGGACACAGAATGATCATTCCTTGTTGATTTAACTTAATCAGGCCTGAGACATCTTGCTCTCAACGAATAAGAGTAACAAATTCCATCTTGACTACATACGTTTCTCACAAACACCTCATGTTATACCTGAACATACCCTTATGTACTGTCAACTATTTCAGGACAGTCAAGAATTAGCTCAAGGTATAATACTTGGTGAATATCAAAACCCAATATGTATCTCAGGTCAGAGGATACCAAATGATATTCGCCTTTACTCAAATTTACTTATGATCAATCAATAAGATTCCATGAAGTAAAATTTGAGATGCGGGTTAGTCCAATATTTGTATCCCACAAATATCTATGAACCTTGGTAGCAACCCATTGCTCTATATTCATCCTTATGAATATCAACCAATCCTAGTTCATAATAGTCTTACCCTCACACTTGTTCCCACAAGTATGAACGACTATGGACATTTAGAGTAAACAATTTACTCATGGATTAAACATGCTAAATTTGAATATTAATTGAAACATTCTATTCAAATAACTTCATTCAAATAATAAAGAGTTCCAGATATCCAAATACAAAATTTACGGATCAAATCCAGTCACTAGAATATCAAATTCCCATGGCACAAGTATGACCTTCATGCTTTGCCTTTTCAAGGAGCTTCATGAGAGGATCCGCAATGTTTTAATCTGTGTGAACTTTGCGAATACATATCTTTCCCTTTTCAACTTCATCTCGTATGTAGTTGAATCTCCGCTCAATGTGCCTAGTCTTTTGATGAGCACGGGGTTCCTTGTTTTGAGCAATCGTACCCTCGTTATCACAAAAGATCTGTAGGGGGTCCTGAATGGAAGGGACAACCCCTACATCGGCAATGAATTTCTTCAACCATGCAGGTTGTTGAGCTGCCAATGAGGCGGCGACGTATTCTGATTCTGTAGTTGATAGAGCCACCACATCCTGCTTGGAGCTCTTCCAAGAGACCGCTCCTCTATTCAGAATGAAAATATATCCCGATTATGACCGTGAATCGTCACGATCGGTTTGGAAACTCGCATCCGTGTAACCTTTTACAACGAGTTCCTCATCACCATATCCATAGATTAGAAACATATCTCTTGTCCTCCTTAGGTACTTAAGTATGTTCTTAACACCCATCCAATGACTATTTCGAGGATTTTGCTGGTATCGGCTTCTCATGCTTAAGGCGCATGACACGTCCGGTCGAGTGCATATCATTGCATACATGATGGATCCAATAGCAGATGCGTATGGGATTGCCTTCATTTTATCTTGCTCGTCCTTTGAGCTTGGACATTGAGTCGTACTCAATATTGTTCCTTTTTGAATAGGTACCCTACCTTTCTTAGAGTTCTCCATCTTGAACCTTTTCAAGATTTTATCAATGTATACACTTTGATTTAAACCAATCAACCACCTTGATCTATCCCTATAGATCTTTATTCCCAGAATATAGGTGGCTTCACCAAGATCCTTAATGGTAAAACAACTTCCAAGCCGGGTTTTTACACCTTCTATGGTTGGAACGTCATTTCCAAATAGCAGTATGTCATCAACATACAACACTAGGAAAGTTATTGTGCTCCCACTAGCCTTCTTATACACACAAGCCTCATCAACGTTTTTGATGAAGCCAAATTTCTTTACCTCCTCATCAAAACGGTGATTCCAGCTTCTCGATGCTTGTTTCAATCCATAGATTGATTTCTTTAACTTGCATACTTTATTAGGATGTTTTGGATCGACAAAACCTTCAGGCTGAACCATATAGACATCTTCCTCAAGATATCCATTTAGGAAAGCAGTTTTGACATCCATTTTGCCAAATCTCATAATCATAATGAGCAGCTATGGCAAACAATATCCTTATAGACTTTAGCATCGCAACAGGTGAGAAGGTTTCATTATAATCAACCCCTTGAGTTTGAGTGAAACCCTTTGCTACAAGTCTAGCTTTATAAGTATCCAAGTTTCCATGCATATCGGTTTTCTTCTTGAAAACCCATTTACTTCCAACTACCTTGGAATTAAGAGGTGGTACAACAAGTTCCCAAACTTGATTGCCATACATGGATTGCATCTCAACATTCATGGCCTCAAGCCATATTTACACAATCCAAATTGGACACTGCATCATGGTATGTGGTTGGTTCATCTGAATCTACCACATAGCATCCATCATGAAAAATCCATATCTTTCAGGTGGATTACTAGTTCTACCACTTCTGTGAACGTTTTGTGTGTGTTGATCAACCGCTTGATCATCCTCAACATCCTCATGTTGAGTGCTAGTTTCAACCAATCGTGTATCGGGTTGTGATTCTTGATCTTCCTCAAGATCTACTGTTCTATTGCTAGCTCCTTCCATAAGGAACTTTGCTTCTAAGAACTCACCCTTTCTGGTAACAAACACCTCTTGTTCCAGTGGATCATAGAAATAATATCCCATAGAATCTCTAGGATATCCTATAAAGATACACTTGGTGGATCGGACTTCTAATTTGTTTGGGGTGGGAGTCTTAACATAAGCCTTACAACCCCAAACCCTTAAGTATGATAGGGATGGAACTCTTCCATGCCATATCTCAAATGGTGTCCTTTCCACCTCTTTGGTTGGGGCCATATTTAGAATATGGGCCGCAGAGAGAAAAGCGAAACCCCAAAATGATAGAGGCAGTGTGCTTTTAGCCATCATAGATTGGACCATATCCAATAAGGTTCGATTCCTCCTCTTAGACACACCATTATGTTGTGGTGTTCTAGGTGGAGTGAGTTGTGAGACAATCCCACAACTCCTAAGATGATCTTGAAAAGCATCACTTAGGTATTCACCTCCTCTATCGTACAGAGAACTTTAATTGACTTGTTGAGTTGATTTTCTACTTCATTCTTGAAGATTTTGAACGTTTCAAAAGCTTCATCTTTGTGCCTTAATAAGTACACATACCCATAGCGACTATAATCATCAGTATAGGTAATGAAGTATCTTTCACCATTCCTAGTCATTGGTTTAAAAGGACCACATACATCCGAATGTATGATTTCTAATAAACCTTTTGCCCTTTCAGTAGTTCCACTAAAGGGTGCCTTAGTCATCTTACCTTGTAAACAAGATTCACAAACATCAAATGAATCACATTCATTTGATTTTAAAAGACCATTCTTTTGAAGTGTTTGTAAACGTTTCTTGTTTATATGACCAAGACGACAATGCCAAAGATAGGTATCACTCAAGTCCAACTTGAGTTTCTTGGTGTTAGTTTGGTACAATGAACTATTTAAAGTATTTTCATGAACCAATTCATAATACCATTAATGGGAATAGCTTTAAAATAGAACATACCATTTAAAGAAACATGAATATCATTTTCAATAAAAGGTAATACATAATCATAATATCTTAATTGGGATACAGAATAATGTTCCAAGTCAAACTAGGAGCATACAAAACATTCTTCAAAATAACTTCCAAGCCACTTGGAAGTTTTACGATGTAGTCCCTACGAGCTTCAACTAAGACTTTAGTTCCATTCCCCATGAAGAGGCTTACATCCCCTTGATTGAAGTCCCTACTTCTTGTGAACCCCTGCAACAAATTGCAAATATGAGTTCCACATCCGGTATCTAATACCCATGTGTTTGAAGATGTAACATTAAGATCAATATGAATCATGTATATTGTACCTGAGGTCTGCCCGGCATCCCTCTTTGCTTTCAACTCTTAGAGATGGACGAGACAATTCCTTGCCCAATGTCCAATCTCCCCACACTTGCAGCATGGGTCATTAGTAGGAACCTTTTGCTTCTTCTCTTATGGTTTGGGTGGCACCCTTTCCACCCTTTTCCCCTTTCCCCAAATGGGTCCCTTACCCTTGGCAACTTTTGCCTTGGG
This sequence comes from Flaveria trinervia, assembly GCA_025506515.1. Classification (NCBI taxonomy): domain Eukaryota; kingdom Viridiplantae; phylum Streptophyta; class Magnoliopsida; order Asterales; family Asteraceae; genus Flaveria; species Flaveria trinervia. The sequence goes on along the minus strand of CM046449.1, from coordinate 33,812,277 downwards.
TGTGGGATAAGGCCTTTTCTTGTTCCCACCTTCATTGATGGTGAGAACGGGTAAAACCCTTTTACCCATGGCTGCCTCAGCCGTTTTGAGCATTGAGTGAAGCTCACCAATGCTTTTCTCCAAAGCATTCATGTTGTAGTACAACACAAATGTCTCGAACTTCTTGGTAAGGCCATTAAGGATCAAATCCGTGGCCAATTCCTTCGAGACGGGACAATTTAGCCTCTCGAGGTGGTCAATATGACTTTTCATCTTAAGTACATAAGATGAAACAGATTGGTTGTCGTCCATACGACATGCATGAAGTGCTCGAACCGTTTCGAAGCGCTGAACCCTTGCTTGCTGTTGGAACGTTTCCTTCCGCTGTGTTGTCATGTCGTAAGCTCCGTGATGTTCATACTCCTTTTGGAGATCTGGAGTCATGCTTGCCAGCATGAGACAAGACACTTGGACGGAGTCCTCAGTGTATTTCAGCAATCGTTATAGGCCTCCTCATCATCCTCGGTAGGTTGATCGGGGATAGGGTCGTCTAAAACATATGATCTTCTCTCTTGCTTGAGAACGATTCTCAAATTTCGATACCAATCAATAAAGTTGTTATGATTTAGACGTTCCTTTTGGAGAATCGCTTGTAGTGATTGGGTGGACGCGGATGAGTTATCGTGATGGTCATTATTGGTGGCCATCTACAAAATTTAACAAAGATCTATTTTAGTATTTTTGATATTGCTACTTTTAATAATTAATTCCTTTTAAGGTCATTATTATATTAAAATCTAGAATCCAACATTACATTTAAATTATGGTTAGGTGACCTTTATCCCACGATTTAAATTAATAAGGTGGTCAATGATTGACGGTTGCAACCGTTTACATTTTCTAGAGGTATGGGATCGACTTTAAACACCATATGTAAAGTCGGCATGTTAATCCCATCAACACCATTTGGAAACCATATTGTAGGTGATCCATTTAACATGGTTTGCAAATCAAGACATCCTACTTACACACACGTGTGAGTTTGCCAAAATGAGTGGTTAGGTGACCTTTATCTCACGAATATGGCATTCTCACCTTAAGTCATAAGTTCCCTCAAGTGGTTAGGTGACCTTTATCCCACTAAGAGTTCCCAAGTGACTCAAGTGTTGTGTAAAAGAACGGTGTTGATCTTGTTTTTCAAATGTTTAGAGATTTCATAATTCTAGTTTAGAAAACTCTTTGTACTTGTATTTGCATGCTTTCAAATACAAGGTACCCTTTGGTCCTTTGATTAAAACCTATTTTAATCTTTAAAATCATCAAATCATTTTAATAACATTTTATTACCTTTTAATGATTAAGAACCATCATTTTTATAGCTTGTTAAGTTTGTTAATTAGTTTGTAATGCATATCAAAATATCAACCATACAATCAAATAACAAACATACAAACAAGCATAAACATAAACAACCATAATGTGCATAACCTTAGCTACTATTGTGACCACACTTGTTTGCCATCACAAGTGTGGTCATTTGGTCTTTCCTACGGGTTGAATACAACACAAAATTGAGGTCTTCTTAGATTGCAACGGGCCATATATCCCTGCACTTTGTCTGCAGATCAAGCTGCAATTTATAAAATTGCAAGAACACCCAGTGAAGATCTAACTCTTGATGATGAAGACTATATGAAAATCAAGATTGAACTCAAAGCATACTCCATTCTAACTCAAGCACTCAGGATGGATGTGCTGAAACGATTAGAGAAGTATGGTACTGCAAAAGCTGTGTGGGATGCATTGAAAATTAAGTGTGAAGGAAGCAGTGAGGTAGCAGAAATTAACAAGGATAAGCTTGTTAATCAGTATGAAACATTCCACCACACCAAGGGAGTTTCAATATCCAAACAACTGCACAGATTTGTACACTTGGTAAATGATTTGGAAATCATGGGAGTCACTTACAAGATCAAAGAATTAAACATGAAAATGCTTCACAGCCTCCCTGAAAACTAGAAACAGAATGTAACAATGCTGAAAAATAATCTTGATCTTAAGAGTACTACCTTGGATATCATGATAGCCAAAATAGAAGCATTAGAACTTGATGAAAAACGTATAAATCTTGGTGGACCAAGAGTGATTGTGGCTTACAAATTTCAATCAGAATCTCATTCTGTTGAAAATGCCTTCATCACTGATGAGGATGATTTCATCTCATAAAGAGATCAACTGAATAACACTATGTTCATTGCAACTCCACCAATCAATCATCCATCAACATCATCTCAAATATCCAGAGTCACTGCTGCTCCTCAAACCACTCCTGAAGACACAAGATTAGAAGAACAAAAGGCAACTTACAATGCCTTTGTTGCAAGCTTTGAAGCATACTTTTGAGGAAGACTCACTTCTGCTTATCTAACTCATGAAGATCCGGAGGAAATGGATTCTAATGATGTGGAAGAAATGGATCTACAATGGCAAATGGGCATGATTGCCATGAGAGCCAAGAAATTCTTTAGAAAAGGCAGAAAGCTGAGCTTAAATGAAAATACAAAACTTGGATATGATAAATCCAAGGTGAAATGCTTTAACTGTGGCATGGCTCACCACTTCTCTAGAGAATGCAATGCCCCCAAGAAAAACAACTATCAAACGAACTCTCAAGGTAGTCATCCTCATAGCCTTACTCAAGCTTTCACTCCAACAACCAACAACAGTAGTATCATCATTCTCATCAACACCAATCATATCAAAATCCACCCCAAGTGACAAATCAAGCTCATGGAAGGAGTTAGACTTCAGCCAATGCTCTCGTGATAAAGAAAGATGGGGTATGTGACTGGAGCGTGTATGCAGAGGAAGTTAAGCCTCAATTTCAGAATCAAGTTCTTATGGCTCACATCAATGATGGTCCATGTTGGACGAAAAGAACCAATGAGCCGGATCAGAAAAACCTTTAAGTCCCACAGACGTCACAACAACTACTGAAGACCACAACAGCTGAAGACAACAGCTGAAGACAACAGCTGATTACAAAGTCTGCACACAAGTGCTGAAGACAAAGTCTAAAGACACAAGTGCTGAAGACAAAGTTTGAAGACACAAGTGCTGAAGACAAAGTCTGAAGACACAAGTGCTGAAGACAAAGTCTGAAGACACAAGTGCTGAAGACCAAGTCTGAAGACACAAGTGCTGAAGACCAAAGTATCAGACGTTGTCACAACAGCTGAAGAGGTCTTCTTCAGTAGTTGTGACGGTTTACCTTTCAGTAGTTTTATGTTTTATCTTTTCAGTAGTTTGACACAACAGCTGAAGAATACTTCTTCAGTTGTTGTGCTCATCAGTAGTTTTATATTTATCAGTAGTTTTGTAAAACGACTGAAGAGCTTGTTCTTCAGTCATTGTAGTTTCAGTAGTTTCTTATTTTGTACTTAACACTCTGATATGTTCTCAGTAGTTGTGAACATTTTAGTAGTTTGTTAAGAGTTAGTTATTTTTGTAATAGATCTGCCAGTTGTCACTTTCCCGTGATAACAGTAGTGATTGCACTCTATATAAGGAGTGTCAACCTAATGTAATAAGATGAATGATTTGATTAGAAATATTCGATATTATTAAAACATTCCTTGTTACAGAAATATATTCTCTCGTTATAACCGTATTTGTTCTTAATGCATACGAGCATCAAATTCTTGCTACAATTTGTCTAATTCTTGTTCATATTCCGCTGTGCTACACTCAATTACATCAAACTTGCGATCACTGATCCTTACAGTCCATCTCCAATGCCTACTGAGTTAAAATCTAACCTTTGTAGTGAAAAATGTATTAATGAATTGCAAGGTTATAGGAAGCATAACCATAAACTAGCAGATAAATTTAAGGAAGAAAAGGTAAAGTCAGAGATGATGAAGAGAGAAATAAAAGGCTTTGAAATCAAAATCAAATCTCTTATCTCTAATATAGAAAAATTGCATGGTGAAAAGTACACTCTTGCAGCTGAGAATGAGCTCCTTACTGAAAAGTTATCTCTAAAAAATTCAAGCAAATCAAAAAAGGTTTCACTTTAAAAGAAACAAACAGGATCACTGAGTTCAACACATAAAACATTATCAGACCCTCAGTCTTCAAGATTAAGGCAGGGAGTTGGGTTTGATATGTGCAAAAAGGAACATGTTGACAAGTTTGAGAAAGAAGTGAGAAATGGGTTTAAGAAACAGAAACAGGCCAGAAAATTAAACAAAGGTAGTGTTTTGAAGCAAACTACAAAAAAGGCTAATTCTGATTCATCCCCTAACGAAAAGAAAGTGATTCAGCAAAAGAAAATATCAGCTGAGTCACACAAGGCAAAATCTGATTCTAGAAACAAACAAATGTATTGTGACATTTGTGAAATGTTCAATCACAACACCGGTGAATGCTTTTTTAATCAATATTGATCTATTTGTGATATGAACAATCACTCCACCAAAAACTCCTATTTCAACAAGTATTGTTCAATCTATGACATGAACAATCACAATACATCTTATTGTTACTTCAATTAGAAGGGTTTGAGAATTCTCCAACACAAGCCCATCTAAAAAACATCCACTTTGACACATTCTGTCAAACCTCATTTACACAATACTCAATCTAGGACATCTAGATCAACAAATGACAAGAATAATGTGAAGGAATTGTGGAAGGGTCAAATAAAACATCTCACAATGAACCACAAAATTGAACTTCCAAAACAAAAACTACTTTTGATAATGAAAAACGGGCTAAATTTCTACAAAGAAACAGAGACCAACGATTTCATTACTCATCTGAATCTTCAGAGTTGTTGATGAGATGACTCAACCCATTCATTACCCAAAATCTCTGAGGACACGTCCATCTAAACCACAATTTAGAGGGAAATACCAAGAAGTCACCATCATGAATAGGAACGGGAAACCCAAGACCATCATGGCTTGGGTTCCTTATTCTAATTAGCTCTTTTTTCTTGCAGATTCATCCACACAGGTCCAATAGCTTATGGTATGTGTTCAGTGGATGCTCCCGACACATGACTAGAGATCGTTCCCTCCTTCATGACTTCAAGCATGTACAAGGAACTACTGTGGCATTTGGTGGAGATTCACAAAGTGGTAGAATTACAGGTGAAGGATCTGTGACATACGGGATGCTGAGTATTGATAGAGTGAACTACTATGAACAACTGAAGTTCAATCAGCTAAGCGTGTCTCAGATCTATGACAAGAAATATTCCATTCACTTTACAAACACTCATTGCTACATTTTGAAACCTGGATTTTAGATCCTTGGGAATGGGTTGTCTTAAAGACCCCAAGGAAGAACAATACATATGTCTTAAACCTGTGTTCTGCATCACCTAAAGGAGAAACATGTCTTTTGTCAAAAACATCATTTCATGAGTAACATCTTTGGCATAGACGTTTGGGGCACACAAACTTTAAAAACATGAACAAGTTGGTCAAAGGAAATCATGTCATTGGTCTTCCTCAAAAAGAATTTCATTTTCATGATCACTGTTCAGCGTGCCTCAAAGGAAAACAACATAAATCGTCTCACAAAACCAAGCTGGTGAACACTAACAATACTCCATTGACGTTACTTCACATGGATCTGTTTGGACCAACTCATGTAATGAGTATTGGAAAGAAACAATATTGTTTAGTGATCATTGATGACTTTTCACGATTCACATGGGTTTTCTTCTTACTTCATAAAAATGAGGAATCCCAAATCATACAAGAATTTATCAATAAATTTGAAAATCATACAAAAGCAATGCATTACAAGTGAATGAACAAAAGAATCCCATCATGGATCACCTTCCAAAGTGAAATGAAAAGAATCCCAATGAGGATCATCATGAAAAGGATCAAAGTAAAAGAATCCCAATGAGGATCAGTGAAAATGAGTTCTCATAACTTAAGTAACTTGGTAAGAAAAGTTGTGAAAAAGTTCTACCATGCATTGTATAAGGATGGTTGATCATTCCATGCTTGTGTGTGTGAGGTACACATTGAATAATTAAATCAACCAAAAATGTGATAAAAATCATTTGCATCAAAATATCAACCTGGTATGAGTTTAAGAGGACAAACATACCTTCAATCTTCATGTTCATAAACATGTCCATTTAATCATAGAAGATGCACATGTGTAAGGTAAGACTGATATGATCCCAACAATAGATATAATTCTCTTCATTATTAATAATCATAATAAAATTCAAAATTTTTTTAAATCTTTAAAGTTTCTATCCAAATATGGATATAAACTTTCGGGGGAGCAATTTAAAATTTTTGAGCAAGTCCATATTTTTGTTTACTAACTTAACTTACTTTCAAAACAAAACAAAAAGAATTTTGGTGTTGTTGCAAAAAGTTATACCATTGCAAGTCCATATTTTTGTTTACTAACTTAACTTACTTTCAAAACAAAACAAAAAGAATTTTGGTGTTGTTGCAAAAAGTTATACCATTGCAAGTCCATATTTTTGTTTACTAACTTAACTTACTTTCAAAACAAAACAAAAAGAATTTTGGTGTTGTTGCAAAAAGTTATACCATTGTATCTCAGCTTATGCAGATTCTTGGAAGCATGAAAAGTTCAAGATCAGTCGAAATTAGGAAACTTGTATCACTTGTGACATACAAGTCAATCCAAGCAAGAATTGACAATTTTAGCAGTCAACTTCATAAGAAAAATCAATCAAGGACAAAAATTAATAATATGAAAAATCAATTCAGTCATATTAACTTATGATTAAGTTCAAAAGTTAATGCAGGTAAGTGCATTGGTTAATGAAGGTGAAGGTAACCCATGCTTATAACCAATCGGGTAGCTTTATATTTTCAAGTGAAACTTATGCGGGCAATGATTTTACTCTACCGCATTAGTGTGTTACAAGTATACATGAAATTTTGAAGTGTTAAAACCTATGCGAAACAAAAATTGTTCTACCGCATTCGTCAATGCGGATAAAATAAGTTTCAAGTGTTCAACCGCATTAGTCAATGCGGATAAACTTTTAAGTGTTCAACCGCATTTGTCAAATACGGATGAAATTTACGCTTCCGCATTTGTTTTACTCATCCGTATTTGTGGACACACATCTTCAATGCACATGTATGATCAAGCAGAAATAATTAAGTGATCAACCTCTTGTTAATGAATGACGATCAAGTAAATGTGAATTTTATTTTATCGCATTTGTTACAGTTAGCAAATGCTAATAGTCAGATCTTCTGCATTTGCTATAGTGAGCAATGCTGAATAAGTTTTCTCAACCGCATTTGTTACAGTGAATAAATGCTGATGAACTTAGTTCTTCCGCATTAGCAATAGTGAACAAATGCTGATTGAAGAAAACATAAGTAACAAAGCATCCGCATTTACAACAGTGAACAAATGCGGGTAGTCAAAGTCTGAATTTTTATCTTCCGCATTTGCTACAATTAACAAATGTGGATGACCAAAAGTCAAAAATATACACTTCCGCATTTGCTACAGTGGTGACGGCATTTGCTCTTAAACTTGTAAAATATTTTAGAATGCATTATTTGTCTATTTAAAAGAATTTAAACGGGTCATTTAATACTTTTCAAATTTGAGAGACTTCATAGTGAGACGAGTGCAAAATACACGGTACACCCACTTCGATCATCTTTATCATAAACCACCAAAGATTTTTGTGTGATTCTACTCAACCTGTTCTTGTTATTGATTCTAAAACTACAGTTACATCGAAAACAAGGTGAAATTTCCAAAAATATCATCAAGACCCAACTTTCGGACTGTTAAACCTAAATCAAATAAAAAACCAAATGATAATGAAGGACACAAAAAATTCGATTTATTGATGTAATATAATACACCTTTTCGACTTCAAAGAACATGCAAACTAATAGAAATTTTACTCACATGAAAACCTTTATAATCATGTTAGGTGCAAGAACAGAGCATGATGAAAAATGAAAATGTGTAACAAATCAATGAAATAACATCTAATAAATTGTTCAAACATAGAAACTATGATTGTTGAACAACAAATTCACCATTTGATGTGACAACAATGATACAGTAATGTCAAAAGTTCATATTTGACCATTTAATGTCAAACTGATAAACGATACTCATGAGTTCTCATTAAAACTAACACACATGTCTTTTATGCAGATTATATGGAAAATCTTTCATGGAGCAAGCTCCATAATTTCAGTGGTTATTTAAACCCTCATGTGCCAGAAGCTGAGGGACTCAGAGATATCATCAGATTCATCTCTACAACAAGGGTAGCTTATGCTATCACTATTAGACCCACTATCTATGAGAACCTCATTAGATCTTTCTGGAATTCAGCTGAGGTAAGTGAAGCAGATGGTGTTAGAACTCTATCTGGAAGAATTGACAATGATCTCACTCTGAGCATCACTGAAGATTCTGTTAGAAGATGCTTGCATTTTGGTGATGATGCCAATGCACCTCTAGAGCTGGATGATGATGAAATAACCACATTCTTTACTGAGATTGGTTATGAAGGAGGATTCTAAGCTAAAATTTTTTTTAAAGGATTGGTTGATCTGCCTTTGAGATTTCTAATCCACATGTTTTAGCACTGCTTATCCAAGAGGAAAACAGGATGGAACGATATTCCAATCACCACTTCCTCAGCAATCTTTTGTCTCTGTACAAACAGGCCATTCAATATGTCTGCCTATGTTTTTAATGGCATGACTTCAAACATACAAGAGGGGATAAGATACAAGTTCTTGATGTATCCAAGATTCATCCAGCGCATGATAAATGAAGCAATTCCAGATATTGCTACTAAGGGACTAGTGCTTGATATTCCTCATTATGATGCAAGATCATACAAGTACATTAAGAAGAGGGATCCAAGAAACTTTTACAGTGGAGCTCACTCACCTCTTCTTCCTTGGATGATTCAACACATAAATCAAGAAGATCAAGGACAAGAATAGGCTACTCACAAGCAAGTTGTACAATCATCTCCACCACCATCACCACAACCAACACAACAACCAACACAACAACCAACACTATAACCAACACCACAACCAACACCACAAACAACCCCACAACCATCACCAATATGACCACCTCATCACTCACCAATATCACCACCTCATCACTCACCAATATCACCACATCATCACTCACCAATATCACCACCTCATCACTCACCAATATCACCACCTCATCACTCACCAATATCACCACACCAACCATTGCCCACCCATGATAACCCAACTGAATTTGGAGACTCAACTAGCACTTAAAAAGCATCCAAAGCATCTTCAGATGAGGAGGATCAACATGCTCAAATGCTTGTAAAGAGAGCAACTTCTGAGACTGCTCCTTCAAAAAGCTTCGCTGAATCTGATATAAACAGGCCTGATGAGAAGGATGAGTTGATATCTAAGCTCCTACAATAGGTGGAAAGGATAGAAAGAATACTAAATAGGATAGATAGAATCATTGATGAGAGGATTCTAGAGCTTGATGAAAAGGAGCATGAATTAAAAGAACTAAAAAAAAGTATGAAGCTGAAAAGAAAGAGAAAGAGAAAGAAATTGACTGCTTGAAAGCTGCCCTAAACCATTCTAGAGAAGAAGTGAATGACCATGTTGATACTCTTGCCATTCAGACTATAGCTATGGAAGAGCAAGAGAACATTATTGAAGAACAAGCTGAAATCATCTCCAATCTTCAAAGTCAAGTTGAAAGTCAAAATAAAAGGATCTTTGAACTTGAAATGCTTATTGGAATTCAAAGAAGTGCTGTGGCTGGAGAAAACAAAAATGATGAAGAAAGAGTTATTGATGATGAGAAACAATCTTCCATTGAGAATGATGAACAAGGAGAAGATTCAAGCCAAACAAAGAATGAGGAACAAAGTCTAGAGATTGTGGTTTATTCTGGGCACTCAAAGGCTACTCAAACTGAGAAAGATGAATTTGAAGAATTAATTAGTGCTATGGATAGCTTTACTTCTGAAGAATTCACAATAGATGAAGATTTTTGGGATTTTGTTGCAGACCAAAGGACCAACTCTGAACCTATTATAGTCATTCCTCAATCTCTAGTCCATTGGAGAAAGAGTTGAGCATGCAAATTGTACCTGCTGTGGCACTATCTAAGGAACAAAAAGAAATGATACGAGAATTGTGTGAAAAAGAAAAGGAAAAGAATGAAAAATAAACAAAAAAGGAGGAAATATAAATTAATGATCAAGAACAAACCAGGGCTGAAAAATTGCCTGAAGAGATGGAAAAGGCTGAAACTTCAAGTTCACAACTTCAAACATACTCCAGAAAGAGGAAGTATCTAGCTAAAAAGGCTAAGGGCAAAAGACCAATGGTTGAAGAAGAGAGTGAAGAAAAATAAGAAATATGACCCTAGAAGCTTGGCAACTATAGCTGAATTTCTTGAAGAACATGAGCAAGCTGAAGCTAAATTAAAGAAACAAGGTGTTACTATTGATCTGGAAGAATGAGAGATAGCTAAAGGTTATGATGCTGAAAAGGATGTTCATATGGACAGTCCTATTAAAACAGAAATACTAGTAGAGGAAATGGTGTCAAAGGCTCAAACTGATGACCTGATGATAAAAGCAATGTTTTTGATCAATCATGGGTATGATCCAGATGAAGTCTTTGGCATGACATATGAAGGAATGAAGGAAGAAGAAGAAAAGGTGAATAAGCTACTGGCTTCAAATTTCGAAACTGAGTATCAAAAATCAGTCACTAGAAAGACTCCTGTGCCAAAAGTGTCAGCTATGAAGAAATCAACCTCAATTGAGTATGAAAGATCAATATTAAGAAAGGTTCTTCTACCTAAACTATCATCCATGAAGAAATCAACCCCAACTCCTAAACAACTATTTCCTAATCCTTATAGCATGTTAGATAAGGAAATGAAGGATTATCTTTCAAGCCAAGGATTCACATGAAGAAAGATTGGGAATATGAAAACAAACTCTTTAAGGGCTGCTAATCTACAAATGATTAATGAAAAGAAAGGTATGCTCAAGCAGTTAGAAGAAGAAATCTTAAACAAGAAGCCAAGATCTATAGTAACTATTCAAGACATGATGCTAAACCAGAAAGATCAAGAATTATTGGCTCCTGTAGTTCACAAATACCCTGAATGGTTTGCGGAACCCTCTCAGTTAAAACTACAAGAAGGATTTACCACTATTGAGTTAATTAGAGGGGTGTCTACTCCCAAAGGCAAAGTTGATCAGAAAATAATTACATGGAAGTATGCCAGGATGTGGAATATGTTCATGGTGAAAAGGATCTCTGGGCCGGTCCAATTCTTTATAGAGTTCTCAGCTCTTGTAAATGCCCTGGAGATCCATGACTTAAAAGAATTAACTCAACTGGAACTGATCAATCACTCAGCTATGTTCAGGGGATATGAATTTGAAAACATACTCAAAATGTTCAAAAGGACTGACAATTTCAATTCATTAAAGACAATATGCATGAGAAAGATAAGTCTTTTATTAATCCCCTTGAGAAAATCAAGAAAATGCAAGCAGAAGAAGTTGTATTTCCTGAGTTGAAGGTGAAACCAACAGAATCTTTAAAGAGAAAAATCGTGTCTGGTACTCATTCCTCCACATCCATCTCAAATGTGTAGTATGATGAAAAAACTTATGAGATGGCGATTGAAAGAAAGTGGGGAGGAAAGGAAGGTGCTGAAATAAGGTTGTTTAGTGGATATGAAGTAAGGTTGCTTGATGAATACTACATTCACTATATCTATTCCACACACTTAGGGAAATAAATAATAAGCTGGGTGAACAAGATATGCACTTCTTCCTAAAGTGCATCAAGTTGCTAAAATTGGCTTATGATTGTATCAATACCAAAAGAGACAAAAGAAAGAAAAAGAAGACACCATTGCAACTTGGGAACATTGTCCAGTTAACTCATCCTCCTTTGCCAATGCGGATGAACAAGCAAAGATGCGGATCAAGACTTAGACTAGTTCTGATGTAACAGGTCAGGGGTAGTTTAGTCATTTTGTAAAATGCATCTTGTCTGCCTATAAATAAAATAGATAACCTTGTACATGAGGTGATGACTTATAGACATAGAGAATTTTTGTTCTCATTTATTCTCTGTAATCAATCAACATTCTTATATATAATACTAAAGCACTTACGAGTATAATTCTTGCATTGAATGTTCTTTGGTTGTTTGTTTCCACCATTCAATCATTGACTTGATTACCATATTCGATTCATAGTAAGAATCTCAATCTTACTTACCCAGTCACACTTGAAATCATAAATTATGAAATTTAACAAACTTAAGCAATGCAAAACATCATAATTAAACTTATTGAATATAAACGCTCCCAAGAGTTCTCTTGCGAACGTGAAATGAAATTCAAGTCTCCTCATATCCTCGAAATTAGTCTTCTCGAGATTAAATTTTGAGATGAAATTTCTTAAAGTAGAGGAGACTATAACATCCGTAGAATTTCAAAATTATGAAACCAAACCCGAACTCACTTTGCACTTTCATACAATGGAACTTTTAATATTTAAAATTTATATTATTTATTTTATTGATTCAAACGCATTAAATGTATCATGAATGGACTGTGGTAGTGTCTGAAGCCTGCAAGAAAGATGGTGGTGATTGGAATTGGAATAGGAAGCGGGTTGTACATGGTGGGGCCACTCCAAGCAACAAAGGTGCACGGGTGGATGACTGACGTGTGGTCACATCTGGTGAGCGGATCAAGAGTGTGGCAAGTGTGGAAAGGAGCACACATAGGAGTGCAGGTGGGGAGTGAACGTGTGCTTCAAGTGTGGGAAGCCTGACCATACGACGAGGGAATGCAAGGCAGGGAGGTGTTTTAACTATGGCCGGGAGGGCTACATGAGCAAGGATTGTAAGAAGCCAAGGGCTGAAAGTTGCAGAGCAAAGAAGGCAGGTGGAGAAGGGCAAAGGGTGAGTGCCAGAGCGTTCACGATGACGAAGGAGGAGGCTAGGATGGACCCCGATGTTGTGTCAGGTATGTTTCTAGTAACCCAAACTCTAGCATCTATGTTATTTGATTATGATGCTAGTAAAAGTTTTATTTCTGCTGCTCTCTGTGCTAAATTGCTTTTTAGTAGTAGGGGTATAGATGCACCCTTTAATGTAGAAACTACGATAGGTAAGCCTACTAGGATTTCTGAGATGATAGAAGGTTGTGACATAGAATTAGAAGGTCACAAGCTTCCTTTTAGACCATTCGTGATGACCTTAGGCGGGTTCGTTGTAGTCCTAGGAATGCATTGGTTAGTGGACAACAAGGTGAACATTGTGTGTCGCATGAAGATGATTCGATTGACAGTGCCTGACGGGAGTTCGATGACAGTTTATGGTGATCGAGTCACGACAACCCCGAAAGTGATTTCGATGGTGGTGGTGGGAAAGTGCATGAGGCATGGATGTTGTGCGTACTTGGCCTACGTAAAGGATGTGGATACGCCGACACCACAATTGTTCGATGTACCGGTTGTCTGTGACTTTCCGGACATGTTTCGAGAAGACTTACTAGGAGTGCCAATGAACCGTGAGGTCGAGTTCCAAATTGACTTGATACCGGGTGCCCAACCTGTTGCTAAGGCGTCGTATCGGTTGGCTCTGATGGAGATGAAGGAGTTGATGGAGCAACTACAAGACTTGCTTGATAAGGAGTTGATGGAGCAATAACCGTGTGCCTAATCTTAGCAATTGGGGTCAAGCTTCCCGGTCAGCTTGTTTTTTTATAAATCTTTTAAAATCGGTGAATATTTCTTTATTGGGATGTAATAAAATAATCCCAACTAGGGGGAAAGAAGTCATCTTTGACATTCCAGTTTTACTGAAGAGACGATAATTTCGCCGAAATTGTAGTTTCGCAGTGAAAGCTAGTTTCACTGAGCCGACAGTAGTTTCGCTGGAAATTTCAGCAGCAGTTTTGCTAACCAATGCTTGAGACTGCTTAGTTTCGCCGACAATTTCACACAAAACAAGCTTCAACTTTCGTTCGATGATACTTTCAACAACAATTTCACTTTGTAATATGAAGACAAGCATTGTTGAACTTTCGTTCAAGATTACTACTTTCTCTAAGATGTTGAAATTAACTACAAAGTATAAAACACTTGTAGTTTCGGTGGAAGAGACTGTAGTTTTGGTGGAAGAGACTGTAGTTTTGGTGGAAGAGACTGTAGTTTCGTTGGATGGTAGTTTCCCTGGATGAATTGGGAAGGGTTTTTCAACACAAAATCAATCTGAAATCACCTAAATCTCAATGGAGTTGAGATCTGATGATCAACAAAGATTTTCCAACCAATAACAAGCAAAATTCAATCAAATTCCATATCAAATACACTCAAATTTGATCAGAAATTGATGAAATATTGATATTGAACAAAAACAACCAAATACCTCAATTTCTCCTCTAAAAATCTTCAAATCTTCAATGAATTTGACCCAAAATAGCTCTCATACCAATTGTTAACCCAGCTTAAACACACTTGAATCAAATCATGAAGATTATGGATCAAAGTATGATAAACACACTAAAACCCCCTTTTGAGCTTCAATTAGATTGCAAATGATGTTTACAAGTACTCCCCCAATCTATTGGTCATACAACCTTTAGCTTAATCCTCATTGCAATTAGGCTATTTATAGTGAATATAATATTCACTAATTACAATTAACTCCCTAGACTTAGGCTAATTAATGGAAATTACATATAAATCATAAAAATGACTAAAACAAGATAAAAAATATTTTGTTCACACAAAATATATTTATTACAATAAAACTACTAGTCGTCAAAATCTTTAACGTCTCGTCTCAATTCTTCATCTCGAACGTGTTGGGTTTGACTTTTGTTGACTTTGACTATGATGTTGACTTTTGTTAACTTTGACTGTGTGATAATATAGACTATCTTGTATAGCTCCAACAGTAACTTAGAGCTGAGATCTGATCTTAGGTCCTTAAATATCTTATAAACTGATTTCAAAAGATCTGAAATTGACTATAAGTTAAAGGTAGGGGACTTAGAGAAAACCATATCAGTTCTAAAACATGAACACACCAACTACATTACTCAGATCAAAGATCTCATAACCAAGTTGACTGAATGCCAACTAAGCTTGTGATCAACAAAGCCAAGCATAATAAATGTGTTCTAGAAGAACAGACCTTCAAGAACATTCTATCCTCATCCCTTCATGCAAAAGTTTGTTATCAGAATAAGCAGTGATTAGGATCTAGTGAGATAGGTCCTCCACACACAATCTTCTCTGTATGATCTCCTAGGTGTGGAGCTTGTGAAGATGAGCTTCCTCTCATAGACCCCTTGACTAAAGAGGATGAAGAAGTGATAGTGGAGAATGCCTTTGAGAAGAGTGAAGAAGAGGATTCTAAAAAGGGTCATTATCCTTCTGAGGAGAGTAAGAAGTCTGTGATGACTAAGTCTATGAGAAAAAACTTGATCAGAAAGAGCATGAGAAAAGCAAAGAAAGCTCAGGAGATCAAGGCCACATTGGAATCTAAGCAGAAACAAGTCTTTATCTCTGTAGGGTTTGAAGTGGTTAAGACTGAAGAAATCAACCTGAACGTAGTACCAAGCATTCTGGTTCATGTCAAATCATCCTAGAAAAGATGAAGTTGGATAGGGAAAGTGATTAACTTCAGCCATGTTCTCAAAAGAGGAGTCTTAGGAAGAAGAAAATGAATTGTGTTATGTGTGAGAGTACTTCTCATCTTGCTAAGGATTGTTTCTACAATCCTAGAAACACTCTCCATATGACCAAATAAGACACTTCTAAGAGTTCATGAAGAAAATAACTTTAGAAGGAAAATCTGTACCCTTCGGAAGCTCCAAAATGAAGATAAAGACAAGTGGAAAAATGCCTTCAGAAGAAAATTTGGTCTCGAAAGAAGGGAATACTTCCGAAGCACTGAAGCCTACTGTAGTGATAGCAAGATCTTCCAAAGGACCAGTCATCAAAGCTTCCAAAGTCAGTAAAACTTCCAAAGTATTGAAGATCAAGTCTAAACTTCCAAGGGTGGTGTGGAAGTTCAAGAAAGACAAGTGACTGAAAGTTCTCCATCAACAACAACAAAGGATCCCCAAAATATGAATATAATATCATTTATTGTTTCATTACCTTCAACTTCTTTTGTTAAACCTAAGACAAGCAAGGCTTGGGTTTGCAAATGTAACTAACCATCTCTTTTGTACAGGAACAACTAAAGACAAACCAGAATGTCTAGATCATTGATAGTGGTTATTCCATCCACATGATAGGCAATAGGTCACTACTCCAAAACATTGAAAGAATTAATGGAGGGCTAGTTGCATTTGGAGGAGATGAGAGTAGTTACATATCTGGAAGGGGCAATGTCACAAATGGTAAGCTCAACATTGAGAAGGTGATCCTCATTCAAGATTTGTGCTGACAAGACCTTCAAGCTATACTACTTCAGCTCCAGTTGTAACTAATTCTACAAATGAAGTTTCTATGAGCATAAACATCATTGGAGATGTTGACTCAGGGGTAAGAAAAAGAGGACAAACCCATGATGCAAATGTTTGTCTTCACTCTTGTTTCTTATCTGAGATAGGGCCTAAGAAAATTGATGAGGCTTTGAAGGATGGAAGCTGGGTTGAAGCTATGCAAGAGGAGCAACTTCAATTTAAAAGGCAGAAGGTTTGGAACTTAAGTCCTCTTCCTTATGGGAAGACTACTATAAGAACCAAATGGGCTTTTAGGAATAAGAACGATGATAAAAGAATTGTCATAAAAAACAAAGCTAGACTAGTTGTTCAAGGTATAAGCAAGAACAAAGAATTGACTACATAGATTTTTTTGCTCTTGTTGCAAGACTGGAAGCTGTTAGGATATTATTGTCATTTGCTGCATCATGAACTTCAAGGTCAATCAACTTGATGTGAAGTGTGCTTTATTCTATGGGGGTGATTGATGAAGAGGTGTAAGTCAAACAACCACCTGGATTTGCAGATCCTGATCATCCTGATTATCTCTGTAGGCTTGATAAGGCTCTTTATGGCTTGCACCAAGCACCAAGAAAGTGGTATGAGACTCTATCTCAGTATCTCTGCAAGCATGGATATAGAAGAGGTACTATAGATGAAGCTCCTTCATCAAAGAATTAGGAATGACTTGAAGCTAGTTCAAGTATATGTAGATGACATCATCTTTGGTTCAACTAATCGAAAGCTATTTAGAGACTTTGAGAAGCTGAAGAATGATAGATTTGAAATGAGTGCCATGGGGGAACTCAATTTCTTTTAGGAATTCAAGTGAAGAAATTTGAAGATGGCATCTTCATAAGTCAGTCAAAGTATGTACAAGACATACACAAAAGGTTTAACATGACTTATTTTAAGGTTGCTAAGACTCCCAAAGCACGAAACCACTCCCTTGGGCCCGACCTTGAGCGGGAGTGTGTGGATGAACATCTCTATAAGGCTATGATCGGGTCTCTTATGTACCTTACAACTAGCTGGCATGATATCATGTTTGCCATATGTGTGTGTGCAAGATATTAAGCCAACCCCAAGATGTCACATCTTATCAGTATCAAAAGAATTTTAAGATATCTCAAAGGTTCCTTAACACTTGGCCTTTGGTATCTAAAGAATTTTGAGTTTAATCTATATGCATGTACACATAGTGATTATGGTGGAAGCAATATGACTACAAAGTCTACATCAGGGGGATGCCAGTTTCTTGGAGGAAGGGTTGTCTCCTGGCAATGCAAAAAACAATCATGTGTCTCTGCATCAACTACTGAAGCTGAATACATTGCCGCTGCAAGCTGTTGTGCTCAAGTTCTTTGGTTTCAGAGTCAGATGCTGGACTATGGGTTCAACTTTAAAGAGACTCTCGTTCATATAAACAACAATAGTGCCATCTATATTACAGAGAATCTTGTGTAACACTCAAGGACTAAACACATCAATATCAATTATCATTTAATTAGAAATAACTTTGAAAAGGGCTTGATCAAACTGGTCAGGGTTAACACAAATGAACAATATGCTAATTTATTCACTAAAGCTTTTGATGAGCAGCGATTTAAATATCTCATATCAGCTATTGGGATGATTAACCTTGAGTAGCTTTTTCTTAAAACTAATTCATATTATTTCTAAAATTCGTGTATTCTATGTTGTCTAATTCATTATCTTCATAAGATCTTGTTTTCTTTGTAAGAAAATCTTTTTAGAAGATATTCCTTGTATTTTTGAAAATTTTGATTTTTTGTCCTTCGAAAGATATAATTTTATCTTCGGAAGAAACTTATGCCTTCAAAACAAACAAGTGCTTAAAAAATTTTCTTCGGAAGAAATTTCTAAAATATCTTCCAAATTTTAAAATTTCTTAAGTACTTGAATGCTTTCAAGGACAATTTTCTTCCCAAGCAAATTAACTTTCGGAAGCTTTATTCTTGATTGAATAAGTATCCAAGACATAATTCTCTTCTGAAGAAAAATTTTCAAAACTCTTAGGAATCTCTTCCGAAATCATTTTGGCTTCGGAAACTTTTTATCAAAACTTCCGAAGTCAAATTACCGTTAGAAGATTTTAGACTTCCAAGAAAACTACCTTTTCAGCTAAAAGCAAACTATTTTTTCAGAGGTGAGACCGACATCTGGATTTCAAATTTTATGCTCTTTATTAACTTTGTCTTAAATCTATTTCATATATAAACCCAATGGGTCCCCCTCCTTCTATATCATCTTCATCTTCTCCCAGATCTAAATTCCAAAACTTCTCTCAAAAACCGACACTATTCTTCAGTTTCTTCACCTCTAAGCCTTTTTAAATGGCCAACCTCAACCACAAAAATGATTAAAAATTTTCAATGTAGTTATAGAGGTAACACAATGAGGTTGCTCTGTTACACACTGAGAAAGATCCTTATTTCTCAGAGGTTTGTCGATTTTTGGCTCTGTCAAACTATTTGTTGGTCTATTTGATCGATTTGCAGTACAAATGAGATGTTGAATCTTTCAATATCAAACACAAACAAAAGATAACAAAGATGAAGAAGATTAAGAAGAACCACAAATGTATCAAAGTAAGAACAATAAGGATCAATATACTTAATAATAATAAAGCACAATGATGCTTCTGTGAAGACTGCTTTCAAATGTCACTTGCAACAATGATAAACGGTTAGGGTTTTGCAAA
The DNA here is from genome assembly GCA_025506515.1 of Flaveria trinervia. Lineage (NCBI taxonomy): Eukaryota > Viridiplantae > Streptophyta > Magnoliopsida > Asterales > Asteraceae > Flaveria > Flaveria trinervia. Next base: position 33,793,007 of record CM046449.1, on the reverse strand, counting down.
GTTACCCATAATGGAAATGATAAAATCTATATATAGCAGTCTTAGCGAAACTGTACTGCCAAAACTATAGTTTCGCCCGACAAAAACAATAGTTTCGTCGGGTGAACTGTTTGATCTTGTATGCCCGGGACACATACAAGATTTATGTGGTTAGTACGTTATGATCCAAGTCAGGTCATACCCAATAACGAGCTAATAAAACACCAATAAATATTTATTTGTTGATGAGATCATACAAACAAATATTGACACCAATTTAGAAAATGGGTTTTGTAAAACGTTGCTTTCGTAATAGAACAACATTATATGGATAATTTGTTCATGAGAAATTATTTGTTTGATTATTTAAGTTAGTTAAATAATAACAAATAAAAGTTTGTTATTGTTATAAAATTAAAAGAGGTTTTAATTATATAAACTTATGGGTTAGAGTGTAAAGTTTTATAAAATTAAGTTTAGGAGGGAACCCTTTTGAATCCTCTTATATCGGCCACCCATGTGGTGTTCAAGGGATCTTTTTAGTCTTGGTAAAATACAAGACTTTCTCCATTCTTGCACTCTTCCTTTAGCACACTCTCTCACACACATTCAAAGAACTCTTCTCTCTTCTTCCTTGGCTGAAAATTTCGAAATTCTTGGTTGAACTTGAAGAACTTCTTGGCTGACTTTTGGGTTGTTCAAGAAAGAGTTGGATCTTGGTGTTCTACTACCTAACAAGCTAGGTGTTTGAAGAGTTTGTGGGTATACAAACTTGAGGCTTTCTCTCTTAGGGACTGCACATTCAAGAGCATCATCATGTTCATCTCATCCATACTTCAACATCTTGTTCTTGAAAGGTAGTTTCAAGAAAACCCTATGGTTGCATTTTTGTTTTTGATAGCATTTCATTTGACATATATATGATCCTTGTTCTTGGGTTTTGTTTTTTGTTTAAAATGGTCCAAAATTTGAGATTGTTAACATGTTTAAAACCTATATCCGCTGCGTTTTCTAGTTTACGTGGTTAAACTAGCTTTGATAAACTTGTTACAAAACCCAACATAACTAAAACAACAACTATGAGCGAAACTATAGTTTCACTCATAGTTACGCTGGACCACAAAACTAAACATAATGAACTACATACAAAAGTAAACTAACATTAGACCTCTTACAAAGTAATATAAATATAATCTAATCTAAGGTGAGTCCAACCTATATTTGATCTTCAATACTCCCCCTAGGTTGGACCTCACCGCCTTCACGTGTCTTGATTTGTCGTGTCTACTCCACTCTCTCTTGTTGTATCTGATGTATCTATACTTGCTCCTGCAACTTCTTCCACAGGAGCTTCAGCAAATGATTCACTGTGGTCACCTACTACTTTATTAGCTCCCTCAAGATGAACACAAGCTTGCTCAAATTTTCTTGATAAGTCACTCACATCCATTATTAGATCATCCTGAGCTCTCACCTTCTCTGCCAGCACCTTCACTTCTTTCCTCACACCTGTAGCCTTACCGGCCACTATCATGAACAGACTGGCTTGTTTCCTTGTCTCCTCTCCTGCCCCTGCTTTGATGTGATTTTCACAAAGAACCAACAAATCTTCATCGCAAAATCCAAACACTTCCATAGGATGAAACAATCTCAACTCACCCCCATTCTTTATCTTGATCATTGCCTCCCCCGTATTGTTATCGTAGAACCACTTCTCAAAGTTTTGTAATTGCTAGGGGAGGGCATCTACCAGTCTAACCCCGTTCACTATCTTTAGGGGTTTCACCCTTAGCATAATCTTTCTTTTTCCCATTTCTCGGTCCTTATCATTTTTGGATTTTCTCCTCTCAGCCTTCATAAACCCGAATGTCTCAAATTTGTGATTCAGTTCATTCTTTATCTCCTTTTCCAGCAAGAAGGCTCTTTCACTTAGATGAGCATCTAGGTATGGCAACACTACCAACCTCCTCAAATCCCATTTGGGTAAGGTCTTGAATGCCTTTCTCTTGTGCACATAGGTTATGCCTTCCCTCTCATTTTAATCATAAACATTTTGAGGCCGAGGTTATAGCTCCCACTGATTATCCTCTTGCCTTGCTTCTTTCTTGCTCACCCTTCCATGTTTTGAAACAGGGGAGTCAGCTCTTCAGGCTCTTTCTCTTTGACAAACCACTCTTCCTTAGCCATTTTAAACACATCTCCATCATTTTCACCCTTGTTAGCAACATAGACGAGGGGTCTCTCATCAAGCTCATAATAATCTTGTTCAGAATCATAGTCAACAGTTGCTCATCATCTTCTTCTTCATCAATCATCCCCTTCTTAGCAGTCTTTTCCACATGTTTAACAGGTTTCTCTCTCACCAACTCTTCACCAACCAAATCTTTCTCAAAATCAAAACCATGTCACAAAACCAGCCATAAAAATATGTTCAACATTCTCCATATTCAAATTCTCCTACTTTACCCCAGAACCTCCTGCTTCCTCACCCGCTGCACCAGATGTGCCCTCTCCTGCTCGGGAGGATGTACCCATATTTAGGAATGTGTAATTGGAAGTATCAGTTAAATCATCTAACTCAGTTGAGTTAGCTAATTAGGCAACCTACAACAACTTTCTGTTCATTCATTTCTTCAAACAATCTCTTGATCAACTTATTCTGGTCCACCAACATCTTGGTCATTCCTTGAATCACCTCATCCTTTTGCCTTTCGCTTATCTTTTGATTGGTAAGTTTTTTCCATGCTTAATTCATTAGCTAGAGATGCATTCAGATTTCTTAACACATCTTCATCCATACTAGTTCTCTCCTCCCTCCTAGAAGACTCTATGAAAGATTGGTGTCGTTGTTTAGATCTTCTCTCGGTTTCTCCTGTATGAGCCTTCTTTTTCGATCTCTTTTCTTTTTCAACCCTTGCCTCCTCAGACATCACATGTACTTTATCCTCAAAATCATAATCTTTCTCTATATATTTCCTCATTTTAATTACATTAGTCTGTTGCGCCCTTGTCTCCTCAGCCCTTTGTGTTCTCAGACTCATCTACCCTCCAGATATATCTCCATCTTCCTGGTGGGTACAGTGTTCCCAAAGGTGAATAATTTTCCCACTGAAGTCGTGACGAATGGCGAAGTAGTCTGGGAAGATGCGGGTGTTCATTTGCACTAGCCTTTTAGCCTTCCCGTGTCTTGGGATGTTAGGAATAAGATCATCAAAAATCATTTGTAAGAATCAAGGATAAAGTAGTCATTTATCCTTCTTTAACGCCATCACATTCTCCGCCATATAGGCAAAAATCAATCTTTCTATGTTTTCCTTCTCCCCCTGCAGCATATCACCATAGCTTTTGCCCAGTCTAAGTTAAGCCCATCTGATCCACATTTACGATGATCTAGCACATAACAAAAGACATTGGCTATGTATCTCTGTTCCTTAAAGAGGAAGGACTTCTTAATCTCCTTCCTAGTCCCAAAAGGTGGTCTTTCATATCCCATCTATCTGAAGGCCTCAAACACCTCATTGGGTGACAGAGTAACCTCCTCTCCTGTGTCTTCATCTATCCTTAACACCCTCGATACAATCTTAGCAGTAATGGTCACCTCATTCTCCATCACTCTGGCTACGATCCTTTGTGTGTTGCCTCTTGTATCATACTAAGCTATTCGCCAAAAATCTCTGATGTGAAGGTCATAAATAGCATTGGAATGAGATATCGCGTAGGCTATAAGAGATCTCTACCATGGTATGAAATCTCTAAAACCAACCGCTTTAGGGTGAGTATGATCCAATATAGTAGTAATGTTGTTCCTCTCGTCAAATTTCATATTCACCATTTAATCTGAAAAAGAGATGAAACACATTAGAATAGAATATTAAACAATAACATTAAAGTAAAATAAGAAAAAGATAAATACACAAAAACCATATTAAATTCGCTAGCCGAAATTATACTTTTTCATAATGAAATTTTTAGTTTCGCAAGACAAAAGTATAGTTTCGGCAGCAATTAGTTATAGTTTCGCCACCAATTAGTTATTAGTTATTAGTTTTGGCAACAATTAGTTATAGTTTCGCCAACAATTAATTATTAGTAATTCGTTTTGGCAACGCAGTGAAGTGGATTCGACTAGCTGAAATTATAGTTTTGGCGCAGCCAAGCAATTTTTTGGTCAACGAAACTGTTATGTTCGCCCGGGGGTATAACTCCAGAGTTTCGCTGAAAAACTTGAACCTTCATTCAGTTTCACTGGACTATCGGTACTTTTGCAGTAAGAACTGCGAAGGTACCGAAGAGTCTCATTCAAAGATAGTCCTAATTTAGTCATTTAAACCTATAAAAGACAAATGTCTTGAGTTCGAAACTCACTTGTGAAGGAAATACAATGGTCAATTTATAAACAAAATCACAAAAAAAGTAGAATCGCCTAAAAAGTCTACGGTGAAACCTAAACCTCTAAAAACTTATGTGCAAAAATGAATGAACAATTTCGCAAATTGAGTCAATAAGCAAGAGGAAGGTTATGGCAATCTGAAGTGACAACGGTATTCAATTCAGAAACCATATCTTTGATTCATTTTGTGCTGCTAAGGGAATTTTAAGACAGTTCAATGCTACGATGACCCCTCAATAAAATGGTGTGGCTGAACGAAAGAATCACACCCTTATGGAAGTTGCCCACAATATTGACTGAATCCTCCTTACCCATCATCTTTTGGGTTGAGGCAATTCTTGGGAATCGTGTACTAGACGGAGTACTAACTGATTCACGTGTATACCAACTCGAATAGTGTAGAATCCTCTTTGATTGGCGATCCAATCAGTGAGAACGTTAACCTCATTGATACAAGATTAAACTAAACATTAAGAAGGAATAGGAATCGATCAAGAACGATCTATGAACTTGGACTGGCTTTCTTGGACGTTCTAGACGGCTAGGGTACGAGTAGGAGTCGAATTCTTCAAAGTGTTCCGTTTTCCCACGAATTAGGTGGTATTTATAGGTTAGGGTTAGTCAATCGTACGACTGGACCATTAGCATGGTTCAGTCGTGCGACTAAGCTTGCGACCGTGTCAATCACATGACTGAAGGTTTAGTCGTGCTACTGAGTCATCCATATGTCTCAGTCATGCGATTGATCTAGTCTCTTAGTTCAGTCGTGCGATTGGTCTATTAGCATGAAGTGTTCATGCGTATGGTCCATTCGCATGAAGACTTCATACCACTAAGTTTGAATATGTTCTCAATCATTACTGACTAGGCACTATTCAAACAACCACAAACCTATATTAGTTGGTTCAATATGCATAATAAATAATAAACATTAAAACATACACTGAAACATTAGACATTCAGATCAACAACCATAAATATGTTTCATTCAACTCATTCGTTTCATTACTTTTAGGACATGACAGACATATTACATTAAGACCACAAACTAGGTACATATGGATCAACAAACTCCTCCTTGGACCTAGTTTCCTTCATTGTCTGGCATCCTTCGTTAGCTCGTCAAAATTTTTATGCCTCTCCTTTGCTTTGATTCTAGCATGTATCTCGAATGCAAAGCAGAGTCTCATCACATTCTAAAACTAGAGGGCCTATATAATATCACTCGGATCATAGAATAATGGCCACCTGTATAAAGGATAAACATCACTAGCTGACAGGTTGGAGCCACATTGGGTCAAATATCCTGATGGTCTCCATTTGGTGCTTTTTATTTAATACTTTGACCGCTTCTCCTGTTCGCCAGTCATAATACCACCACTTGAAGTGGGGAGTGAAGTCATGTGGCATTTCCCTCATGGGGATCTTTGACATAGTAGGTGGTGGACTCCACTTCAGCACCACTTCGGGTTTCCCAGTCCTTAGGTCCACCTCCGACCTTAGAATGTACCTCGTAGGTTGTTAGGGGGTTGAAATTAACCCAAATGTGTGGTATTCTCTCTTCAACACAACTTCAAACAAGCCTGACATCTTCCTAGGATTAGCATACAGCAGGTTCAGGCATGCCAACTGGTTGAGCTCAAAACCAGGGAGAGTCTTCAGATCATGTGGAAATCTGAAGTACTCGATTCCTTTCCCCCTCTTCACAACATATACATTAAGATCCTCAAAGTAATCGCACGCTATAATCTTGCCAAACACCTTAAGATGCTTTTTGACTTTGTAGAGCTTGGCGTATGCACTCGCCTTTGGCGCTGTGCGTTGGGCATGGATCTCTTCAAAATAAGCCGCCCATTCAGCCTTTTTGATCTCAACATCAGCGTCAATGGCTTGGGCTTGGCTTTTTGATTTCTTGGTTTCACTTTCCATCGTACCCAATTTAACATGCATATCACTATCGAGTGTATCTCCAAAATTAGGAACCACATTTCCCTCTCGATCAGTACATTCCAGATAGTGTTATGCTCTGATGTCTTCAATCTCTATCTCATTATCATCGTTGAGCTCATCATCACTAGCAATATCGGCGGTAGGGGCATCCTTAACCAATCCATCTGGGTTTAATCGGAACATTTCTGCGAGTTTCTCATCAATGAGGTTGTCAATAATTTCTCCTTCTTTGTGATTTGCTAGATTTAAAACATTTAAAACATATAGCTTACTGACCTCCTGACAATCCCTTGCAGATCAAGTATCATTGTGAGTTGACACTTGATTTGCTAGATTTAAAACATTTAACACATCATGCATCAGTAAATAATCAAGACAGTAAACATTAAATATATATAAACATTCATGAACATAAGTTTAATACAATATTCAGTTACACATGATTTAAATTACACAAACATCTATGCATTACTTTTGTCTTGGATCATGTGTTCCTCTGCTGTCGGGGCTTATGTCAAGGCACCCGGATCTTGATTCCTTTTGGTCCGCCTCTCACTAGCTTCTTGTGCACCTGAAGCAGATGGATCTCCTTCTCCTTCATCGTCTCCTTCATCCTCATCATCACCTCCCTCTGTATCATCCTCTTTATCATCACCTTCATCATCACCATCATCATCATCACTGTCATCGTCATCACCATCATTGCCATCTCCCTCTCAGATCGTCAGAGGCTCATCCTTTGTGCCTTTAAGTTTGAGCATGATGGTCCTTTTGGCATCCTCCAACTCCTCGATCTTCTTAGTAGATAGCACATTCTGCTCCTTGAGTTGGACAATCTCTTGACTTTGATCAACCATATGCTGAGTCTACTCCTCAATCTGTTGTGCCTGTTGAGAGATCTGCTGTGATTATGCAGCAGTAAGCTCCACTAACTGTCGGAGCTGAGCAGTCTTCTCATCATCGGCAACCAACAGCTTCAGCACGATATGATTTAGTGCTGAAAGCTGTCGTCTACCCCACTGAGAGGTAGAGATGACCCTGAGGGAAAAGATGGGTGATATGATGGCCTGCCTGGTGGCTAGAGGTGGTGGTGGTAGTGGTAAATATGGGAGGTGGTTATATGTGGGGTGGTGATGGGTAAGCAGTAGTGGTGGTGGATGTGATGTCGGTAAGTGGTGGAATGGCTGTGGTAGTGGTGGTGTGTGAGGTGGTAGTAGTGGTGATGGTGGGTGAAGTAGTAGTAATGATGGTGGGTGGAATGGTGGTAGAGGTGGCTGTGGTGGTGGTAGTGATGAAGGTCATCCTCCTCTTCTTGGTCTTCATCCCATGGGGCCGAGCCATCCTTTTTCTCCTCGTGCCTCTTGAGGAGGATGCTCCCCCTGGGATGCTGCTAGGCTGATCCGGTGTGTAGATGGAGTCTGCCGCAGTCTCCCAGACTCACTAGGGCATCCTCCAACCTCCCGAATACCTCGGTCGGTGGCAACCACCCTGCTGCCCACTATCCTTGTTAGTGACTCCTCATTCCCTCTCTTCCTCCTCATCAGGACGGCAGAAATCCTGATGGAAATTGGCGGTGGTGGCATCTCCATGAGGGGGTGGTGGAGGTGTAACATGTGCAGTGGTGGCCCTAGAAGTAGCGGGGACAGACTCTCCACTAGCGTCACTGTCGTCATCATCGGAGTCATGAGATGGAAGAGCAATTTCTCATCATCTGAGTCACTCTCCTCGTGGTGCCACTTACACCTTGCCGGCACCACGTAATCCGCCCGGGCCAGGTGCCTGAATAGTCTCCTCACAGGGGGTTTGAATTGCTTTCCCCTGTAGACCTTCATTCTCTTGAGAGTTGTGTCATCCATAATCTCAAGAGATACTGCATTGTGGCTATCCTTCGGTAGCGATGGAAGCTTCTTATCTATAATCATCTATAAGAATCTTGGGTACATACAAAAGCCTTCCTTGCTGTTGGCCTTAAGGTTCTCGATGAGGTAGGCAAATATCATGTTGGAGAAGCTAAAGGGGTGATTTAGAACCACTACCACGTAGGCATTCTGGATTTGGTCTCATAAGTCATTAAATCCACCCCTTCTCGAAGCTTTGCACTTCAGTATGACATGTGCCATGTACTTGAGCCGGGGACACAGGTTGCTTTTGTTTAGTACACCTGCATTGATGTCCCCAGAGTACTTCATCCTGACAAAACATTCCCTCACAGTCAGAGGGTGTAGCTTGGTTGGGTGAGCAGCATCATCACCCAGGTCCAGTACGCGTCCAAGATCTGCAGCTGTCACCTCTATGTCTTGCCCAAAGATGGTACTCTTGATGCAGTAGGGCTCACTAGATCGGTCTACTGATACACCCTCCCTCAAGGATGCTGTATAGACCTGTAGGGAGTGCATGGTGTAGATATGTCTCGGTGTACCCGTGATCTCTTTAGAAAAGCAATGATGCCAGCAAACTCGCCAGCGTTCTGAGTGGTGGCGTCCAAATGAGCACAAATATTGTGCTTAGTGTTGATGGTCCACCGATCTACCATAGATCTGTAACACAATAAGCAAAACAAATTAGATAAGCACACAACATAAAGTAATTCACTCTCAACTGGTTGAGGTCCGTCTGGTTCAGTCGTGCGATTGAACAAACGAATGGTTTCAGTTGTTTGACCTTACAGTCAGGTGACTTATCACCCGACTGAGTTCAATTGGGTGACGGAGCCTGAGACTGGTTCAGTCTGCCGACTGAGCTCATACGCCTTGTTTATTCTATCGACTGAGTCATTCGCCCAGCTCAGTCGTGCGATTGTAGTTCATCCGGGTGTCTAATCGCATGACAGACTGTCTGTTCGATTGAAATTTAAATTTTGAGCAATTCTTAATATTAAACATCGTGGTTTGGCTGAGTAGACTCACAATAATCCTACTTAGCACTTAATAACTTTGATTTCAACAGTTTACTTAGTTTTATAGTTTATTCATCCATACAAGTCTCGGTTCTTTGTTAGGGCCAAATTCAGTAATCTAGGGCACGAATCAACTGCGATTTCGGTAGATTGTACCGCATTGTACCCGTATAAACACCAGCAATCGTCAGAAAACAAAAATTTTAAGTAAAGCAAGGTGTGAGGAAAATTTGGCAGAGTAACGACACTCTAGGCGGTTTTAGGGCGAATGAGGGGTGATGAGTGTATGCGATCGACTATAGCCCTATTTATATTGAATCTGGTTTCAATCGGGCGACTGGATCCATTCGCTCTTTTCATTCGGGCGATTGGATCTCAGTCGTGCGATTGGTTCAGTCGATCACATTCAGTCGGCCCACGAGGTTTCAGTCGGGTGAGTGACTCATTCGGACAACTCCAGTCAAGCGAATGGCTCAATCTTGTAAGCCATTCGTGTGAATGGTTCATACTCATGCTCCATTCGATTGTATAGTGCATAAGTATGGTCTAATCGTACGACTGGTTCATACTCATGGTCCAGTCGTGCGAATGGATCATACTCATGATTTTGACTTTATGACCGTTACACATTTACCCCTTTTAACTTTTGATTAAACATTTTGATCATTTGATCATCTCAGACATTATCATTTGAACTTTGAAAACTTTTGATCACCTTAGTCGTGATCCTATTAAAGAAAACACATTTATTACCTTAGACGTGACCCATTTAATAGTTGAAAACACGTTTGGTCACCTCAGACGTGACCCTTTTAAGTGATTAAATCCCATTTTGAATTCCACTTCTTAGTCCGACATATAACACTAAATTCACTAAAAGTTAAAACAAAATAAAAGTGCTAAAATTAAAAGACAAAACTAAAAATGTATTTGTGATTTTGTGCGAGGTGGAAATCCTAAGATAGAAATCTAATAGATTTATTTCTTGAACAGACAACTTCAAGTTATTTTGACCATAAGTGGAATGATTCATTATGTAATTATATAGGTAATCAAATCATTCAGGACATGTTACCAAAATCATTTGATGATAAATTCTTGTTTTCGTCGAGAGTCTTAGCAAGTTTAGGAAATCATACTAGTACTATATGATGTACAGATTGATTTGGACTTTCAAGAATTGCAGCCACGATGATTGTAAGTATACATGTCCACTTAAATCCATACACAGACTTTTGACATAGATTGGTGCTGGTTTAAGGTTTAATTATTTCAACAAGCATTTGTGGATCCCACGCTTATATGGTAATCAACATTTCTTAGGAGATTTTTGAGTGGTCTACGGGTATTTTTGTTAAGAAGAAACTATTCTTAGAGCTTTCAAAAAGAAGCCAAGCCTCAGGTCAGTGCCACCGCACAGCAGAGAGGAGGCAAACAACAGCGAATTTTAGAATATATAGGTTATGCTTATCCTCAGGTTAGTGCCACCGCATAGCAGAGAGGCACATAACCTATCTTCTTGTTTGAGCAATTTCATTCTTTTTGCACAGATAGCACCAACAACATTGGTTGTTAGTTTTATTGCTTTTTGCATTTTTCATCATGTGCTTTGCTCATATTTTTGTCATCCGCACACATTTGTGGCATTTATTTTGCTCGTCACCCCTTATTAGAACTTTGTTGATTGTGTTAACCAGGGATAAGATGACGACCCACAGCTTGTTGAACAACTTAGTTTGATCTTGAGATCACCAACAAGGTCTACTTATCTATTGTGTTGAATCTTCGACACATCATCTAATGGTCTAGCAACCTCTAGGTCTACTTTTTCCATGTTACCTTAGTAGCAACTACTTTTATTATCATTTTTCCTTTTATTTTTTTGCTTTGACTTCTCAGACTTATACTTTGAATTTCATATCTAAATCAATTTAAATCTTTTAAAGTCCCAAATTCTTTGTTCGTGTGTACTATCATTTTCCATAGTCGTTGAATCGATATCTCAGATACAATCTCATTTCTTTAAGCTTGCATGTCCTCCTCCCTCGTTTTTTTTAATACTAACTAAACTTAACCTATTCTCCCCCTAAAATTCTAAAACTGTAAATGATTTGCATATCTAGGATTTTAATAGGTGAAGAAATAAAACCAATAAAATTACTTAATTGAAATAAAATTAAAGAAAAATAAAAGAAAAAGACTCGGCGCATCGGACTAAACATGTTCATCTTCTGGAATTACATCACTTTTCTTTTTAATGCCGTTGACCTCTAATATATATAGAAAATGTGCTTTATTAAAGGCTTTTGTATAGAGGTCAGCGTGTTGAAAATCCGTATTTATTTTAACAACATTGATTAGATTCTTTTCAAAGCAATCACATATAAAGTGATATTTAATGTCGACGTGTTTGGTCATACGATGTTGGACAGGATTTTTGGTAATGGCTATTGCAACAGAATTATCAATAAACATAGGGGTGTTAGAAAATTTCAAAGTGTAGTCCCGCATCTGCTATTGAATCTAGATGATTTGAGAACAGCAGCTTGCCGCAACAACATATTCAGCTTCACAAGTTGACAGCGCAACTGATGTCTGCTTCTTACACTGCCACGTGACTAATCTTCTCCCAAAGAATTGACATCCTGCTGAGGTGGATTTGTAGTTCATCTTGCAGCCGCCATAATCCGAGTCACCGTACCTGGTAAGCTCATGGTTGTATGAGGGATCCAATCATTCCTCGGTACATGGTGGCATCAACCAGATCACCATTTTCATCGGGTGCTACATCATGGTTGTAGCAAGTGGAGTCCGAGCTGCGGAAGGATTCTCCATGTCAAACCGACTAAGAATATCCCCTACATACTTTGTCTAATGTAGAAATATCCCCTTTGGTGTTTGATGCACCTGTAATCCGAGAAAGAACTTCAACTCTCCATGGCACTCATTTCAAATTCTGCCTTCATTTACTGCTTCAATTCTTTACATAAGTCTTCATTATTGTAACCAAAGATTATATCATCAACATAAATCTGAACAAGCAGCAAATCACCATCATTTTCTTTGATGAACAGTGTACAGTCAATTACACCTCTGCGAAATCCGTGTTTCACAAGGTGAGTTAAGAGTTTTCATACCATGATCTCGGGACTTGGGGAAGCCAGTAGAGAGCCTTATTCAGTTTGTAAACTCTGTCCCGAGGATATGGATCCTCAAATCCTCAGGTTGACTCACATACACTGTTTCCGGATTTCACCATGAAGAAACACACTCTTTACATCCAGTTGATAGACTTTAATCTTCATGTAAGAGGCATAGGCTAGGATGATACGGATGGCTTCCATTCTCGCCACAGGTGCAATACTTCATTGTAATCAATTCCCTCGACTTGTCGAAATCCTTGAACTACAAGTCGCGCCTTGTTCCTGATGATGACATCTTGATCATCTTTATTACATTTCAAGACCCATTTTGTGCCAATGACCTTAGCACCTTTATGTCTATCTACTAGTGTCCATACACCTAACTTCTTGAACTGAAGAAGTTCTTCTTGCATGGCACTCACCCATGCCTCATCATTTAGGGCTTCACTGACGATTTTGGCTCAAACTGAGACATAAAACAATGATAAGCACCATCATGAAGATACCATTTTTCCATTACCAATGGATAATCAATGGAATACAGTTGATTTCTTGTCTGAACTCCTGATGTGACACCCCCAATGACATTGTCCAGGGGATGATAGACATTTAGGCGTGATCTAGGAGTGGGGGGAACAGTTACCTCAGAATCAAGATTATGAACATTTGGTTTTGTATCTGAGGCAGTAGGATGTGAGGTTCTGAAGACTCACAGGCATCAATGTCAGATGCTTGTGGAGTTGCAATAGTAGGAACCTGTTGCTCCTGAGTGTCCTGGTCATTCTCCACGACTTCATCGTCAGAGGAAGAGTCACTTACCTCGATTGCTCCCCCTGAGTGGTTAGGTGACTCACCTTGTGAACCAGATGAGGTAGAGTCCTGTGATGGTGTGTTTAAGACATCAAACATCATTTTGGCTGCTAACTCATCATCAGAAGGGGAGAGAGGAATGTTGAAGGACTTGAAGAATCCATCATAGTCGAAAAACAATGCGGGTCCTTTTCCAGCAAGAGGGGTGGTATATCTCTGAACGTCGACATTACACCACACTTCTACTTGACCCGTTGAGTTATTGTAAACTCCCTTATTTGGTATGTTGTACCCTAGAAAGATTCCCTCTCCAGCCTTCTCGCTAAACTTTCCTTCTTGAGTTTTCTTCATCTCGGTGCATGGTGCGCCAAACGGTTCGAGATACTATAGATTTGGTTTACGTCGTGGAAGTGACTCGTAACATGTCTTGCCATGGCGTTTGACTACTAGAACTCGATTGAATGTGTTACACGCATTTGCAACTGCCTCATTCCAAAATTAGATAGGCAGTTTCGAGTCTGCTAGCATTGTGCATGTTGTCTCTATTAAGTTACAACTCTTTCTCTCAGCAACTCCATTCATCTGAGGAGTGTAGGCAGAAGTGGATTGGTGCACAATTCCCTTTTGTTTGCAGAAAGCCTCCATCCATTGGTTCTTGAACTTGGTTCCATTGTCTGAGCGTAATTGTCTCACCTTCAGCTTGTAGAGAGACTCTAGTGTAGTTACCAATTCTTTGAATGACTCAAGTGTTTCTGATTTTGATTTCAGAAACATCACCCAAGAGAATCTTGAGTAGTCATTTGTAACTACATAGCAGTACAAGTCACCAACGATGCTTCTTGTAATGACTGGACCAAACAGATCCATGTGAAGAAGTTCAAGAGGCAGTTCTATAGAATTAACTTTCTTTGCCTTATGAGACTTTTTTGTCTGTTTGCCTTTTTTGCAGGCGACACAAAAATTCGGGAGTTGCAAGTTCTTGACAATGACTCCTCTCACTAGATCCTTCAGGATCAAGTGATTCATTATTCTTGGATGATGTGTCCAATTCTCCTATGCCAGGAGATAGAATCCTTCGCAGTCGCTTTTGACAAGAAGCATTGAACTTGATGGTCCGTTGTGGAGGCTTTTGATAGATCCAATACGTAAAGGTCATTATATCTTGAGGGTGACATTAAGAGTTGGTCCTCAGGAATCAAATAATCCTTTTTCAGGACAAAGCACTTCTTATTGTCGAAAACTACCTTAATCCCTTATCACATATTTGGGAAACAGAAGGCAAATTATTTTGAAGTTGTTGTACATAGTTTACCTTGTCAAACTTCACTTTCTGATTCCCCACTTCCCCTTGAGCTGTGATGTAACCTCCTTTGTGTCCGGCAAATGAAACATGACCCCCTTTGATTGTTTGACACTTGATAGGAGTGCCGGTTTCCATTCATGTCCTTGATGCTCCGCTATCTGCAATCCAAGTGTTTGTTTCAACACTATAGCAAACACACCTGCACAGTCAGTTGAAAACATTAGTTAAGGTTAGGGACCCAAGTCTTAACTAGCTTGGGTGACCTAGAGGCATCACACATCATAAATTCCACCCATTGCCATTTGAGGGTGAGGGAAGATCATTTGTCTTCTTATCTCATCTCCAGACATAGACTGTCTTTCCGTAAGCCGACTTTGGCAAGGCTTGTTTGTGTAAACAGATGACTGGCTAATGGGTTGAACTTTAGGTTCACTGACCCTTTTTGGTGGAGTCATGGAGCATCTTTCGGAAGAGCTTGCTTTAGTGTCATAAAATTTAACCTTTTTCTTTAGTGTCTGATAATAACGACAGTAAGACGCGATGTGACCATACTTTCCATAGTTGTAGCATGATCTGCTTTTGACTTGACGATTTAATTATTTCTATGGAGAACTATGGAACACTTGTGTGACTGTATTCAGTTTGGGCTTAGTCACTTCCTATTTTAATGGTTTCGCTTGTTTAACAAAATTAATTGTTTGAACGTTATTAACATTCTTTACTCTTTTGTTTACCTCGACTTGGACATGATAAACTTGATTGGTTTGTTTAGTTTCAGAATTGAACTTGGTTGAACCAGACTTTACTTTAACCCTTTCCAATTGTTCATCCAGATTAACACAAGGAATTTTACCTTTTGTTTTTGAAGTGGCATCCTTTTGTTTAGTGCCAGATTTAGTTGATTTACATATGGAATCTGGATCACTTACAAGAGGAATGGACACCACGTGATCCCTAATTGGGTTATTATTTATTGGTTTACTTTTGGCATTCATCAAGGTCTCATGTGGTGGTGGTACCACTATATATCCTAAACCCTCCCCATTGTTGCGTTCTCTCACTAAGTGTTGGACCATGTGAGAAGAACTTGTCCAACTATGCAGTTTTTGTTTTAATGATTTACTTCTACTTCCAAAACTGCTTTTTGCTTCTTAGTGTCTTCTAGGGTGTTTAGATAGAACTTAATGTCATTAGCTTGGTTAAAACCTACAACTTCAGTTTCCCTAAGTTGTTTATTCAAAAGTTTTATCTTTTCTTTATAGTTGTGCTCATTTTGTTTTAAGACTCTATTTGCTTTTGTGCCTGTTGCACGTCCTTTACTAAGTTATCATTATGGTCTAATAACCTAGCAAATTTCAAATCAATACTTTCCCTAAATTTATTACAATCAGAACAAGCATGATTATTGAAAATTTGAGTAGTGGAACTTACCTGAGAGGGTGTGGTTGAATCAACCATCAAAGCAGTGTCTGATTTTCTGGTTCTGGTGATTCTTGACTTTGAACTTGTCCCTTTTTCAGTTAGGTGATCACCAAGGTTGCCGTTTCCTCACATTTGAGATCATGAGTTCCACTACAATATCACATTCGCTTGTTGAGTCATCATCTAGATCCTCAACATTAGCGATGTTTGATTCTCCCGAAGACACAAACCGAAAGCTCCAATCTTGTCCTTCATCATCGTGAGCAGTCAAGGCTTTAGGATCGTTGCTTGACGAAGCAGGACTGCTTGTGGGTTTATCCTGACGATTAAAGGATGAAAATGGATTTCTATTTCCTGTCTTCTTGGGCTTCACACACTCACATTTGAAGTGCTCCTTTTCCACACAGTTGAAGCAGGTAACTTTGGTCTTGTCAAAAACAAAAGTGGTGTCCTTAGTGGCAATCAGATTTTGTCCGGCCTTCTTGACAAACTTCTTAGCTCTTCGAACAGCCCTTACTAAGGCCCACATGATGTCCATTCTATCTAGCTCTGTCTCGTCTACTTGCTCGTAGTCCTCATCTGCCAGATGGTAGTTCCCAATCTTCCCAGCAACTAGTCCGTCATAGGAGTGAACGACCGCTGCTAAAGATCCATGTGCTCCTTTGCTACCTCCACTGTAACATTCCCGAGATTCTCAGTTTTCAATTTTGCAGCATTGGCTTCAGGTGCTATGTATTGAGTACAAGACGACCCTGACGTGTCAGATCCTGAAGTTGTAGCTTGAGATGGACTAGCCGAACTCGACACAAATGTCATTTTAAGTGGCACTCTAGATGTTTCGGCTTGTGGAGTTGAGTTGTACAGTGCTGGATTCTGATCATATGATGAGTTTTGGGCCCTGTACTTCATCCTCAACTCTTCCTCTCTCTGCTTCAGAATGAAGTCGTTGATATCTAACTTCGCCAGCAAATCATTTTGTCTGAGGTTGGAGACAAAGGAAACCCACTTCAAGTAACCCATCTGCAATGTTTGAAATTTTTTCTTCCATAGATATGGTGACTCCATGAGTGTGCAGCTCACTCATCAAGTGGTAGAACCGATCAATGACATCGTCCAAGCTCTCCTTTCCCATTGACAGAAGTTGTGAAACTCCTTCTTCCACGCTTAGCCTTTAGAGCTTTTAACGATGCATTTCCCTCATACCTCTTTTCCAATACATCCCACAGCTTCTTAGCTTGCTTGTTCTCAGAAAATTGGTAGAAGATGTCCTTAGGAATTGACTGAGATAGCAATGCATATACTTTCTTCTCTACATTGTACTTTACCTTTTGGCCGTCAGTCATACCGCTTAAGGTAAGTTTGACTCCATCTACACTTACAGGCATGCTATATCCTGTCTCTATTGACTCCCACAGATTGGGATCTACTCCATTTAAGTAAATCTCAAATCTTTGCTTCCATTGTTGATAATAATCTAACGTTATGAGCTTAGGGGACTTTTATGATTCCTACTTCATTTTTTAGAAGCAACAATTTTGAATCCTAGAGTTCCTCTTGCGGTGAACCCTGAATATTGATACTCCATTACTTTTGACTTTGGTCTTTAGAACAAAACTATTTTACTTGTGCGAATGAAGGTGTGCGATTGGACAATTCGTGCGATTGACCAATGCGTATGGCCCAGATGTGCGAATGAACCAATGCGGATGGCTAACTCGTGCGAATGGACAGGTGCGAATGAATAATGCAACTAGGCAATTCAGTCTTACGTATGGATGAACGACTGAGTCCAATCGTGCATATGGGAAATGCGAATGGATTCAGTCGTGCGATTGAGTCAATCGTGCGACTGAAGCTGCTGAATCTTGAGAATTCAAAGGTTTAAGGTATTTTGACGGAAAAACACGAATTTCTCACTAACCCTAACTGCCGGATGCCGGAAAACGTTAACTTTTTGACCTGGAGACGTCCAAACACTGTTTGACACAAAAAGATTGCGTCTTTGCGTGAAAAACACGATTTTTGTATCAAAATCGATTGAATCACATGTAAATCAAGAGCCAAAGCTCTCATACCACTTGATAGGGACCATGTACTGGACGGAGTACTAACTGATTCATGTGTATACCAACTCAAATAATGCAGAATCCTATTTGATTGGTGATCCAATCAATGAGAATGTTAAACCGATCGATATAAGATTAAACTAAACATTAAGAATGAATAGGAATCGATCAAGAACGATCTATGAACTTGGACTGGCTTTGTTGGACATTCTAGACGGCTAGGGTACAAGTAGGAGTTGAATTATTCAAAGTGTTCCGTTTTTCCATGAATTAGGTGGTATTTATAGGTTAGGTTTAACCAATCATACGATTGGACCATTAGCATGGTTCAGTCCTACGACTAAAGCATGCCACTGAGTCAATCAAAAGACTGAAGGTTCAGTCGTGCGACCGAGTCATTCGTATGTCTCAGTCATGCGACTGGTCCAGTCTCCTGGTTTAGTTGTGTGACTGGTCCATTAGCATGAAGTGTTCATGCGTATGGTCCATTCGCATGAAGAATTCATACGACTATGTTTGAATATGTTTCTCAATCACTACTTGACTAGGATCTATTCAAACAACCACAAACCTATATAGTTGGTTCAATATGCATTAATAAATAATAAACATTAAAACATACACTGAAACATTAGACATTCAGATCAACAACCACATAGTATGTTTCATTCAACTCATTCGTTTCATTATATTTAGGAGATGACAGACATATTACATTAAGACCGCAAACTAGGTACATATGGATCAAAAGCAGTGATTATGCTTCCTACGTCTGAACAGGGGTTTGATAGTCAAATATAAAATGAAGACTCCTTACGAATTATTTCATAAGAGAAAGCCTTTAACTGATTTCTTTCATCCATTGGTTGTTCGTGCACTTTATTGAATACACAGGCGTAAAATACGAAATTTGGTGCCATGTCTAATGAATGTTACTTCGTCGGCTATTCTTCTTCTCAAAAAGCATATCGGGTATATAACAAGAGAACATGTGTTGTTCTAGAGTCTTTTTATATTGATTGGCAGGAATCTAATTCCTCTGATGTTCGACCTGAACCAGCATGGTTCTTTGTAACACCCGGTTATTCTTTGATAGATTGGAAAGAAAAGAAAGAATAAAGGTGAAGAAAAAGAAAGAAACACAATAAAACCCAAGTTGAGGGGTTAAATATGTCAAAAAGGACAAAAGTTTCAAAAAGTGGGTGTAAAAGGTGGCATGGCCGCCCATGTTGTCTACACACCCTTTCATTCATGGCAAGAATTCGTGAGTTTATGGTATTCTTAAATGGCATTAGCCTCGGTTGTATGCTTATGTATGTTTGTGTGTGTTAGGGTGTATGTTTGGTGGGTTTCTAGATGTGAAATTGTAGCAAATGGGTTTTGAAGGAAGTCTTACACAAGAGGTTGCTAAGGTGAGTTCTAGAACACCCTTTTTACCCATTCTAAATGATTTTTGGGCTGGAAATACATGTGTGCATGTTTTATAAAAAACGGGTATTGCACCAATATGTTATGTGTATATGTTTAAGGGTGGGGTGTGATTTTGGGTGTGTTTATGATCGTGATGATGCTATGTTCTTGTTTTGATGCTTAAAATGTAAGATATAAGCTTAGAATATGTTAGTTTGATGATTGGGACAAATTATGATGATTGATTGTAAGTGTTGACTACCCATGCGCCTAAATAGCGGCCCATGCGTCCAATAGAAATAACTGCCTAAGTCTTTCCCAAGCACCCAAAGCCCCATGCGCCCAAATAATGTTCATGCGCCTAGAATTAGGCTGAAATTCAATAATTGTCTAGATGCTGAAGGATTCCCATGCGCCTAAGCACTCAGCATCTGCATAGTGTCCATGCGCCTAGAAATTT
This sequence comes from Flaveria trinervia, assembly GCA_025506515.1. Taxonomy (NCBI): domain Eukaryota; kingdom Viridiplantae; phylum Streptophyta; class Magnoliopsida; order Asterales; family Asteraceae; genus Flaveria; species Flaveria trinervia. Next base: position 33,773,178 of record CM046449.1, on the reverse strand, counting down.
GCTTAGAATTTGCTAAATGTTCCCCATGCGCCCCAATAATGCCCATGCGCTTGGACTTTCCCCATGCGCCCAGAAAGGCCATGCACCTGCATAGTGCCCATGCATCAAAGACTTATAAAATTTTTCTGAATTTTGAGGAAAATGTAAAGTGTAGGCTTTGACTTGGGAGGTTCCCGTGAGGTACGTTAGTTGACATTTTGAAGTCATAGATGATGTGATGGGTGATGTATGATTTGATTTGATTGATGATGTGTGATTGATGCTTATGCATGATGATGAAATATGATGATTATGTATGATATGTTCCTTATTACGTATGATGACATGATTTTACGTGGTGTGATTATGATAATGAACGTAAAGTATTATCTTAACGAAGTGAAAGATTTAAGATAATGAAAGTGGAACATAATGAATGAACGAATGAGAAGTCTTGCAAGCAAATGAAAGGAGGTTCACAACTCAATGAGAGTTTTTAGTTCAACTGTGTATCTACCACATGAGATCTTGGCTAACCCTTAAGGGTTCACACACAGGGGGTTGGTCTATGTGACTACTCCATACGTGCAATACGTGCGATATTGAGTCCTTATTGCTTAACCCTAGATGTCATAGCTTTGTGCTCAAGAGGGGGGTTAAGCATACGGCAGGACCTAGATAGAAGTGAAGGATAATATATGTATGAAAAGTGCGATAAGTACAAAATGTGCGAAATGTGCGAAATGTACGAAACGAACAATAATGAAGATAATAATTATTACCTTGATGTACGTATGATGTGTGACCACGTGCAGTAGAAAAGAAAATGTTTTAGCAAATGAAAGGTAATATAATGTTTTTATCAAACTAGAACACAGGTAATGGTTGCTGAGGATGGCACGGGGCGGCTACTTTGCTCATTTTGGATAGCATCTTTTGTATAATGTTTTTGCTTTGTAATCCGAACAGATGATGTTTTGTAATGAATGTTGTATTAACTTGCAAAAGCATTTATATTGAAATGAAAAGGTTATTTTATGTTTCTGCTGCAATGTATTATTAAAGTTAATGTATATATGTTTTATGTGCGATAATTGACCAGCTGTGAGTGTCCCGGAAATGAGGCCTTACAAGTTGGTATGAGAGCCAAAGTTTTAGTGAAATGGGTCAAATTTCAAAAGAACCTAAACTTAAGCTGAAAATTGGAAGGTAAGGGAAGGGATGCCAGTCCGAGTAGCTACGTGCCATGAGGTATTTTCTTAATGTTAACCGGCATTACGTGTGCATGTTATGTGGTTTATGTGCTGTTAGTAGATTTAGATACTCATGTAGTGAGGATAGGAAATTCTTGGGGTAGGAAGAGTAAAGTAAGTGGCTAATCATAACTGGCCACTATAATTAGGGACTTACTATACTGAACATAAACTAAGTTTTTCCCTTAAATGACCGTGTTAGTGTTTGAATCTTATAATGTGTTAGAGGATGGTTGGTGGTAGATCATCAAAGGTTTCACGTGGTGGAGGTCGTGGTGGACATGGTGCTGAACCACGGGTCACGAGAGGAAGGCCTAAAGCCGAAGAGGTGGTTCATGAAGACCCTCGACTGGAGGCTGGGGATGAGAGTGATAACTTGAGAGCCTCGGTGAAAGAGGCTATTATGGAGGAAGTGCATTAGGTCATGCAGACAATCCTACCATCTGTGGTGAACGAAGTGATAAAGGCTGTATGGGAAGGAGAATGAAGGGAGAGGAATAGGTCTTCGGGAGGACAGGAGCGACCGAAGACTGAGACGGTTTTCTCCAAGGATGAGGAAGAGGAAGAAGAGCCTGCGTTGGAGGGAGTACGTGTTGGATCTTGTATGCCCAAGACACATACAAGATTGATGTGGTAGTATGTTATGATCCAAGTCGGGTCATACCCAATAACAAGCTAAACAAACACCAATAAATATTTATTTGTTGATAAGATCAAACAAATAAATATTGACACCAATTTAGAAAATGGGTTTTATAAAACATTGCTTTTGAAATAGAACAACATTATATGGATAATTTCTTCCCGAGAAATAATTCGTTTCATTATTTAAGTGAGTTAAATAATAACAAATAAAAGTGTGTTCAAGTTATAAAATTAAAAGTGTTTTAATACTATAAACTTGTGTGTTCCCGGTATGAACGGGAACAATGAGCTTGGATCTTAGGATTCATAATGATGATAATAAAACTTGAATGATTATATGCCAAATAATAATAATCATGATGATGAACATGATGAACACAATGTGTTTAATGATTGATGTTTATTGATTTGATGTTGAAATCATCATACATGTAGGATGATGATATAATGATATTGTTGATGGAATTAATTACCACCCTTGTTGATGGATGCTATATGTTGCTATTTATATTAATCTAGCAATTACAATAATCACAAAATAAACCGTTGACTAATACTTTTTGTGCTTTTGTTCTTCAAGTCTTCAACTTCAATAATATTGGAAATCTTAAATTTCTTCTTAGGTAGAATACCCAACAATACTCCCCCTAAATTGTAGATTTTCGATGTGAATTAAAGCTTTATGTTGATTCTATTGAATAGTTGTTCAAACATAACAATGTTGTTAATGCGGAAGCAAAATCTTCAAAACTTTAGAACAACCAATTTTTGTTTTTGATTTGTAGTTATAGCTTGCTTTTATAACTTCAAACTAAAACCCTAATCCATATTTTCTTTTTGATGTTGGTGGCCCAAACAATCAAATCCAAGTCCACCTTTTCTTTTTGATTTTGGCGGCCCAAACAATTAAATTCGAGTCCACCTTTTTTTGTTGATGGCGGCCCAAACAATTAAATCCGAGTCCACCTTTTCTTTTTGTTTTAATGATTGAGCCCAAGTAACAAACCCAATGGTGTTCACGAGCCCATTTGCAACCCTAGGTTGTAAACCCTAATTCGGTATCCCTAATGTGGCCGCAAATGCCACTTTGGTTTGGCAGCCCGAATTAGGGCATCCCTAATGTGCATGAAAAGGCCACTTATGGAATCCTCTTATTCGGAAAACCATAATTAGGGCAACCCCATTCAGCCGTAACCCTATTCGGCTGCCTTTTTCTCATGCTGCGAAATCGACTGTCACACCTGTTCCTTCCACGACTGGCACATCTTGTATTGTTGAATTGATTGTTGAATTGCTTTCTTTAGATCTTCAATATTTTAGCAATCTAACCATGAAATCTCATCAAAATCAATATGAATCCATCAACTCTGGCTCAATTATGTGTTCCCGGTATAAACGGGAACAATGAGCTTAGATCTTAGGATTCATATTGATGATAATAAAACTTGAATGATTAGATGCCAAATAATAGTAATGATTGATGTTTATTGATTTGATGTTGAAATCATCATACATATAGGATGATGATATAATGATATTGTTGATGAAATTAATTCTCACCTTGGTGGAGAATTATTCACCTTGACATGGATGATATATATTGCTATTTATACTAATCTAACAATTACAATACTTACAAAATAAACCTTAGACTAATATTTTTGTTGCTTTTGTTCTTCAAGTCTTCAACTTCAATAATATTGGAAATCTTCAATTTCTTCTTAGGTACAATACCCAACAAAACTTATGTATTAAAGAGTGTAAAATTTTATAAAATTAAAATGGGTGGGAATCCATTTTGAACTCTATTTTGGCCGTCCCCTTGGTGGTCTTTGGATTCCTTTTCTCTTGGTTTAATACAAGACTTTAACTCTCTTACACTCCATCCCTAACACACACACTCTCACACACATGCAAAACAACTCTCCTCTTCCTTCTCTTGACTAAAATATTTTGAATTTCTTGGCTGATTTTGAAGTCTCTCTTGGCTGATTTTTGGATTTGCAAGAAGGAGAAGAGATTTGGTGTTCAACTCCCTCCAAGTTAGGTGTTTTGATGCGTGCCCCTCCGGAAGCACACACTATAATAAGAGGTAATAAGAGCTTGTGGGTATACAACCTTGAGGTCTTCTTCTTTGGAGGCTTCCATTCAAGAATGTCCTCTCCATCATCTTTCATCCATCTCATCTTCTTGTTCTTAGAAAGGTTGTATTCTAAGAACACCCTATGGTTGTTTGTGTTTTGATAGCATTTCTTTTTCACATATTCATGATCCTTGTTCTTGGGTTTGTTTTCTTGAATATTAAAATGTTTTATTTTCAGTATCTAAACATAATATATATGTTCATATATCTGCTGCATTTTTTCTTTAAATGGTTATAAAACTTTGATAAACTTGCTACAAACCCAACAATGGCATTTAGAGTCGGTTATGTGGAAAATTTGCTTCAAAAGTCGAAGAAAAATTAGTTTTGTTGGACTTTTTCAACCCATTTGGGGCTGATTTTATTTGGATGATTGAATCCCTTGACTTTCAAGTTGTTGAATGTTTTGTTCGGACAAAAACCCTAAAATTTTAGTCTATGTTGGCTGAAATTTTGAGGGTTAAAAAGGGGTTCATTTTGTTCTTGGATATTGTATTTGGATACTTGTTTTAGTGCATAACATAGCCTTTACCTAGTGTGTTTTGGATTTGGTTGGATGTTTTGTCATGTTTGGTTTTATTCTTTCAAAAGGGTTGTAATTATAATTTTGTGTTTCTATCTTTGGGTTGTAATTTATTTATTATTTTGTTTTGTAATAAATAGATTAGGTGCATTTTTTTTATAAGAAAATTTGTATTGGGATGTGATTTTATAAAAGAATATGCACAAGTTGGAGACCAAAGGAAGATACATAGGAAGGACACAAAAGACATGTACACTTGAAGCATTTGGATGTGGATTCAAGTGGGAGTTCATGGACACATTTTGATGTGTCATTGTTAATGTTGGTCCATTTGATTGTATTACAGTGCAAATGAGATGAAAAATCATTCAATATCAAACATACAAACTAAACAAGATGAACAATGAAGATTGAACACAACAACAACTCATTCAGTATAAGACAATGAAGATCATAACATTCAATAACATCAAAGCATAATGATATTTCGATGTAATAACTGCTTAGAAATGGTAACTTGCAACAAGGATCAACGATTAGGGTTTTGCAAGCTTACCTACAATGAGAATGATCAAAAACTATATATAGCAGTCTTAGTTTCACAGATAGTTTCACTATCAGCGAAACTATTCTGCCGAAACTGTAGTTTCACTGGCAAAAACAGTAGTTTCACCGAGCAAACTAATCAGCTGACTGTGAGCGAAACTATAGTTTCACTCACAGTTTTGGGACTAGAAAACAACATAAATCTAATTACATACAAAAGGAAACTAACAAAAGACCTATTACAATCAAAAGTAAACATTCTAAACAAGGTGAGTCCAACCTATACATGATCATCAATACTTCCCCTAGGTTGGAACTCACCATCTTCACTCGTCATGATATTTCTTGTCAGCTCTAGTGTTCTTCGTTGCCTTTGATTTGTCTACAACACCTCCTACAACATCTTCCTCATGGGCTTGAGCAAATGATTCTCCATGGTCTCTTCCTGCTTCACGAGCCCCTTCTGGATGAGCACTAGCTTGCCCAAACTGTCTTTTCAGATCTTGTATATCCATGTTCAGATCATCTTGTATATTCACTTCAGCTTTCACAGAACCTGAAGAGCTCCATAAGATCAAATACCTTAAATTCATTCCCATTCTTAATTCTTATCATAGCCTCCCCCGTGTTGTTATCATAGAACCATTTCTCAATATTCTGTAACTGTTGGGGAAGGGGATATGTTAACCTTACACTATTCACAATCTTTGGAGGTTTTACCCTTAGTACAATTATTCCTTCCCAGTTTCCCAATCTTTGTCTTTCTTTGAACGTTTCCTCTCAGCCTTCATGTATATAAACGACTCAAAGTTGTCATTTAGGCCATTCTTAATCTCTTTCTCCAATAGTGAGGCTCGTTCACTCAGATTTTCATTTAGTAATAACCGCTTCAGATCCTATTTAGTAGGGTCTTGAATGCCTTCCTCTTATGCATGTAGCTAATTCCACCCTATCTCCTCTTTATCATAAACATCTTGAGGCATGGTTATAACACCAACTTATAATCCTCTTATCAGCCTCCTTCTTACTCAACCCTTCCATGTGTTGGAAAAGGGGAGTTAGTTCTTCTCGCTCCTTCTCTTTAACAAACCATTCAGCTTTATCCATCTCAAAGACATCTTCATCAAGCTCTCCCTTCTTGGCTACATATATTAATGGTCTCTCGTCAACTTCATAGAATTCTAGCTTAGAATCATAATCTACCAGTTGTTCATCATCCTCTTCTTCATCAACTAGTCCCTTTTACTTTCTTACCATCTCTGTCAACCGACTTCTCCCTCACCACCTTTTCTCCAACCAGATCTTTCTCCACATCAAGTCTCATGTTTATAAACCCAGCCTCCTGAATTTCCTCCGCATTTGCCAATTCAATTGGTGAGTTGTTGGTTGTTCTGCTGGATTCCCGCAAGTCCAAGTATTAATGCGGATGAAGATTCTGCAGTTGAAGATTAAGTATTGGACTTCCGCATTTATTAATGCATAAGGCAAAGAACAAATGCTGACAAGTGTTTGTTCTTCCGCATTAACAAATGCGGAACACCAGAAGTAATGCAGACAAGATTCTGTTCATCTACATTTGCCAATGCGGATGACCGGACAAATGCACACAAGTATTTGTTCATCTGCATTACCCAATGCGGATGACCAACATATACTAATGCGGATGATCAAGTGAAGAAATGCTAATCAAGTCCTTCTCATCCGCATTTGCTAATGCGGATGAACAAGAATAAACACGGATCAAGACTTAGACTAGTTCTGATGTATAGGTCAGGGGTAGTTTAGTCATTTTGTAAAAAGGTATCTTGTCTGCCTATAAATAGATTAAAAAACCTTGTACATGAGGTGACGATTGATAGACAATTAGAACATATTTTGTCTTTTAGGTGTATCATTATTTTTTTATGCTCAAACCCTAGCATTTACTGTAATCATTATCTCTTTCAATACAAACATGAATTAATGGGTATTTCTTTTGCATTGAATGTTTATTGATTGTTTGTTTCTCCCTTTCAATCACTAACTCAATCATTATATTCGATCCTAGGTGAGAATGTCCATCTCACCACCCAGTTAATTGGTATCAGGGCTTTGGCTCTCAGTTCTTTTTTAGATCTACCCAAGAACTGAATAGAACTTGATTGATGTGGTGATTGGGTTGCTAATAGTGTATTCTATCATCTCTACATAGTAAACACTAGAAAATACTTTTAAAATAACCGTTTATCAACACGTTCACACCTTGAAGAACTATACACAAAAACTACAGATTCATACGAAGAACAAGAATATAACAAAAGTTGTGACAGAAACTCAGAAAAGTAACAGATCTGATTTTGAAACTTGTTTGGACAATTTGGGCAAGTTGGACTAAGCGAACCTGAAATTCATCTAATCGGTAATGAAACAAGTTAAAACTACCTGTTAAAATGGATTCTCATAGTTTCTCAGAACTTGGCCATACACCTAAACCTCCTATGCTTAAACACAAATCTGAGTTTAAACAATGGAAAATCAGGTTCAGGAATTACATTATAGGTGTAGATCTTGTTTTTGGATCTCAATATGCAAGGGGCCACACATCCCTGTCACTTTGTCTGCAGATCAAGCTGCTATCTACAAGAAAGCAAGGATACCCTTTGAAGATCTAACTCTTGATGATGAAGATTACAAGAAAATCATGATTGATTTGAAAGCTTACTCTATCCTTACTCAAGAACTCAAGATGGATGTGCTGAAAAGATTGGAGAAGTATGGTACTGCCAAAGCTATATGGGATGCACGATAAGTTATGTGTGAGGGAAGTAGTGAAGTTGCAGAAATTAACAAGTATAAGCTTGTTAATCAGTACGAAACATTTCATCACTCCTAAGGGGAGTCCATATCCAAAAACAACACAGATTTTATAGTTGGTAAATAACTTGGAAATCATGGGAGTCACTTACAAGGTCAGGGAATTAAACAAGAAAATGCTGCACAGTTTTCTCGAAACATGGAAACAAAATGTGGCAATATTAAAGAACACTCTTGATCTTGAGAGTACAACTCTGGACATAATGATAGCTAAGATAGAAGCATTGGAGTTAGATGAAAGAAGCAGAAACTTGGGAGAATCCAAAGTGATTAAAGCATACAAATTTCCATCCGAATCTCATTCTATAGAAAATGCCTTCATTACTGACGAGGATGATTTCATCTCTTCAAGAGATCAACTGAATACCACATGGTTCAATGCAACTCCATCAATTAATCATCGATGAACATCATCCCAAGCATCCAGAGTCACTGCTGCTCCTATAACCACTCCTGATGACCCAAGATCCAAAGAACAACAAACAACTTATAATGCCTTTGTTGCAAGCTTTGAAGCATATTTAGGAGGAAGACTCACATCAGCACATCTGATCCAGGAAGACTTTGAAGAAATGGATCCAGATGATGTATAAGAAATGGATCTGCAATGGCAAATGGCCATGATTGCCATAAGAGCAAAGAAATTTTTCAAAAAAGGCATAAATCTCAGCCTTAATGAAAATACAAAGCTTGGATATGATAAATCCAAAGTGAAGTGCTTCAACTATGGCATGGCTGGCCACTTCTCCAAAGAATGTAATACCCCTAAAAGAAACAACTTTCAAAGGAATTCTGAAAGCCAGTCATCCTCACAGTCAAACTCAAGCTTTCACTCCAATAATCATGAGCAGCAGTATCATCATCCCCAAAAACATAAATCATATCAAAATCCAGCTCAACTGACAAACCAAGCTCATGGAAGCAGTTAGTCATCTGCAAATGCTCTTGTGATAAAGCAAGATGGAGTATGTGACTAGAGCCTGTATGCAAAGGAAGTCAAGCCTCAATTTCAAAATCATGCAGTTATGGCTCACATCAACTATGGTCCATCTCCAATGCCTACTGAGGTAAAATCTCACCTTTGTAGTGAAAATTGTATTACTGAACTACAAGGTTATAGAGAACATAATCATAAACTAGCAAATAAAATTCAAGAGGAAAAGGTGAAGTAAGAGATGATGAAAAGAAAGATAAAGGCTTTGAAATTAATATAAAATCTCTCATCTCTGACATTGAAAAACTGCATGGTGAAAAGTACACTCTTGTAGCTGAGAATGAGCTACTAATTGAAAAGTTAGCTCAATCTAAGGATGGACATACACTTACTGAAGTGAAACTTGAAAAGTTTCAACTGTCTTTAGTCAAGCTGCAAGAGATGCTTGATTCTCAAAAGGATCCTAAGGACATGTCTGGGATTGGGTATAATTCATGTCCTCCATCATATAATGTCAACTACACAGTCATGCCTGAATCTATCAAACTCAATGAGACAATTGAAACTAAAACTATGGAACCAAAATCCATAGTAAAAACAAGTAACCAATCCTTAAAACAAACCTGATGTTTACATTGAAACCAATGAGGATAAAATCAGATTAGGACACCCAATCAAAATCAAAGAGTGTTCAGACAAGGCAGTGACTGTCATCAAACCCACAAGCCCCGTAAAGGGAATTGTTCCGGTTATAAAATTCATACCTTTAGTTTTAAAAGGTAAAAAGAAGTTTGTGAAGTTAGTGAAACCCACTACTGAAAGTAGTTCTGATAATGAGATTACATCTGCAAACAAATCAAGCAAATCAACAAGGTTTCACTACAAAAGAAACAAAAGAGATCACTGAGTTCCACGTGTAAAACTCTATCAGACCCTCAATCATCAAACTTAAGATAGGGTGTTGGTTTTGACATATGCAACAAGGAACATGTTGATCAATTTGAGAAAGAGGTAACGAAAGTGTTCAAGAAACAAAAACAACAAGAAAATATAACAAAAAGGCTAATTTTGGTTCATCCCCTAAGCAAAAGAAAGTGGCTCCAAAGCAAATGAGAAAATCAGTTGAGTCCCACAAATCAAAATCTGATTCAAACAACAAACAAATGTATTGTGACATTTGTGATTTGTTCAATCACAAAACAGAATAGTGCTTTTTACAATCAATATTGCATTATCTGTGACATGAACAACCACTCCACCAAAAACTGTTATTTTAACAAATATTGTTTAGTCTATGATATTAACAATCACAATACATCTCATTGTTACTTCAATTAGAGGGGAGTGAGAATCACTTAGAACAAGCCCATCTCAACAACATCATCAGGCAAAACACAAGTCAGGAGTCATTTGCACACCAATCAATCTAGGACATCTTGATCACTTAATGATAGGAGTAAAACAAAAGAAATGTGGAAAAGTCAAAGAAACAACCATTATATTAATCAAAAGTCTGACTTTTCAAAACCTAAAATGATTCTTGAAAATAAAAAATGGTTTAAATTTCTTTAAAAGCATAGAGATCAAAGATTTCACTACTCATCTGACTCTTCTATTGATGTTGATGAGAAGACTCCAGCAAGATATCATAAGCAATCTCCAAGGTCACCTCCAAATAGATCACAATTTAGAGGAAGGTATCAAGAAGTCACCATAATAGATAGGAACGGGAAACCCAAGACCATCATGGCTTGGGTTTCACATTCTAATTAGTTCTTTTATGCTTGTAGGGTCATCCATATAGGTCCAATAGCTTATTGTACGTGGACAGTGGATGTTCCCGACACATGACTGGAGATCGTTCCTTCCTTCATGTCTTGAAGTGTATAAAAGGAACTATGATGGCATTTGGTGGAGATTAACCGGGTCGTAGATTACAGGTGAAGGATCTGTGACAAATGGGATGCTGAGCTTTGACTGAGTGAACTATTGTGAACAACTGAACTTCAATCTGCTAAGCATGTCTCGGATCTTTGACAAGAAATATTCAACTCACTTTACAAAAACTCATTGCTACATTCTGAAATGTGGATTTCAAATCTGTGAAGAATGGGTTGTCCTTAAGACCCCGAGGAAGAATAATACTTATGTTTTAAACCTGTGTTCTGCATCACCTAAACAAGAAACATGTCTTATGTCAAAAGCGTCATTTGATGAGTCACAGCTTTCGCATAGACATTTGGGGCACACACACTTTAAAAACATGAACAGATTCGTCAAAGGAAACCATGTCATTGGTCTTCCTTTCATTTTGTTGATCACTGTTCAGCGTGCCTCAAAGGAAAACAACACAAATCTTCTTATAAATCTAAGCTGGTGAACACAAATAATACTCTATTAAAGCTACTTCACATGGATCTATTTGGACCAACTCTTGTAGTGAGCATTGGAAAGAAACAATATTGTTTGGTGATCATTAATGACTTTTCACGATTTACATGGGTTTTCTTCTTACTTCATAAAAATGAGGCATCCCAAATAATAAGACTTTATCACTAGAATAGAAAATCACCATGATCATAAGGTCAAAACAATCAGAAGTGATAATGGAACTGAATATAAAAATGAAGACATGAGTTCTTCTTTGCAACCAAAGGCATTGCTCATCAATACAATATAGCTAGAACTCCTCAACAAAAAAGGGTAGCTGAGAGGAGGAATAGAACACTAATAGAAGCAGCAAGAACAATGCTAGCCAATGCTAAGCTACGAATCAACTTCTGGGCAGAGGCAGTTAACGCATCGTGCTTTGTACAAAATCAAACTCTAATTGTAAAAGAAAGCAACATGACTCCATATGAACTGTTCTTTCATAGAAAACCATTCATTGGATTTCTTAAATCATCTGGTAGTCCTGTCTTAATGTTAAACACCCAAGACTATTTGGGAAAGTTTTCATCTAAGTCTGATGAAGGATTCTTTGTAGGTTATGCTTCTGTTTCAAAGGCTTACAGAGTGTTTAATCTTAGACTAAACATTATTGATGAATCAACATATGTTCAATTCAAAGAACATTCGTTTCCCAAATCTACAAATGGTCCCGAATAGTTGTTTGATATCGACTCATTTACAAAATCATTTGATTAATTTCACTTGTCTCATGCAGGAAATCTCCATTCAGGTGACCCTTCTTCAACTGTAGAAAGAAGTGATGAATTTCCATTGATTCCTCCTACATCTGCCGAATACATGAATGAAGATGTTCCTCTCCAAGATGATCCTATCAGACAACGATCACAAAACTAGAGTATTTCAACTGAAGGAGGTCCAAGCCTGTTACCATCACACTCCGATGATCTGTCAACTGAGATCATAAATCAAAAACAGGCTACTCCTCTAGCTGAAACACAAAGAACATCAAATGATGAAAGCAATCACAGTGCTACAGAAGTTTAACCGGGAACTGAAATAGAGTCTGACTATCTTCTTAACTCACCAACAGTACAAGATGAAGGTGCCTCTAACCATAATGAACTGAATGTTTCCAATCTTGATGTAACCATTGTTGCTGATTCCATTCCTACCACTAGAATACATAAGAATCATCCAGTTGAAATCATTATTGGTGAACTTAATGAGAGGGTGACAAGCAGCAAGTTTAGTATTGCAAACATCTGTTTGTTCTCATGCTTTCTACGTCAAACAGTACCCAAGAACATCAAAGAGGATCTTCAACACAATATCTGGATTGAAGCAATTATGGAAGAATTGCTCCAATTCAAGAATCAAGAAGTATGGCAACTGGTAGATCTTCCTAAAGGACAATACCCTATCAGTACTAGATGGTTGTACAAGAACAAGACTGTTGATAGAGGGATCGTCATCAGAAACAAAGCAAGATTAGTGGCACAGGCATACACTCAAGATGAAGGAATCGATTATGACGAAGTGTTTGCACTTGTTGCCAGATTAGAAGCAATGAGAATCTTTCTAGCATATTCTGTATCCATGAAATTTACTGTTTATCAAATGGATGTGAAGTGTGCCTTCTTGTATGGAAAGATTGCTAAGGAGGTTATTGTGAGTCAACCACTAGGCTTTGAAGATCCAGATTTCTGTCATAGAGTTTATAATCTTGACAAAACTCTATATGGTCTTCACCAAGCTCCAAGGAAGTGGTATGAGACTCTATCATCCTTTCTTTTTGAAAATGGATATAAAAGAGGAAGGATTGATCGGACTCTCTTCAAGAAAAGAAGAGGAAAAGACATGCTGCTAGTCCAGATTTATGTGGATGATTGTAAGGACGCATTCCTAGGATGATTGTAAGGAACCATTCTAGGGATGCTTAGAGTTGGCCAATCATTGCTCATAAAGCATATAATTACTTTGACTTGAAATAAACGTTGCAGTGGAAATAATATAAAACAACCTTCCATTTCATCATAAAAGCTTTTGCAAAACAATACATCCTTAATAAGTTACAAAATACATGTTGTATTACATCACAAAAGCTTTATAAAAATGGATGCAATCCAAAAAAGCTGAATAGTCGCCCCGTGCCATCCTCAGCAACATCACCTGCCAACTGGAAACACATAAAAGTCTGCCTTGCTGAGTGAGTTCTAGCTTTAATAACAAAACATACTTTATCTTTCCTTTAAAACCATTCTTTACTTTCTTTCAAATAATCCTATACTTTCGTACATGATCACACATCATACGTACACATAGATAATATCATTATTATCTTCCATTACGTTCATTACATTATTTCTTTCATAAATCATCACACGTTACTCTTAATCATTCGCTTCATTTGTTCTTCACTTCTTTTCTTACGTTCGTTCATTTCACACATCTCGCACATTTCACACATTTTGTAAATTTCGCACTTTTCGTACCTTCGTACTCATCGCACATATCACTCAAATCGCACATATCGCACATATGGAGTGGTCACTAAGACAAACTCCCCCTATGTGTGTGGACTCTTAGGGGTTTAGCCAAAATCGCACGTTGTCTCATGGGTTAGCCAAAATCGCATGCTACATAACACATTGAATACCACATCGCAGGTGTTGGAAGCAGTCCCCAAAACTGAATCCTTACTGTGTGTTACCCTCATGAGATAGCCAAAATCGCATGCTACATAGGATACAGTGACACCTCATCGCACGTATCGGAGCAGTCACCGAGACTGAACTCTTACTGTGTCTATGGACCTTTATGAGTTAGCCAAGATCGCACGCTGTAAGTACACACACAGTTGAACTAACAACTCTCAATGAGTTGTGAACCTCCTTCCTTTTCCTTCCAAGCCATTCATACTCTCACTCAGCCATTCATGCATGCATTCATTCATTACGTTCCTCTTTTCATTATCTTCCACTTTACGTTATATCATACTTTTCATTTCATTCATTAACATTGAACGCAAAGGGAAGGGAAAATAATCATACATAATAAGAAACATAACATACACAGTTAACATCATCAAACCGGGTATCACAGAAACATAACATACATCACGCATAAACATACAACATCATACATCATCACACATCATCATCCATGCCCATCATAACATCTGTGGCCTCAAAAGTGAACTTATACGAACCATCGGGAACCTTCCAAGTCAAAGCTTATATCTACACATCTCCTAGTAAGTCAGAAAGTTAAACTATATTCTTTCGGGTGTATGAACCCTATTCTGTCGCATGGTCTTCCATGCGTATGAGAACATTTAGGCGAATGGACTCAATGGGGAATTGAACACTTAGGCATATGGACATCCAGTTGCATAGCCTCCAGTCGCATGACTCCCATGCGTATGAACCTTAGTCGCATGGTATTTGGGCGTATGGACATCCAGTTGCATAGCCTCCAGTCGCATGACTCCAATAGCCTACGATTCGGTCGCCTGGCTTCCAGTCACATAGGCCTAGCTGGGTGTAGAATGTAGTTCATCCCGAACCCAATCTGCACTTTTCGGCCTCCAAACCTTTTCAACCCTGTTCTATGCCCAAATCAACCATCCTGAACCTTAGGAGTGCACACCACAACACCATTCAAGCACAACCGAGCCTAAAATCAAACCTCAGATGAATCATATGCACACACATACATACACATACGGGTTTTACACCCATAATACCAAAAAAATTTGCCATGTGTTCCAGCCCCAAAATCAGTTGTAAATGTGTAAAAGTGGGGTCCTAGAACTCACCTTGAAAGCCTCTTCGAGTAGAGCTTCTCACAAACTCATTTGCCTTCGACTTTTGCACCTCAATTCTTCAAAAACCCTAGGTTTTGCTCTTTCTCCTTTCACACACACACTCTCTCTCTCTAACCAAATGAAAAGGGGAGGATGAGGGGAGAATGGGCTGCCATGCCCCTTTCATACCCCCACTCCTCCAAAGATTTTCCTATTTTGGCAAGTTTGGTCCCTTGACTTTAGGCTTTATTTCTTTTATTTCTTTTTCTTCCTTCTGTAGCTTCAAAGGAAATAACTAGGTGTTACAAGTCCACCCTTCTTAAATAGGTTTCGTCCCCAAAACCTGTTATTCCTCGAACAGATGTGGGTAATACTGTCTCATCTTGTTAGGTCTAGGATCAGTAGATCCAGTCCATTTTATTTAGGC